>VDFB02105785.1:150933777-151040895 GCA_007258455.2 Sequoia sempervirens | reverse complement strand
TGATGTAGATTAAACTTAACTGAAAAGGAGGATGACCCGGAGGCTTTTAATTTAGATAAGCACTCGACCGCAAGTGGCATACCTAAATACGTCTAGAGGAAATACTTTTAGCTCTTTGAATATTACCCTACAAGGTGGAAAACCATGAACGAATAAATAATTTTTTTATGAAGGTGTGAATAAAGAATTGGGGTAACATAAGTGTAGAAATATTCCATATGGTAACATCTCGAATTAATACGTGAAAGGTAAAGGCAAGGATTCGGATTATAACAGTCCATTATATATTTTCTCAACGCTGTTGTAGGCGGATCCAGCCTTTTCGCCATTCACATGGCTAAACATTGAATATCGCTTTCCCTGTGTTTCTGCGGTTTGCGTCTACATGTGAGACGTCCTACCATTTCTAAAAAGTACACGCTAACGCCGCAGTACACTCTTGAAAGTGTCAAATATTTGGACTTTATGAACTGCCGAAATATTTTTCCAATCTCCTTAATTGATGTATGATTAACACACTGAATTTGTCGTACACACGTCTGAAACACAAGTCAAGTTTGTGGAAAATCTCCCTCTCGCAAATCTTGACTTTTCCGTCATTCACGCCACTTATAACCATGTCTTCCTATTGATTTATTTCCCGCGGCCGAAAGTTAAAAAATG
Source organism: Sequoia sempervirens (assembly GCA_007258455.2). Taxonomy (NCBI): domain Eukaryota; kingdom Viridiplantae; phylum Streptophyta; class Pinopsida; order Cupressales; family Cupressaceae; genus Sequoia; species Sequoia sempervirens. The sequence continues at coordinate 151,040,232 of VDFB02105785.1, read as the reverse complement.
CAGCAGTTGGGCAGTGCGAGTTGTGCATAAATACTCTTCAACCATTGCACGATTTCAATTCACCATCAACAATGGCGATGGATTTTCATCATTCCCTTTTACCTATCGTCTTGTTCGCATTTGTCTCAGTGTGTTCATCGGAGAGGCCATTGCCTCCCTTCCACTACAATGGAAAGCCTTTACCAGGAGCTCACCCTCCTTCGCTTCCACCGCCATTTCACAGCCCACAGCCACACTACACTTCTCCCTTCGTTCCGAAGCCCCCACCCCTTCACAAGCCCCCATTCGAGAAGAAGCGTCCTACGAAAGACGCTCACCCTCCTACACTTCCAAAGCCACAATCACCACACCCTTCTCCCCTTATTCCAAAGCCGCTGCCTTTTCACAAACCCCTACCCTTCTCTCCTGCTAATGCTCCTCACTATCACAACCCGGGCTCCCCCTTCTTCAATGCCCATGGTAAACCGCATCCTCCCTTCAACAAATCTCCTCCCAAGCCAGTAATAAGCCCCCCACCAAAGCATGGAAAGTACAATCGTCCTCCCATGCATGAGTCTCCTCCACCTCATCCTACTCATTAGATATTGTAAGTTACACAATTCTGTTTTAACTCACTTTACATTTCCATGTCTTTCATATGTGTGTAACTGTACTGGTTCTTAGGTAGGCTGTGTGATTAATTATGTCTTCTTTTTTGTTCTTGTTGCAGATAGCATTTCCGCGCAAAATATATAAAGTAAAGAAGACGTTGTCTAGATTGTGGTCGACCATATTAATATTACTGCATGTTGGTTTCGACGATGAGAAAAATGATGGGAGACATGAAATTTCGACTCGTAAATGTTAATGTAGAAGCCGCGGCTTCACTATCTATTATCGTATTGCTATGTTATAAATAGTTTTATATTACAATAATAATAGCACTGCTTTTCCTTTATTAAGTTATTAATCAGATGCCTGCTCAATTTTTTATTTTTTATTTGTGCTTGTCTCTACATATGTGAAAGATGCAAAATATATATTTTGATGAGTTATAAATGTATCAATTTAATCAATATAATAATTTATAATTGAAATCGTTTCATCCAGCTAGGCCTAGAATTTAAAACGGTCACGCTTGTTGAACAAAAATCCGTTCGCTGTTGTAAATTTACGTTGCCGTATTTCCGCTTTATTTTGGCATCCCTACGTTTCAACTCTTTGTGTGAGAGAGGGTAAATTTTGATACTACGTTGTGCCACTGTCCGTTATTATATTTTTATACATTTATATCAGAGAAGACACGACATGTTTGTAACAAAGAGTTGAACAACAGTATGATTTGAAGAAATTACCCAAAATCTAATCTTGAACCAAATAATAGAAACGAACTAAAGATAGCGATAATATCAGTAGTGATAAATGCATTCCCTTACATCTGTGATCAATGCCAATAAGCAATGATGAAGATTTTACACACAGAAAAAAACATTGTATTATTTTAAAACTAGCAATCGCACCTTAGTGTGCAATGGGTACGTCGAATAGGTGTGGAAGGTCAATTAGGGAAAATTTTGGTTTTTATTTTTGCATTTATTTGTGAAGTACATGAGATCAATCGATAGGTCATTTATCAAATGCTTTTTTTTGTGCAATGAAGGTCTCAATAAAAAAAGATAGCTTCAATTCAACTATGCATCGACTTACAAGGATTCAAACACGACTGAACCAAAACCTTTTGAATTAGGAAGATAATCAAGGTCCATTATCAATAGACTCAAGGACACAATACACGCCGATACCCACCATATTCACAATATTATTGGCTAGAGGAAGAAAACCCTATATTTAGGTCACATAGGGCATAACTGAGGCATGGACAATAGAAATACAAAATAAAACCACTAGTGTTTTAGACATCCATTATATATATATATGGCGAGTTCTTGGATAATGTAAAGATATGGAAATTGGTCATGCTTACTATTTATGTTGGCCTTTGTAATTATTATCCTTGGCACAAAGGAAATCCCCTAATAATGGTATATATATAGAGCTTGAAGACCATCAAGAGTGAGCCCTACACTATGATCATATTTTGTTTATGGTAGAGATCAATGATTATTATAATGCTACAAAATAATACTCTAGATCACTGATCTACATAAAGCCACATAATCTGAAGATGCATAATTAGAATCACTTTAGAAGGCTAAGACAATAATAATAGGGTATCTCATAGCTAACACCATCACTAAGAAATGAGATTTTTTTTAACATGCTATGTAGAAGAAAGGACCCATTGGAGAAGACATGTGGCACCATTGATAAGCTGCCATCTGAGTGGCTCAAATATCTCAAAATAATTATGTTTGTAAGAGGGGTCTAGAAGGACCAATAGGAGACTAATGCAATAAGGAAAAACACCACAATGGTTGTGCCACATGGGGATATCTAGCATCGTAATTAAGAGATGAAGGTTGATTCGTTTGATGAATATTTATGACCTTCACTAAAATGGAATGATATTATATGGCCCACACACAAAATTTGAAGAAAAATGTGCATTAATAATTTCAATTGTTGAGGCTAGTGTATGTGTTACTAACTAGAAGATTCCACACATCTTCACCACGTCACCCATGCATACACAATAGAAAACCAAGCCACAAATGCAGAGTTGAGCTTACTAAAATTGTCACACAAGTGTCATATAGTGTGTAGTAACTTCCTACAACTTTAGAATTCCAACCACATAAATAAGAGCTTAGGCATATCACCATTGAAGGTGACTTCTAGCAAGCAATCATTCACTATTGAGTCCATATAGCACATCAAGGAAGACCAATTGCCTATAATATTAAATTTCTGGGGCCCACTAGTGATGTGAACATGGTGGCATGTGGCACCAAGTGAATGTCCAACATAAACTACCACATAGTACTAAGTTGTCACTAGTGCACATGTAGATCAATAAGTATGTACCATGCATAACAAAATGGCATCTCTAAAATGAGATTGAGTGGTCATTGAAAATGAGGTATACACGTTGAGCATGTCCAAGGATGATTAATGTTGCATGTACAAGGAGGGGCATGTTTGATGGTTTACACACACTCCACAAAGTTGAGTTACACACAAACAAATTAGCTATTGTGCATTATGAATGAGGAGCAAATATTTGGAGCCAAGATGTGAAACATGGTGAGAAGTTAACAATTACTTTACATAAGTATTGAAACTTTGAAAAGCATAAGTATATAATAGAGTGGTAGATCTTGGATAAAAAATTATCAAGATTATAAAATTAAATGAGACATTTGGACCTCCATAGAGTAAAGTGGGTGGGGGGTTGAAGGTGCATATGCAATTTTATAATTTTAAGGGAGAGTAGGAAGTCTACATGGGAGGAGTGAAAGGTAACATGGAAAGAATGCAACATAAATAAACAGTTTCATGAAAGGGAAATAATTAATTCATTAGAATTTTGAGGTTGGGGAGCAATTGATAATATTTACAAATAAGGTACAAAATTTTAAATGTATGATGGGAAATGCATAATGTTGGTAAAGTAAAGTAGATTACTACAAATGTAAGCTATTCAATATTAGATTAAGCATTATGAAATTATGTGGAAGTATATAACAAGAAATACAAATAAACAAGTCATTAGAATATGACACATTTAACACCAAATGTGCATGAAGAAACCCTTGTGAAAAAATAACTTGACTATCAAAGAGAGACTCAAGTCTATAGTAATTGTTTGAAACAAGAGTACATAAACAACACACTTCTCTCTTCAATTTGATAGCACCTATGTAACTATAATAACCCAAAATTCATAGAATAATGGGACAAGAAATCTTCATATGGTTTTGCAAAACTCTGGTTTCATTCAAAAACCCATGCAGCACATGGAGTGCATCTTCCAATAATAGGAAATGTCAGTAATGAAAATCTTTCAATAATTGAAGTCATATGGCAACAACTCCAAAAAATGGCATCCTGATTCCTCCACTAATAAGCATACCCACCTAGGGCGGGGGCCCTAGCTCGGTTGGCTAAGTAATTCCATTGCGGCTCTGCTGGTCACGAGTTCTAGTCTCCCCCCGTCCCGTGGTATCGGAGGGCGTGTCGCGCCAGCGCCGCCGGTCACGTTAAAAAGTTTACCAGGTGCACTGCAGTTTATAGGGGGTTGTGCTACCCGATTCCTGCAGTTTAAAAAAAAAAAAAGCATACCCACCTACTAAATGCAAAGATGCTCCACCTTCTCTCTTAGTGCCTAGGATAGGGAAAGTTGTGTAAATGCCATAAATAAAATATGGAAGATAAAAAAAACTAAGGAGCAATCAATACAATATTATGAACAATGATTTAAGGTTTTGAACAAGTCTAATAGTTGATCTAAGGGGCATATCTAGAAAAACACAAGCAATTGAAAACTTTTCACTATGATGGCAAAGAAATAATTGTTTCCCCTCCCTTTCCACACCACTAAGTAAGTAACTTGCATCTCAAAAATGCCTTGCTAACTTCATCTCCCAAGCCAAATTCTCTAATTTGTATAGATTTATTGTGACTTCCTACACAAGAAGCACGTACCATCTTATGGCCTTCAATCCAACTACATCCAGGGAGCTTTTTAATTTCTTATCTTTCATCAATCCCCTTACCATTTTCTTACACAACCCACTCACTTCTACATAGATGTTTGAGAAAAAAACATTAATCACATTCTTTTTAAGATCCAAATAAAATAAATTACGTTATTGTAAATAATTCTAAATCTATATTCATAAGGGATCTGCAGACAGCAAGAAAACAGATCCACACATCCACCCTAGGAATGCAATACAAGGGCTGTAGAAAATCTGGTCTTGGTTACCCATGTGACTGAAGTATATATAGCTCACATTCACTAAACCTGCATGGCTGCATGCACATATAACACAAGCAAAGCTTATGGTGTCACGACATGTTCCAAAGTGCTTCATTAATTCAAATATTTTGAGACCATCATTGTAAAATCCATCCCGTAAACGTTGCATTCCCTAAGACTACATTTCTTTGAGGTATTCTTGTCAAACAGTTTACGTGCCTTGTTTATGCTTCCACATTTTCCATTTTCCATATATTCCTACTCAAGCATTCCCAACGATAATATCTGATGAAAGACCTCCTTCCATTAAGCTTTATACATCTTACAAAGTCTTTTCTCTTTATCCTTTGATTGATTGAATACCTTGTTCCAAAGCTCCCATTTTGGCACACGCAGGGAGGATGCTAGCAAAGGTTGTGGCGTCTGGCTTTACACCTGCCATTTGCATTTGCTTGAAAGTTTATGAAGCCTTTTCAATAAATCCATTTTGCGTATATGCTGCAATCATTGCATTCTATTAGACCACATTTATTTGGGGTATTCTGTCAAAGAGTTCACCTGCCTTGTCTATGCTTCCACATTTTGTATACATGTCTACCAGGGCAGTTGCAGCTACAACATCTGATAAAATTCCTTTCCTTTATCCTCTGGTGGATATCCATACCCCATTCCAAAGCTCCCAAAGCTCCCATTTTGGCACAGTCAGTGAGGATGATGGCAAAGATTGTAGAGTCTGGGTTTTGTCAGCATTTGATGCATTGGTTTCTCCTATTTTTGGTGATGCCTGCGCTGCTCTAGGCGTTACTATTTTGTTTTTAATTGCTTCCTGTCTTCTGCAGCATGCATGTTTCATGCAGTGGCTATATTTACCATTTAGTCTATTGTTAGGTTCTCCGTTTTTAGTCAAGTTTGTAACTGGCTTTCTTTGTATTTGAAATTGCTCTTGTATTTAAGCATGAATAAAGGACTTCATTTTCGGCGTCTGCAAAAATACAGATTTTCTGTGTGTGTTTTGAAGTTCTTTTTTACTTTGTTCTTTCTGTTGTTATCTCATAACCTCTGGTTGCAGGAATTAGGCTTGATTTAGTTTTTACATTTGGTATCAGAGTAGGTTAATTTTTTGCTTTGATAATCATGTCTGGTTTCAATTCATTGCCAATTCCTGAATTTGATGGAAATGATTATGAATATTGGTGCATCAAAATGATGACCTTTTTGACAGGAAAAGATTTATGGGAGATCGTAGAAACAGGTTATGCAGAACTAGCAGATTGGAATGCCCTCACAGCCAATGACAAAATAGCTAAAAAGGAAGCCAAGAAAAAGAATTCTCAAGCTTTGTTTCACATTCAAATGGCTCTTGAAAAGAGCTTATTTCCAAGGATTGCGGGTGCAAAGACAACAGAAGATGCTTGGAAGATTTTAAAGGAAACTTACCAAGGAAGTGATCAGGTAAAAGTAGTTAAGTTGCAAACTTTAAAAAGAGATTTTAAAAATTTGAAAATGCAAGAATCTGAGAAAGTAAGTGATTATTGTGTGAGAGTTAAAGATGTGGTCAATAAGATGGCTACACTTGGAGAAATTGTGAACAGTGAGGTTCTAATAAAAAGGGTATTGCGAGCTCTCACCCCAAAGTGGAATCATGTTGCCATTATCATAGAAGAAAGCAAAGATTTAACAACATTTCAGTTTGATCACTTGGTTGGATGTCTTATGTCACATGAAGAGAGACTGAAAGATTCATTTGGAGAAAGTGATGCGAAAGCCTTTTCATCCAAATTGCAAATCACAAAGAAAGAGGATGCTAGTAGCAGCACCAAAAATAATGAAGGTCAAAATCAGAATCATGCAAAAGGAAATAGAGGTAGAGGTGGTTCCAGAGGAAGAGATGGTGGAAGAGGTGGTTCTAGAGGACGAGGTAGAGGCAATTTTGATAAAAGAAATGTTCAATGTTACCATTGTAATAAGTATGGGCACTATGAAAGAGAGTGCAGATTAAAAGAAGGTAAAAGTGTTAATTATGCTAAAGAAAATGATGAAAAACCTCCAGATCATTTATTTTTATCTTACTCTAAAGGTGAAACTAGTAGTAAAGAAGTTTGGTATCTAGATTCTGGATGCTCTAACCATATGACAGGGAATGAGAATTTGTTTTCAAAAAAGGATGAGAGTTTCAAGTCCAAGATTCAGCTTGGTGATGACAAATCGTTGGAGGTTGCTGCAAAAGGAGCTATGGAAGTCCACACAAAAGAAGGTATAAAGAGTGTCAATGATATTTATTTCACTCCACAGTTAAAGCATAATTTGTTAAGTGTTGGACAACTATGTGAGAAGAACTATAAAGTTGTTTTTGAGAATAAGAAATGTACAATTTATGATAAGCATCAGGGCAATAGGGTTGTGACTGTTGTGCCTATGACAAAGAATAGAATGTTCCCTTTGACATTTGGTGAACATAATAGCAGCCTTGCAAATATGGCATATGAGGATATCAGTTGGTTATGGCATCTCAGGTATGGACATTTAAATTTTCATAGTTTGAAGACTCTCACATCAAATGCATTAGTTTGTGGTTTACCAAAGGTTGAAGAGCACAAGGAGGTTTGTGAAGGATGTGCTAAAGGCAAGCATGCAAGGGAGAAATTTTCAAAAGGCAACGCATGGAGGGCCCATCATCCCCTTCAGCTTGTTCATTCTGATATTTGTGGTCCTATGCAAACAAAGAGTTTGGGTAAGTCATCATATTTTATCACTTTTATAGATGATTACTCACGAAAATGTTGGGTGTATTTTTTGAAGGCCAAAGAAAAGCCCTTGATATGTTCAAGAGGTTTAAAGCACGTGTTGAAAATGAGAAAGGGTGCACAATCAAGTGTTTAAGAACTGATCGTGGAGGTGAATTCTGTTCAAGAGCCTTCCAAGATTATTGTGAGGTGAATGGCATCAGGAGGCAGCTCACCACTGCATACACACCCCAACAAAATGGAGTAGCTGAAAGGAAAAATCGTACATTGGTGGAAATGGCAAGAAGTATGCTACAAACCAAGGGTCTTAGCAATTCTTTTTGGGGAGAGGCAGTTGCTACAGCAGTATACATTCTCAATCGGAGTCCCACAAGTGCTCTTGATATGAAAACTCCTCATGAAGCCTGGTATGATAAAAAGCCTAATGTTAAGCATTTCAAAGTTTTTGGGTGTTTAGCATATGTACATGTAGCTGATCAAAAGAGGCAAAAGCTAGATCCTAAAAGTGAATCATGTATTTTCATTGGATATAGTGAGGAAAGCAAGGCTTATAAGTTGTATAATCCTCTCACTCATAATATTGTTACCTCTAGAGATGTGATTTTTGATGAAGGGGGAGTTTATGGTCATCAAAAAGGCCATGTGGAAAATCCAAAATCTATTTTGAATGATAATATTATTGATGAAATTGATCATGAGCAGCCCACTAACATTTCAGCTCCAAGAGCTACAAGTCCATCAAGTAGCCCCTCATCAATTCAAACTGCAAGTCCTTCTTCATCTCCAAGTTCTAGAAGGAAGGTAAGAAGTTTGAGAGATATTTATGAAAGGAGTGCAAATCAAGAACATGAAGAAAATCCAATAGGTGAGACAGTTAATTTTGCTTTACTTTCCAAGGCTGATTTTGAACCATCATGTTTTGAAGATGCAAGTACTAATGAGTTTTGGGTGCAAGCAATGAAAGAAGAGATGGATTCCATTCACAGGAATGACACTTGGGAGCTTACAAAGCTTCCACATGACAAGAAGAAGATTGGCACCAAATGGGTCTATAAGATTAAGTATAACAGTGATGGGAGTGTTGAAAGGCACAAGGCAAGATTGGTTGCCAAAGGCTTCACCCAGAAGTATGGGATTGATTATGAAGAAACATTTGCACCAGTTGCAAGACAAGAGACCATCAGAATGTTGATTTCATTAGCAGCTCAAAAGAATTGGAGCATACATCATATGGATGTGAAAAGTGCCTTCTTGAATGGGTACTTAGAAGAGGAAGTGTATGTGGAACAGCCACAAGGTTTTGAAGTGCAAGGACAAAAAGATCAAGTTTACAAGTTGAAGAAGGCTTTGTATGGCCTCAAGCAAGCACCACGAGCATGGTATGCTAGGATTGATGGATATTTTCAAGAGAATGGCTTTCAAAAAAGTAAGAATGAACCTACCCTTTACTACAAACAAGAAGGTAATGATATTCTTATTGTGAGTTTGTATGTTGATGATTTGTTGTATATGGGTAGTAGTTCTAAGATGAAGGATGAATTCAAAGTTGTTATGATGAAGGAATTTGAGATGAAAGATTTAGGTCTCATGAAATACTTTTTAGGAATGGAGGTTTATCAAAGTGAGAATGAAATTTTTATTTGCCAAACCAAATATGCAACAGATATGTTGAAGAAGTTTGACATGGTTGATTGTAAACCAGCCTCCACTCCAGTTGCTCATAAAGTTGTGTTGTGTAGAGATGATGGTGTTGAAATAGTTGATGAGACAACTTATAGGAGTATTGTTGGAAGTTTAATGTTCTTAACTCATACAAGACCTGATATTGCATATTCAGTTTCACTTGTTTCAAGGTATATGACAGAGCCATCTGAAATGCATATGAAGGAAGCCAAAAGAATTTTGAGGTATGTGAAAGGCACATTAGATTTTGGTATTCATTACTACACTTCTAAAAAATTCAGTCTTGTTGGTTTTAGTGATTCTGATTGGGGAGGTAGTTTGGATGACCGAAAGTCTACATCTGGTAATTGCTTTTCTTTGGGCACTGGTTTGATTTCTTGGAGTTCAAAGAAGCAGAGTATTGTTGCTCTTTCTTCTACAGAAGCAGAATATGTTGCAGTCACTTCAGCAGGTACACAAGCATTATGGCTCAGAAAACTTCTTGAAGAAATTGGAGAGATACAGGTTTAGCCTACAGTGATTTTTTGTGACAACATTAGTGCCATTAAATTGGCCAAGAATCCTGTTCATCACAGCAGGACGAAACATTTTGATTTGAAACACCATTTTATCAGAGATTTGGTGTAGAAGAAAGCAGTAGAATTGAAATACATCAACACTAAAGAACAATTAGCGGATATTTTCACCAAAGCTGTTGCAAAAGATCAATTTTTGAAACTCAGAGATCACATTGTGAACCCTCTCAGCATCAAGGGGGAGTATGTCAGCATTTGATGCATTGGTTTCTCCTATTTTTGGTGATGCCTGCGCTGCTCCAGGCGTTACTGTTTTGTTTTTAATTGCTTCCCGTCTTCTGCAGCATGCATGTTTCATGCAGTGGCCGTATTTACCATTTAGTCTATTGTTAGGTTCTCCGTTTTTAGTCAAGTTTGTAACTGGCTTTCTTTGTATTTGAAATTGCTCTTGTATTTAAGCATGAATAAAGGACTTCATTTTCGGCGTCTACAAAAATACAGATTTTCTGTGTGTGTTTTGAAGTTCTTTTTTACTTTGTTCTTTCTGTAGTTATCTCATAACCTCTGGTTGCAGGAATTAGGCTTGATTTAGTTTTTACAGGTTTACACCTACCCATGACATTCAACTGAAATTTCTAAATCCTTTTCAACGAATGCATTTTGTGCATACCCTATAATTTTAGCATTTATTTGAGGTATCATGTCAAACAGTTCCTGTCTCTTGTCTATGCTTCCAAATTTTGCAGACATGTCTACCAGAGCATTTCCAACAGTGAAAATGGACGTCCATACCCAGTTACAAAGCTCCCATTTTGGCACAGGCCGTAAGAAGGCGTGCAAATGAAGTCTATTAGGCACAGAAACCTATTTGTTGCATATGGGGATATACGAGTGGGAGAAAAAAGGTTTAAAAACTTTGCGCAGGAATAACAGGAACGACATCGGAGATGAGATAAAAGCAAACCGACAATGACGAACAGTAACCTTGATCTCCACGTATTGCCTGCCAGCTACGCTTCACTGTATCCCACGTCTCGTTTGGTCAATATTTGTATTGATGGACGAGAGCAGTCTCATCGTCTCCCAACCCTCTTTCTCCGTTGATGGCAAGAATCAGGTTGATTCATTTCAAATTGGATACACCTTCGGCGTAAATAAAAGAAAGTAGTTTCAGAACAACGCTCAATGCATTGTTTCATAGTATAGAAAAACATTTAAGGAGAAACAAAAAAGAAACTCATAATAGACTGTTTTCAATACATCGTTGGAAGATTTGTAAACAACAAACTGAAACAAACTATAATAGTAGAAACTATGGTAGTGAATGGCAAGTTAACGGGCTGATGCACATGACAGTGAACTGCATGCAAACTCACTGATTCGCATCAATTACCAACATGGTTTTTAAAATGTTTCAGCATGATAATTTTTTTGACGCACATAGAAATATCATAACTGTTATTACCACTGTAACTCCAATCAGAGGCCATGATGTACTTGTAAAAACATCTTCGAGTCTGGGTGGACAAGGTATTTGGATAAAGCATACTGCTTTTAAAAGTACCACTGACTTTAATTTGGTGTCTACAAGTTCTAAGAAGGCATCAGGTAACCATGAAATAAAGAGGAAGAATTTCCATCTGCTCTTCAGCAGCTGCCATGGGCTGACCATGAACAAGAACATCAAGCCTTTCCATCATATCCATCAAGAATAAAACATTTATATCGTAGACAAAAGGACTTGGATTATGTTCCATTCTGTTCGTTTACAGATGGGAATACTAGATGCATTTTGGGCAATGCTTTGCAGTGGATTTTTTAATACACAATGGGGAAAAATAATCACTAATAGTAGTGATCAACCTGTTATATCTGTTTGCATGTAATTATTTGAAAACCTTATCAACTAGAACTTTGGAACCAGGTCTCCATTTTGTAATTTTTTATTGTAGCATAAGTTGCATCAATCAAGTACAAAGTCATGTAGAAATCTTGCTCTTTAATAGCCAGCATGAATTGTCTATTTAGAGATAAAATATTCTCCGCATATTCTCCGCATAGTTATGAATCATTGGATTTTCCAAAATCATGTCGAATAGTGGCACCCATCTAGATGCATTGAATCTTTGTTCCCGAACAGTTTGCACACGGGAAACATGTCCTCTTTGATTTCACTAAGTAAACTCGCAAGTTGGCGATCCTTCACATTCCTTAATTCAAGTAAATACACATTAGGGCCAATCCAATCTTCTAACAGTTTAGCTACATCATGCTCCTAATACCATTTCCTTGCAATTGCAACTTTGTACCTCGAAGTAGGCTCGGGAAGGTTGAAAATTTTCTTTAAAAACCAGTTTGCTCACCATTATTGTTGGTTAATTTTCTCCATTCTTGATAGAGTCTGTATCTAAGCTAGAATGCAGAAAAATGTCTAGAGAGATATCTAAAAAATTTCAAATATATTGAATATAATAGCAACCCCATACAAGTAGGAAGCTTTAATTTATTAGCATTTTTAACTACATCCCCTTTGACCTTTTCTTAAAGAAAAAGTGGACTAAATTGAAGTTTAAGGCCTTAATCCTTTTGGCTGAGTGTCCCTATATTCTAGTAATTTTGATTCTCTACTAACTTTTTATGGTTAATGAACTATCATCTCTCTAGCTCTAGTTAGTTTCATATTTCATTGTTTCATAGCATCTATCGCAAAAAGATTCATTTACATGTACTCTAGAAATAATAATATTTGATCACTTTATTTGATAAGCCAATCAATAAATGGTTTAATTCACAAAACTTAATAAATTTCATCATAGATTTAAATGATTAATGTATAGAATATTGATGAGACATTTGAATATTTTACAAATTGAAACCATTTACTTCAATTATCCTATCAAATCACTCATGTATGCATAGTATTGAAAAATAAAAAGTAGGGTTTGTGAAAGGATTCAACAAAATGATAATAAATAAAACTATTTTCCTTTATTTCATTAGGAAATGAGATCCCCACAAACAATTGACTAACAACCCCTAGGTGAATCAATGTGAAAATCTTAAGATTTCCTTTTGATTGAAGGATAGGGTTCAAGTTCAAACAACACTTTGGGGAGAAAAACTAGAAATAGAAAATCAACTCTAAAATGCAATCTAACACTTGAAAAGACAATATTAAACTCAATGCTAGCAGAACTAGAAAACCAAATGCAGATATGCGAAGGGTAGAAATGTGTTTACTACTCATTAAGAGGCAGTTTCTCAAGGTTGAGTGGGACTCATTTTCCCATGGGTGAATGGGTCTTTGTTCAAGCTTTTTCTGGAACTTTGAGGAGCTTCTAACATAGATCTATAGCTTTTGATTCATCCAATTTTCAATTTAAAAAATTCAAAAATTACATTTGTAGGTTAGATTCCATGATTAGGCAACAACTTTGACAACTTTCCAAATCTTTCTCTTCAAAATTTATTCAATTCTTCTTCAACCTAAATTTGCAATCACACACACAAGATATAGAAAAACCTTTTTTTGGGTGAATGTGGGTTTTCCTTGGTCAAACCTTGTTTTGGTAATCGAACCTTGAGTTGAAATAATGCATGAAAGAGGGAATGAAGAATGAATATATCTATTTTACCACTCAACAAACCCTTAGATGAAACTTTGATAATGGAGATCTTGGAAATTTGCAACTTACATGAAATGGTTGAATTGGATGTGGATCTTGATACTTGAATAATTCTTTGAATGGTTGAACTTGATCTTGAAACATACATCAAAATGTTGGCTCCGAAAAAATGCATGATACAAGAAGAATTTGATATGATGAATTGATATTTTCTTCAATAAATCTTTGATATATCTACTCTTGAACTTTTTTGGTTGCTCCAAAAATGTTCTTAAGATTTCTATAAAATTTCTTGGTGAAACTTAGTGAAATGACCTAGTATTTATAAGTATGTGTCGATAATTTCCCAAAATTCAAATATCACAAGCCAACATTGAATTATGGATTTAGGGATGTTATGATACTACCAAAAACATAATTTACATTTAGGTCCAAAGGTCTAGGGAGGACCCATTTTTCCCATGGGTGAATGGATTGCAGGTTCCTATTCTTGAAACCCACATTGCTCAAGGTAAAGTGTTATGTTTACACATTAATAATTGTTAGGTTACCCTTTAAAAAAATATAATTTATTAGGCTTGTAAATGAATAAAGGGGCTTATTAAGGCTTAATTAAGCTCAATTTAACTAAGAGGTCTAAAATAATTGTGAAAATATAAAGGCCTACTAAATTAAGTCACTATTAAGTGCATTTGAAAAAAGGAGGACCCAAACAAGTGAGAAAATGTAACGGGATAAATTTTCAACACAACATTTAGCCCCCACTTTAGTGAGAGGATGACCCTGCATCAAACTCATGCTAAATTAAACAATGGAGAAAGGTCTAATTGTACAATCATGGGAAGGATAAGATGAAAAAGATCAAGGAGGATGATTAGGCTCCAAAGATCTAAGATCTCATGGCAAAACCAAGAAACACACAAAGAGACACATGCCTAAGTTAAACATATATATGCAGCAATGACAAGATGCTCAATAATAAAAGGTCAAAGACTCAAAGGGAGAAATAAAAAGAGGAAAAGAAAAGAGGGTGGATTGACCCTCGACTATCCAAAGTGATGTGGAACATGACTTAGCTATTTGTCCAAAAATGTTTACAAGTGGAACTCATTGTCCACTATGTAAACAACAATGCACACTTACATGGGCTAGTAAGATTCATTGTTAACTACGTGAGGCGCCAAGGGTAGAAAATGAGAGAATCTTATTAGGCTCCCATACCATATTAATGTTATACCTCCAATAACTTTAATAAGACACAACATGATATTAAATTTGAGCTTCATAAGGCTAAGCAAGCTATGTTGTGCTAAACACTTATGAACAAACAAGGCTCAATAGGTTCAAAAAGTTTTTTGCTTGGTGGCCATGAGAAAGGTTTGTCACTTCAAGATTCACAAGGTTAGCAAGTTGCATTATTCTAAACACTTATGAGAAAAATGTAAGTAGGATAAAACATGTTGAAAGGGTATTTTCTTAGTTCATGTAAGGTCTCCTCTTAGGGAACATTGTTCTTAATATCTTCAAGAGAGGACAAGTATAGGATAAAAGAATCACAAGTTAGGGAATGCAAAATGTATCATCACCACTAAGAGGAAAATTGTATGCCAGGAAAGGTCACACTCTTGGAGGACATCAAACCCAATTACACCACCAATAAGAAGAAACATCGCAAGAAGTAAGAAGACCGTACAATAAAACATAATATATAGTTCAAGATCTATAAAATGATAATGGCAATACATATGCCCCTACTTTAATGAAATTGCTAACACCATGTTGGGAGCAATTACTTGAAAGTAGTGAATGATAAATGCTAAACAATACATGGGAGCTTATTTAGAAATCCTTATGTCAAGCATATGTTTCCAAATGAAGCTACACCATGAAAAAAGTAGTTTCCCTAAAAATGAAATCCCAAAATAACACACAAGGGATCCACAAATATAGGTCAGTGTATGTTTTTGATACAATGATATTATAGAGTTCAAAAATGTCATCATTCCCCAAATAACTCATGGAATGAGAAAAATGACACATATAAGTGAAAAAAAAAAGAAAAATATTTTGTGTCAACATGGAAGAGACATAAATGTCTCAATGTCTTTCATCATCCCCAAAAGGAAAACATAAGACAAAGAAAAATATAGAGGTTTATGACATATAGAAGAATGAATGTACAAATAGAGGAATGCACATGAAGAAGCACAAAATAGAACAATACAGGGGATCACATTACACACTTGCAATCACATAAAGAAAATAGAAAAGAAGACAAGGCTAGTAAGGCACATGCGAGTCAACCCATGGCAGGATGTCTACATCCCAATCTTTTTCATCGTATGTAGAAGGTTGACAACTAGCCAATGGGACAACATCAAGTGCCAAACTAGGACAATCACCATGTTCAACACATGGTGAAACACTCTTTGTATGAGGAAATAATTATTATCATTTAAGCTCATGGAAGAGGATAACAATAAATTTAACTCTTTATGCACTTCCTCATAAAGCTTTACAATCTCATTATCATCATTTAAGTTAATCATAAAAGAAGGTCTAATGATAATATTAATAGAAGATGATTATTATTGTTGTGTTTGAGATTTAGGAATTTCTTGTTTTAGTGAAGGTGGAGAATCATCATGCATTTCTTGAGGTAAGTATATGTTGTTCTTTTCTTATTTTTCTTGTAGCAAATGAGCAATAGAATGACATCTATGCCTATGCTCTCTAGCATTTTAGTTTCTTCTCATTCAATTTTTAAGTTTTGATTATGTAGAAGTGAGTTTATCAACCATAGGTATCTTTTTTCCCCTTAAGGTAGTAATCGAAGGAAACATAGGAGGTTTTTCAACCACTTTCTCTTTAGCTTTGTAAACTTGTTTGATTTTGGGAGGCACAACAAGAATTATTTGGTTATCTTGTGGTATCTTATAGGAAATGGGTAGAGGATTTGTCATATTTTGTTCTTCATTACTTGGAATGGATTTTGGATTAATCATTGTTTCGTCAAAGATAGGAGGCTCAATCATGTGTTGAGGCATATTCCTAAGGCATAATTTTCCTAAGTGCTTTACCATAAACTTTTTATGGGATTTTAAAAAGAAGTCCTCATGAGGCCTAATAGGTTCCTTAAGTTCAAGCCAAAAGAAATACAATGAGAAATTCCCATGAGAAGATACAAGATTAAATTCACTATGATGCACAATAAAGATCTCATTTCTAAATGGAAACTTTAAGCATTTATGCACAACCAACTAGACAACATTCATGGAGTGAAGCAATGGATAACCTAACTTCACATGAAATTGGTCTAGTGATGAGATGATGGAAAATGAGACACTTAATTTTTTTGGTCCAAATTTTAAAGGAAAAGTTATCAAACCTATCATAAAGCAAGCAAAACCATTATGCATTTTAATCCATGTTTTCTATTTTTCATAAGTATCTTGATAAATTTCATTTAAAAATAAGAATTCTTCAATGATCACATTCTCTACACATGGGATTAATTAATATCCTATTAGTAGGGATGTCGTTGATTCTTTCAACTATGTAAAGAGGACCATCAAGTGAATTTTTAATATGTCATGTTTTGGAAAGCAATGCCAAGAATCATTTTGATTAGGCCCTTATAAGGTTGAATTTCAATAAGTCCAATCATATTGTCCATTTTTTTCATTATTTAATCATTTGTGTCAATATTCATCACATCATTGTTTGTTTCACTAGCTTTGACAAAAGAAAATGTTATGATTTGGCATAGGATTAGTAAATATTTACAATTTTTGATTGGGAGGGGCTATAGACGTATTACCTTGATCATTAACACCACTAACTTGAATGTGATTAGAATCAATGAGGTCTTGCACAAGATGTTTAAGACACTTTCAATATTTTGCATCATGTCCATTTTGTCAATGAAAATGGAAATAGGCATTTTATCTATAGTTAGGAGGTAAAGGTTTAGTAGGATCAGGAGCTTTAACATGATGTAAGGAAATTGGTTTTTGTTTTAAGAGCTACAACATGATATTATGAAGGGTATTAGGTATAGGGGTGAATTATCAATTTCTATCTCCAAGTGTGTATGAATTTTTTATCTTTACAACAACCACTTGGTTATTAACATGTTGAGTTGGTTGAGGGGGATTAAGTTATAAAAACTCCTTATTTTATTTCTTGAATGGTTGATAGTTTTGATTAGATTAAAACTAGAAGATCGAATACCTATTACAAAATAGTCATAGAGGCAGATGAGGAACTCACGAGCAGTGAGAAATAAAAAAAAGTAAATAGAAGCTAAAGCTTAAAAACAATTCAACCAATAATAACACAATGAAAAAACTGACACAGCTAGGACCAACGTAAAACCATAAGGAACCCATGGGTCTCACCAATGCAAAACTCCATTCCTAAGAAGAGAACTAGAGATTCTTTTCAAAGGTCATAGGCCCCTATTGAATGGCTTGGGTGTTCATGGTGTCATCAAAATCTGAGGTATCCACCTTTCTACCCTTTTTCTTCTACATATGACCATCCTCTATAGTGTCAGAAACGCACTTCCCCTAGCACTTCCTTAATTCATCCTGATAAACCTAAAGAGTGAGGGCAGTGTTCTTCACAGTTTCTTTAGAGTAATATATGATGACCCTAAGGCATTGCATAGTATTCTCCTAGTTCTAATGGATGACATCAATCTCAATTAGTAAATTCTTCTTTCAATCCTCAACATGCCAACTATGGCCTGTAAATCTTCTATTTCCTTTTCCCACCCGTCCCACTTCTCAAAAGACTTAGCTAAAGAAGCAATTATGTCCCAATGCTCCTTGTTCTCCACCTCCCCTAGGCATAGGACCTACTGCTCCAAAACCTTTCCCTCCAAAATTTGAATTATTTCTTTATCCATGACTAGTTAGCCTAAGAGCCAATTCATAAAATCCTTATGAACGTTAATTGACTCTGCGATTTCATTGATTTTTTTTCCTATGGGGTCACCAGGGATACAAATTGACCTAGGTTCAGTTCTAGTTTTGGTCTGTTTTAGGATCTAAAATGATTGCTTTAAGAATGCAAACTAATTACAACTTCAAAACTCCAAATTACAAAACTGAAATCAACTACACATAATTAACTGGACAAAATCATAATTTAGAATGAAATGAGAAAGAGAGAGAAGATAAACAAATTGATAACAAAGTTTGTTGTAAGAATGACTATGTCTCTGGGCCCATCTCCTAAGAGTAGACTGATCCGATTGAAATCTTCAAAAATTTGACATTACAATAGTTTGCAAGCTCTTCCCTTCAAGAACAACAAAATTCTAGCATTCTCCTGACGTACATGAACAACAAATTATCTATCCAAAATGCTTTATGTCTCCAACACCTAAAGAATTCCTAATGGATCCTCAAGCCTCTAAATCCCCCTTTTTATATTGAAAATTTAATCAATTTGGTTACTAACCAATTGATTTTACAAAACAACCTTATCTCTCCATTTTTACAAATACAACTTAAAAATCTCCCTTATTAACACAAAAATCTTCAAATCTCTTGTTTTACATTATTTTTAAAAAACACATAAAATCCCTAAGCCCCTTAATTTTTGTCATATCTGAGATTATATTGTTTATGGGAGTTTGTTTGTTTCGTCCTTTTAGAGGACTTTGTTTTAAATTTGGGCTTATTAATTATTACTACCACGCATTAATTTAGTGGTTATTTTCAAGGGAAATATTTTAGTTTTTCTTGTTTTACTTGTTTTACCAAGTAAAGCCCATTTTTTCTTCCTTAAAATTTTCCCCAAGTAAGCATGCATGTGGGAGGTAGGTGTGGGTTTTGTTTTCCTTATTTTGAGGCTTATTTTAGCCTTGTTTTAAGGCTTAGGATTAGGTTCATTTATTATTATTATTCTTTTATTTGTCTAGATTTTTCCACATGTCAACATGTGATTGGCTAATGATGATGACTAGATGTTGACCATACCATGATGATGTCAACATAGTCAACCCAACTTTGACTGCTTATATCGCATGCAAACAGACTCTATTTTCATGAAACGAATGTTGTTTGAAAGCTTGTAACGAGATCTTTGCATTGACGCTAGTCTTGACCACTTTTGAAAATGTCAAATTTTGACCTTTTTTTCTCTAACCTAGCTCCAAGGTTGACCATGGTTTGACCAAGTATATCTTGGACTTTGTAGCTCAGTTTGACTCTGTTCGAGTTGTGTTGGAGTTAGAATTTTGACCACTTTTTGATGATTCCATTTCTAAAGATAAATGAGAAACTTTAATTTTTGGTGGAGATCCTCTAGATCAGTCCTCCCCACTGGTGAGCTTTTGGACCTTTGAAAGATGGTTACTCAAAAAGTGAGTGAGGGTAAAGTTCCCTCACTTTACCAATCTCCATCCATTTTCCCTTGCTTGGATTCATCCCCTTCAGTCCCACTTTGAGGTATTCAACTACTCCTCTTCATGAAGTTCTAGTTTTCCTGTCTAGGATGACATCTTCAGGAAACTACATGTACTTTGGTGAAGATCATCCACTGATGGAACCTAACTATTAGTCTCCTCATCCAATATTATCGGAGGTTCATACAAATTCAAGTTCTCAATATTGACAACTGAATAGATCTACATGTATGGAGGAATATTAAGGCAAAAGGAATTGGTTCTGATATTTTCCAAGATCTCAAAGGGACCATATGAATTGGCTTGAGCTTCCTTCCTTCACCTTACATTCTTTCCTTGCTGATGTGTAGCCAAACATGATCATTGACTTGAAAATGATGATCAGTTGGATGTTTATCATGTCAAACCTTGTATTTGGCTTGGCTCTTTTCTAACTTTACTTCTACTACCTGATGGATGGATTGGAATTTCTAGATGAACTTTAAAGCCCTCCCTGAATCATGGCGTCCATCTTCAACGTCGTCCTTCCCAAAAGAAAATTCCATTGATTTTTTGGGCACATAATTGAAACAAGTCTCAAAAGGAGACCTCTTTGTAGAAGAGTATGTCGCATGGTTGTAAGCATGCTGCAGATAATGAAGAATCTCATCCCACAATTTGGGATGCTTGTTGTAGTAGCCTCTGAGTAGATGCACAACTATCCTATTTACTACCTTTGTCTGTCTGTCGTTCTATGAATGGAAAGTTGTACTCTTCTTTAGTCTGGTGTCCATGATTCCCCACAAAGCTAACCAAAATTCCCCTAGGAATCTAGAATCTCAATCTGATATAATAGAGGTAGGTAACCCAAAATGAACCCATACAAATTGGAAGTACATTTGAGCTATCAGTTAAGCAATGCCTTTCTTTTTACATGGCATTAAGATACACATCTTGTTGAACTGATCAACTACTGCAAACAAGTAATCATGTCCCTTCCTAGACATAGGTAACCCCCTGATTAAGTACATCGACACACTTTCCCATGGATGAGATGGAATAGGTAATGGTGTGTACAACCCTAGTTTTTTGTTACTTGGTTTACTAGTTGCACACATAATACAACCCTTAATGTATTTGGTGACAATTTCCTATATTTTAGGGCAGTAACAATATTTCTACAACTAAGTAACTATTTTACTTACCCCAAAATGTCCTGCAATCAAAGAGGCGTGAGCTTCATGGATTAGATGTGATTGTTCATCTTTCAGAACACATAACTTGCCCAAATGATACAAAATTTTATCCTACACATAATAATATTTCTCTTCTATCTGTTTTCCTACAATTAAAGCTAAATAAATATCCTTAAAGTCTTCATCATTAGCATATTGTTCCTGAAAGCTTTCATGCACCATGGAACTACCTTTAAGGATAATCAATGCATTCATAATGGGAGGCCTAGAAAGCATATCTTCTAATTTGTTATGGATACCTTTCTTGTACTTAATTACTAAGTGAAACCGTTGCAAAAATCCCATCCATCTGAAATTCCTACTTTGTTGCAGTTTAGACTATCAAGTATTATAGTGGTTTTTGATCAATGTGGATTATAGTTTCTTTCCCCATTATGTAATTTTTCCATTTTTTAACACTCTAAACTAATGCATAAAGTTCCTTATCATAAGTAGGATAGTTAATAACCGCAGCTGAAAAAATCTCAGAGTGATAGCAGTTTGGTTTACCTTCTTGTGTAGGAACAACTCCCATGGAAAACCTGCTTGCATCAGTCTCAATCTCAAATGGTTGATGTAGATCTGGTAAAGCTAGAACTAGTGCAGTGCTTAACTTTTCCTTCAAAGTGTTGAAGGCCTTCTACTGTGGACCTCCCCATTGAAAATTTGTCTTCATACTTGTCAATGCATGCAATGGTGATGCAATGTAGGAGAAGTTTGCAATGAACTTTCTCCAATACTAGAATACACCTAAGAAACTTTTAACTTTTGTTACAATACTTGGCTTAGGCCAATTTACAATAGCTTCGACCTTCGCAGGGTCTACTTTCAATTGACCATTCCCTACAACATAGCCTAAGTACACTAGAGATGTCTTTGCAAATTCACACTTAGACATCTTTCCATTGAGTTTTTTTCTCAAAACATAAAAAAAATTCTTTAGATGAATTACATGATCATCCCAATACTTGCTAAATATAAGAATATCGTCTAGATAGACAATGACAAAATCATCAATGAAAGGATGAAATACATCGTTCATGACCCTCATGAACATGGTAGGTGCATTAAAAAGCCTGAAGGGCATAACCAACCATTCATAAAGTCCCTATTTTGTCTTGAAAGAAATTTTCCAAATGTCATCTTTTGTAATTCTAATATGATGATAACCACTTCGCAAATCTAATTTAGTGAAATGAACTGCATGTTTCAACTGATCAAGTAAATCATCAATTGTTGGAAGAGGGTACCTATTTTTTACCATTATATTATTGAGGGAATGGTAGTCGATGCACATTCTCCAAGATCCATCTTTCTTCGAAACCAACACAATTGGAGAGCCACAAGGAGATGTACTAGGATGGATGAATCCTTTCTCCACTAACTTCTAAACTTGTTTCTTGATTTCCTCATTATGCATAATGGAAAAATGGTACAAGCCAATGTTAGGCAATGGAACATCCTACTACAACTGGATTGCATGTTGTATTTCCCTCTTGGGTGGCAACCCCTTTAGTTCTTGAAACAAGTCATTGCAAGCGGAAACAATTTTGACCATTTCAACCTTATGTTTTGGGTCACACCTCTTAAATTCCTTAGAGATCTCTTCTTCTTTGGCTTTTGCAAGCATTAACACAAAGTTCTTACTAGAGTTGACTAACCTTTTCATTTGACCAACATTAACTAGTGTGAGATTAGTCTTGACCTTGTGTGCATGTACAATATATTCTACCCCATCTTTAAAAATATGATACCTATTCTCCCCCATGTAAAAGATTGACTTTCTATCATACAAATAAGGACTCCCTAATACAATCCCACAAATATCCAGAGGTACAACATCTACTTCTACTTCATCAATGAAATTAGCAGTGATGGAAAAACACAATTTGCATTGTTTTGTCAGTTGCAATTGTGCATCATTACATACCCATCCAAGTGGATAGGGCTTAGGATTAGGATTAATAGATGGATTCAATTTCTTAACAACCTCTTCAAAAAACAAGTTGACTTGAGAGCCTGAATCAAATAGTGTTTCAATCTTTGTGTGTTTAGTTACCACACGAATGTGAAACAGTTCATTTCGCTATTTATCAACTTTAGGAGTGGATACTTTACTTGCATTAATTGTACTTGCATTAGAAATACTTGCATCAGAAGAGAGAATTATACCTTTCCCTTAACCTTGGATCCCGACAGCAATGATCTTTGTGTCATCTCTAGAATCATATCCAAGATCCTGTTGAATGATAGTAGTAGTAGTATTTTGTTTGGCTTTATTTCCTCCAAATTTTTTTGGTCTTGCCTCTAGATGCAATTTCCAACACCTCGATTCATCATGCCCCTCTTTCTTATAGTGTGAGCATGTGGGTTTTTCACCCTCTTTCTTCAATGTAGCTATCTTCTTTCCTTTACCTTTATCTTTTTCTTTATCTTTACCCTTAGACTTTCCCTCAGACTTAGATGGTTTTTTATCAAACTTATCAATGAATGATCCCTTACCTCTAGACTCTAAGTGGGTAGCTTGAACACAAAATTTGTCAAGGTTATTATGATTCAAAACCAAAATTGAATGTCTAAGGTAGGAATGAAGACCTCCTATGTACTTCAACAAAGTATCTTGGGTGTACAAAGGAACATCTAATGCAATATCCCTTTTATGAAATTCATGAGTGTACTCCAGAATGGACAAACCTTTCCCTTTCCTAAACATCTGCTAGTTCATCATTAGTTGTTGCATGTAGCCTAAGGGATAGAATTGCTTTCTAAGAGCACTTACAATTTTTTTCTAGGACAAGTTGACTTTACCATGTTGGGAGATTTCTTCCCTAGTCCTACTCTCCCACCAAGCTATTGTTGTACCCCCTAACTATAGAGTAGCAAGTTGGATCCCATCAGCATCATCTATGAGGTTTTGGACTCTACAATAAACTTCAACCTACTGAATCCAGTCATCTAGTTTTTTAGCATTTAATTCACCACAATACTTTGGTAAGTCAAATTTTACATCCAACTTAATTTTGGGATTATGTGCACCCTTAAAAGGATTAGAAGTTATAGAATGAGTAGAAGAAGGAGAAGTATGAGAAGATAGAGAAGAGGGAGAAGAAGGAGAAGAGGGAGGTGTCTTTGGAGGCTCAGGATCAGCTCCTGATTTCTTTTCTTTTCCTGCACAAGCTTCATGTCTCTGCATCCTTTCTTGCCTCTCCTAGAATAAGACTTTGACCATGGCCTTCATGTCGAGAAAATCCTTCTCAAATTCCTTCTCACCAAGCTCCAAACCTTTTCCATTGTTTTGATCTGCCATCTGCATTCATGAATGAGCTCTGAACGTCTTCCAATCTCTAGATCATACTCTTCAAGTTTTCCTTTGCCTTGTTGAAGCTAGGAGCATGTAAGCATTTGAATTTGCAATACTAGTCAAAACACTGCTTTGATACCAATTTGGTCCTTTTTAGGATCTAAGATGATTTCTTTAAGAATGCAAACTAATTACAACTTCGAAACTCCAAATTATGAAAATGAAATCAACTACACATAATTAACTGAACACAATTAGAATTCAAAATGAGATGAGAAAGACAAAGAACACAAACAAATTGATAATGAAGTTTGTCATAAGAAAAACTACATCTTTGGGCCTCTCTCCTAAGAGTAGATTGATCCGATTGAAATCTTCAAAAATTTGGCATTACAACAGTTTGCAAGCTCTTCCCTTCAAGCAGGATGGAATTCCAACATTCTCCCAACGTACAAGAACAAAATATTATCTCTCCAAAATTCTCTAAGTCTCAAACACCTGAATAATTCTCAATGAATCCTCAAGCCTCTAAACCCCCGTTTTTATATTGAAAATTTAATCAATTTGGTTACTAACCAATTGATTTTACATAACAACCTTATCTCTCCATTTTTACAAATACAACTTAAAAATCCCCCTTATTTACACAAAAATCTTCAAATCTCTTTTTTTACATTATTTGAAAAAAACATATAAAATCCCTAAGCCCCTTAATTTTTGTCATATCTGAGATTATATTGTTTATGGGAGTTTGATTGTTTCATCCTTTTAGAGGATTTTGATTTAAATTTGGGCTTATGAATATTTTAGTTTTTTAAATTGTTTTACTTGTTTTACCAAGTAAAGCCCACCTTTTCCTCCTTAAAATTTTCCCCAAGTAAGCATGCACATGGGAGGTAGGTGTGGGTTTTGTTTTCCTTATTTTGAGGCTTATTTTAGCATTGTTTTAAGGATTAGGATTAGGTGCATTTTTTTTATTTGTCTATATTTTGCCACATGTCAACATGTGATTGGCTGATGATGATGACTGGATGTTGACCATACCATGTTGATTGTACCATGCTAATGTCAGCAAAGTCAACCCAACTTTGACTGCTCATATCTTGTGCAAACAAACTCCATTTTCCATGAAATGAATGTTGTTGGAAATCTTGTGACGAGATCTTTGCATTGACGCTAGTCTTGACCACTTTTGACAATGTAAAATTTTGACCTTTTCTTCTCTGACCTAGCTTCAGGGTTGACCAAGGTTTGACTAAGCATATCTTGTACTCTGTAGCTTTGTTTGACTCCATTCGAGTTTCGTTGGAGTCAAAATTTTGACCACTTTCTGATGATACCATTTTTTATTGATGCATATTTTGGGTGAATTTTGTGAGCTGGGGTTAGAATATAGAGGGGTGTTGAGAACATTTGAGATATGGTCATGAGTTGAAGAGTGCATAATAGAGTTAGCTAGTGTAGGATTCCATATCTCAACATCATTTGAGTTATTAGAATCCCTCGACCTAGAAGTAAAAATAGGCATGGATTCTGATATAGGGGTACATTTGATGGTGACAGGTGGGTTTTATCATTCACATGGGCTTTACACTAGGATTGTGTGCTGTGGAAAATGGTAGTAAGAGTTTCATCAATAGTAACAGAGGCACTAGGGTCCATAGGGGGATTGGTTGGGTAATGGATAGTCAAATATTTCTTGCACATAGAGGCAGGGGAGGGAAGCAATGTAGAATGATACTTGCATAAATGAAAAATAAGGCCTTAGTATATGGGAAATTTCTTGCATCTAGCCTAGACACTTCTAATAGATTGCTCAAGTGAAGATAGGAGCCAAAAGGGGAAATTCATCTTGACATTATATACCTAAGATGATTAATCATAGGGAATAGATGGACATGGAAATGGTGGAAACACCCTTTGAGAGCGACATACCTCATGAGAATTTCAACAATTGTGCTCTAGATGCTAGGCAGGTCCATGTTAAAATCATTCTACAACCTATTCACCCTCTTTCCTTCTTTTAGGAAATGTTTCATTTCTTCTTGGTAGTGACTTTTCAATTTATGAGGAATTTAAATACCATCCAAGGATGGCCCCTAAACCTTTGCAATAAACTTGGGAGTCACCATGAAAGAAACCCCTCCAACAATAATTTCATTTACCCAAGAATTGGTCAATTCCAAAGAAATCTTGGGGTTATTCACCTACATCCCCTCCACATATGAAGCCATGTTACCACATTTCAAAATGGACCAAACCTCCTTGTCTTGCTTCCAACCATCACAGTTGGTAGGTTCATCATGAACCAAATCCCCTCCCATTGCAAAAAACACAAGTTTTAGAGCGAGGAAACACGAGTAGTAGAAATGGCTATACAAAAACTAGAGCCACAAATAAGATTAAATATGTGTAGATTGATTATCGGGCTTAAGTTTCCATAATTGAAGAGTGTGGAAACTATCAATATGAGTCCATATCATATCCAACTCAATCTCATTTAGACAGTACATTAGCATCATGATGAATTAATTTGAGCACTTTACTTGGGATATGGACGATATTATCCCATTTTACTAAATTTAGAGTAAAAGCTCCAAGATTTGCTAAGGAATCGACAACTTTATCGTCACTCATATACATGTGATTAATAGTGCGATTCTCAAAGGAAATCATGAGATTGCAAGCTGATGCCACAGGGTACTAGAGATTTGAGTAGGGAGAGGCTCTCCAATTTAGCATAAGAACAATGTTTGTAGAGTCCCCTTCTATAAGAAAATTAGAGATCCAAGCTTGCATGGCAATTTGGATGTCATGGAAAGGTGTTGCCACATCTAGCAAACTAGAAGATTAAACCCACAAGTTAACTACATAGGAAAGAATCAATTTCCCCTTTGAACTCATTGATAACCCAACCCCCCCTCTCCAACCTAGGTTAGGTTTGGTTGAGTCATCAAAATTGAACTTCAACTAGCAAGACTGGGGGGAGGGACATATGGGTTTTTTATTAACGAAAAAAGTGTCCCTTTTTCCTACATTTGGAAATAATTAATGACAAATGAAGGTTCCTAATGATGCCTTGATTTAACTAGTGTTGTAATGTGTTTTACACATTCACATTGAGTCTAGGGACCTTTCTAATAATAAAATTTACTTAATTTGTGCCTTATTTAGGGTGTTGTAAAGTGTTTTATTACACTTTCACAGTAATCTAGGGTGTCAATAATTAATTGTGGTTAATTAAGGTTAATTGGCCCTTTAATTCAAAATATAATCCTTATTAATTGCATTTTCAAGGATCTATCCTAACACCCATTAATGATATTGCATGACATTTAACTTGGAAAAATTGGAGTCCTAGAATTTTGTGGTTGATCTAGGTGGATCTCAAAACCCTAAAAATTCAACTATTTTAATTTCACTTGAAATCAATACCATGTTGAAGTGCTTGACAAAGTAGACCAAACACAACTTGAACTGGCAAGAAAGGAGATCATACACAAAATTTATGGCTAGTCAAAGTTTGGTCAAACCTTGCAACCAGGTAGGTATTTTTTGGTGAAAAAATTGATCACCTCAAAATTGAGCAAATATCATACCAAGGTGAAGTGCTTATCACCAAAATATGGACACCGCTCGTTTTGTTGAAAATAGAGCTCGTATGGAGAAGATATAGTTGGTCAAAGTTTATGAGAAAAAGGGTTGACCATGCTAACATCAGCATGGTGATGTGTCAACATAGTGAATAGTCATATAGTGATGTGGACCAATCAAAATCTGACATGTGGCAGTGATGTGGCAAGCATTTGAGGCAATCACAATGACATTGACCAGTCAGAGACTAACGCATGGCAATGTGGATTCATTCATATTATGACACATGGAAATGATTGTTTGAATCAAGGAATCATAGGGCGCCATGTGACATCCCTCTCCTCTAGCAGTTAGTGTTCTATCTGCTAAAAGAAAAGGTGATCAATTAGGGTCAACCCCCCAACCTTCTATTCTCCAATATACCTACCTACCAACACGCCACCATCTGTGATATTGTATAAATTGGATAGTGGTTTATTTTAATAAAGAAAATGCCAAAATTGGTGGGCTGACAGTTTGAACCACCCACCTCTCCCTTACCATCCAAGCCTCCTACCATTGTGCTATGTGCGTGGTTTGAGAGAATATCAGAGGCATTTTTGTTTATCATAGTGATAAATTTATTTCTCTCTAATTTTAAAAGATTAGCCCTCCTAAAATTAAAATGATAATCTCTCTAAAACCAATAAGCTTGAATTTAAAGACAAATAAAAAAAGACTAAATTTAAAGAATAATAAGGGGATTAAATAAAATTTAAAAACATACAAAGATTATTAAAAGTTATTTTAAGGGGTTATGATTTTTCTAGAATATTATTAACGTTTATGAGAGATTTATTCTTGTAATTAAAGGGGATTTTCAAAGATTTTTTACTTGTAATGGGGTGATATAGTTGATTTTGTAAATCATATGATTATCTATCATATTGAGTAAATTTTGTGTATAAAACCTACGAGAGTTTTGGATTTTCAAAATATATCAAATTTTTCGATGGGGATGGAGACTTGAGAGAAGAATTAGAGACTTAATATTTTGAAACTTTGTGTAGATAATGTCAGAAGGCTAATTGATTGTACTTAATAAGCATTGTAAAATTCTATATGGAAGTTTCCCTCTCTATGAAGACTTTTCTCTTGTGGGTTGAAGAATATTTTTGTATTTGAACACATAGCGTTAGGTATAACCAATGGTTTTGAGTACTTGGACTTATTCTAACTTTTTAAGTTATTGGTTAGAATGTTGGATTTAGTACTGTCTGAATTATGCCTCAGTAAGGATTTGTAAACAAGGAAAGCTGCCTATGTTAGCTAGTTCGCATATAGTTTAATGCTTCAATAACTAGGACTTCTTATTGTTATTATTGTGAGAAACACTTAGTCGGTGTGGATTAGGAAGTGCTTGTAGGGCTTTAACTTCCTTGTAGCAAAAACTTTGTATATGCAGTTAGAAGACTAGATGAATTTGTAAACATTTGCAAGTGACATCATTAATGTAAATTGATATCACTTATTAATCTCACTTAATCAAAAGGCATAAGTGAATCAATGGTAATTCAAAACTAATGCATTATCTCAATTAAGTGAATTGATGGATTGAATTTACATATTGGATTCAAACCATAAGTTAATCATCTCAATAAACATTTGGAATTAAGTTAAGCAATTGATTTCATATCTACTAAATGACGAACTTAATTTGAATAAGCACACTCTAAATTTTTTCAGATTAGTGGGAGGACCCATATAATACTCAAACTATCTTACAGTTAAGAAAGGAAACTAACTAACAACTTTCAGTTGAAAAAGAAACTAACTTGTTTCAACTAGGGTTTCCTTTTGCATTTTGAATGAAAAAGAATTTCCATTTAAAATTAAATACATAACATACAATTTCTCAACTTAATTTTAATTTACACATTCAACTAAAAAGGAATATTAGAACTGATTTCCAATAATTGAAAATACAAATGAACTTTAACTAGCTATTCATTGTTTCTAAAAAACAAGAACATTAATTATAACTAAATAATTTACATGTTACATAATCATTTCAGAAAATTTAAGGAGAGAGAAGGGTTTCAAGAATATGCAGTTAAGAATTTGAAACATCTGAACTTGACTTTGTCGTCATGGGAAAAGGAGATATCATTAGGGGCTTTATCGCCCATCCAAAGACCTTCTAGCCTCTCATGTTTCTTCTACTGAAGAAACATGTCCCATCATGAGGGTAATCAACAAGGATCTTTCTATCATCATGCCTCTGAGCTTTATTTCAAGGACCTATATCTCCTGATTGAACCTTCACTATGGGTACCTCCCAACTAGAAGATTACTCTGATCAGTGACACATTCAGTACTTGATGGCTAACATATGTTGAATCTAGCATTGTATCTTGGCCAAGGATTTCTTTAACATTACTAGAACTCTTATGCAATCAACACTATCACCCTTGCTTGACATGATTACATTTGTCTCAAGATTTAAATTATAATGTCAAGTTAGATTTTCATTTTCTTATTAATATAATTATATTCTAAGATTCTTCTTGCAACATAGGTCTCCAATCAGAAGAATATATTCTTTCAGATTTATATAGATGAGGAGGATATTAATTGGTTCAACCAAAACATTCCTCTTAAGAAATCATAAGCATATTATTTTTTAATTACGAGAGAACTCATATTTTGTTCTAAACAAGTTTTTTCTCCATTGGATACTACTCTTTGAAACTCAAGAAAATACTACCTTACTAGGTCAGATTTGAGTTCCAAATAAAATTTTGTAGGTTCAAGAAAAATATGAAGAGGGAAATGAAATCAATTCCTCTCAGGTTGGCTAAATACAATTTAAAAGAAGAGGATGAAATAGAGCTTAGATTCAAGTAGAAATGAGGAAAAGAGAGCTAGAGCATTCAAAAAGAAGCTATACTAGTAAAGACTCCCAGACAAGGAAAAATGATAAGCTTTGATTATAGTTTTTAATCCATTTTCTGAGTCATTCAACAACAAAATCAAAATTAATTCTATTTCAATCTAGTAATAATTTCAATATGACAATTCATAAACAAGATAATTTCATTTCACACAAAATACTATGCAAGATAGTAAATACTTTAAGACTCCATGCGTTCCTAAGATGATTAATCAACTTGGAAAATCCTAACTTGAATGCTTTGAAGAATATGTCTACAAACCACCACCAAACTTTAGACTAGCAAGATGGAGACACAATTCCAAGAATTGAAATCCCTGCCTCACAAGAAAATAAATGCAAATTGTATAACAGATTTGATCATTCATAGCTTCCATAGATGGTAGAAAAATGTCAACTAAGATGACACCAAAGATTATGGAAAGGAGACAGAGATGATAGAATAAGTTTGATGCAAAAGAATGTGATTACAAAGAAAGATTCCCAAGAACTAGAATGTGAGTGAAATATGAACAGTGGTAGAAATTAAGATGGATGATTGTAAAAAAGGAGAAACCAGCTAAATGTAGAGACCCAAAACAAGAATTTCAACACTAAAATTCCATTCAAACAAACTCCCAACCCCGACTAAGAGTACTCTCCCTAGGAAAAAGAGAATGAAGAATTCTCGAGAGGAAATGATAGGTTTTCCCTAACACTGCTCAAAACACACATCCAAGAATCCCTTCATCTGCCCATGATCTTGGGCATTTTGATCATGAGAGGGTAGCAAGTGGATGGGAATTTCCCTCCTAAACATTGACACTATAATTCAATTGCAATTCCTTTCGATGCTAAACCATTCTAAGGTTTCCAATTTTAACCAATAGCATTTAATTAATATCCTTAAATTATTATTAATTTAATATTTAATTAACCATTTGAAATTACCTTAAAGTTAATTATTATTTTACATATATTAAATTGGATTACATAGTAAATAATTAAATTAAATTAAATTACTTATGGCCAAGTTATGATCATGATTGACTATCATACACCAACTCTTGGCAATTGATAATTTTGATCCTCTATTAACCACAACCTTTCCCTAATGATATTTCCTTTTCCATTGTGGTGTTGATAGTCTCGCATCCAGTAACAAGTATTATGGTTAGATCATTCTCAACGACTATATAAATATGCATTCAAATATAATCTCATGAACACATTCAACTTTACACGAACATGAAAATCACTTGCATATAAAAAGATCGTTTAGATTATGGTTACGATAAATCAAAAAACTATATTATTCTTCATTTCACATTCACATGAAAGTGGTTACTTGCAACTAACATTGCATTTGAAATACATGACCAAACACATATTCTCAATGTAAGGGATGTAACATACTCCTCCCCTTAATAATCATTGTCCTTGTTGATTATTTATTGAAACTCTGAAACTTAAACATAAACATAAATATAGTGTTCTCAATTGTTCATCAAAAGATAAGGAAATTTCTGAAGGATTTCTTCATAATCCTCCCAAGTGGCATTTTCTTCAAAGTACTGGTCCCGTTGGACCTTGCATTGCATAACGTCATGGTTGCATAAGCGCATCTTACGCACCTCAAGCACTCTAAGTGGCTCGACTGTGATCATCCATGGATCCCACACCTACAAGGAATTCTAGTCTATCTGGTGATTAAATCCTACATGATATTTCTTAAGATAGGAAACATGAAACACATTGTGTAATTTGATGAGAGCCAGTGGTAGAGAAATTTTGTAAGCTACTGGGTTAATAACTTGTAAGACTTTGAATGGTGCCACATATCTCATAGCTAGCTTTGAGGATTTTTTGAATTTGATTGAGCTTTTCTATGGTTTTACCCGTAAGAGAACTTTATCACCAATTGCAAACTACCCAGGAGTTATTTTTGCATCTGTGTAGCTCTTTTGTTGGTCATTGGATTCTTTTAATCTCTTCTTGATCAACTTCACCTGTTCTTCCATTTCTAAGAGCATTTTAGGTTCAAGGATAATCCTATCCTCCATTTTTTCCCAACTGATAGGGGTTCATCACTTCTCATAGTATAAGGCTTCAAATGGTGTCATTTTGATAGTTGACTGATAGGATTTATTATAGGTGAAATCTACCAATGGTAAATATTCCTCTCCTTTATATTGTTGATCCATACAGTACATTTTGAGTGGATCTTCCAAAATCTGATTTACCCTTTCTATTTGACCATCAGTTTCATGGTGATAAGTTGTGTTGATATTTAACTGAGTTCCCACAGTAGAAAATAGAGTTCTCCAAAATTTGGATGTCATCCTAGTATCTTTATTAGATATATTCTTCTCTCTAACTCCATGTAATCAAAAAATTTCCTGCACAAAGTTTCGAGCAACCACTAAAGCTCCATCTATCAAATTCCTTGGTATAAAATGTGCTACCTTGTTGAGTTTAACAACCACAACTAGTATTGAATTATGCCTAATCTTGGTCATCGGTAATCCCTAGATGAAATCCACACTAATGAATTTTCATTTCCATTCAGGTACACTATGAGGTTGTAGTAACCCTGCTGGGTGTTGATGTTGTACCTTAACCTTTTGACATTCAAAAAAACCTCCAATGAATCTAGTTGCATCCCTTTTCATTCCTTTCCAAAAATATAGGGTTTTGACATCAACCGACATTTTTATTACCCCATGGTGTCTTGAATAGGGTGCTAAGTGAGCCTCTTTCCATATTATCTTAACTCTAGAGAATTGGATATGTACATTCTACCCTCGTACCTTAATATGAAAACCCTCATATTCAGGATCATGTGGGTTTACCTGAAGAGCCTCCTACACTTGAAGGTATAATTCATCTTCACACATTTTAAACACCACTTGAGCTCTAAAATTTGTGTCAATTGATGTCATAGAAGTTATATGCCTCAACTGGCTCAATGCATCAGCTACACTATTTTCCTTTCCTTTGATGTAACTGATCTCAAAATAATAATAATATATTTTAACTCCATCCACCTTCTTTGTTGAGGATTTAAGTTAGGTTGAGTAAATAAGTACATTAACCCTTGATGATCTGACTTGATTTCAATTTTTTTTCCCAATAGGTAGTGTTGCCACATTTGTAAGGCATGAATGATAGTTACTGATTCCAGATCATATGGTGCATAATTCTACTCATATTGTTCCAATTCTTGAGATTCGTGTGCCACCACCTTCTCATCTTGCATCAATACTCCACCTAATCCATCACCAGATGCATCTATGATTACTACAAAATGGCCATTAGGGTCTAGTACAACCAAAATGGGTGTTGTGGTTAACTTTTCCTTCAATGTGTCAAAAGCTTCCTAACATTTCATAGTCCATTCAAACCTTTGCCCATTTCTCTAAAGGGAGGTGATGGGGTGAGAAATTCTAGAAAAAAATTTCACAAACCTTCAATAATACCCAGCTAGACCCATGAAGCTCCTAACCTCTTGCACATTCTTAGGTACCGACCATTCTACTATAGCTTTTATCTTTTCAGGGTCTACTATTGTTCTCTCAGGTGATATGATGTGACCGAAATACTATACCTCCTTCTAAAGAAAGTGCATTTTGAAAAATTTACCATAAAGCTAGTGTTCTCTTAATCATTGAAGGACTATTCAAAGATATCGAAGATGTTCTTCCTCATTCTTGGAATAAATGAGAATGTCATCAAGAAATACTAATACAAATTGTCTAGAGAATCACAAAAAATGTTGTTCATCAAGTTCATGAATGTTGTTGGAGCATTGGTAAGTCCAAAAGGAAACACTATGAATTCATAGTGGCCATACCTAGTTATGAAAGCTATTTTATGGATATCTTCCTCTTCCAATCTTAATTGGTGATACCCCAATCTTAAATCCATTTTGGAAAACACGACTACCCCCTTCATCTGGCCAAAAAGATCATCTATCCTGAGCAAGGGATATTTATTCTTGATGGTGAGCTTATTCAACATATGGTAATCAATGCATGGCCAGAGTGTCCCATCCTTCTTCTTAACAAATATCACTGGTGCACCCCATGGTGAAACACTAGGCTGAATTAACCCTTTTTCTAGCAACTCTTGCAACTGTTCCTTTAGCTCCATCAACTCCACTGTGGTCATACGATATGGGGCCTTAGAGATAGGTTCAACCCCTAGAACTAAACTTATAGAGAAATCAAATACTCTTCTAGATGGTAGCCTAGGTATTTCATTTGGAAACATGTCCTGATATTCTCGAAGATAAGGATATTTCTTCGCAAAAGTTTCCTTCTTGTGGTTAATTTCAATTTCCTCACTCTGGTTCTAATTTTGCATAATCATATCATCCAAAACTACACTTTCTTTAAATTCCCTAACTTCCTCCATCTTTACAACATATATCTAACAACCTTTCTTTTTATTTCTTTTCAGTTGCATGGTATAAATTTTTTGAATTTTAACTTCCTGTTGCACTCCTTGCAAAAACACCATATTTCTAAGATCATCTAGACATTCCACTATCTTTTCTAGGTAATCAATCTTGGCCTTATGCCTTTTTAACTAGCTCTTTCCAAGAATTATGTCATCTAGACCCAGGGGTGCTACATAAATATTAACTTTAGTAGTGAAGCTTGGATGTTCTACCCTAGCCTCAAATAGACACTGCTCTACTCAAGCTCTCATTTGATTAACATATTCTACAGTCCAATATTTTTCCATAAACCTAGTTCTTTTTGGAAATCTACCAAGTAGTTTAGGTGATATAAAACATTCAGTATCCCTAGTGCCAATTAATTTGGTTATTGGGTTCCCATAAAGCATACCTGGTGTTTCAATTGGAGTGACTTGATACTTTGCCTATCTATTGTCTACAATTGCATGGATTCTCTATAGGAAATTTGTTTGTTGGGCTGGTAATGGCCTTCATTGTTTTTGATAAAGGAAAAAATGGGTTTTACAACAAAAAGGAATAAGCGTTAAAGAAACCAAAACAAAAATGCTACAAAAAGAAAAGATCCTAGGGAACATAGTAGCCACCAACCCAAGGCCAGCAAGGGCCACCAAAAAAATCCAACCAAAAAACTAGAAAAATCCCCCAACTAACCTAAGGATTGAAGAGCTTCAGTAGCCTTAGCTTCAAGATTGTGCATATCCTATGTGCACTTCTTTAGGGCCTGAACCAACTAGGGAATAGGAGGAGTCTTCCTCTTTAGACTAGCTCTAGTCCGCTTAGAGATACTAGCATCCTCAGTCCTATTTTTATCCTTATCAACTCCCAAATCTGCAACCAAAGAACCTTGATGTGAATTTTCCAGTTTCTCAATCATTGCATTAATAATTATGGCATTATGCTTCACCATTTTGTAATTGTGCTCCATAATGGTTTTCATTGTGTTTTTCATTTTTCCAATTTCATCTTCTAGGAATTTGAATTTACCCTCATTATCCTAAACCCCCATCCTCATCTTATTCTCATTCCTCCTTCCCTCCACAGTAAAAAGGGAGCTGACTTTACCTACCAAATCCTCCAGCTTACTGTTGAGGGCCTTATTTGTGAGATTAAGGTCCTTAATTTCATGGAAGGCCCATTTCATAATTCTGAAGTAATCCACAACACCATTTTTGGTGATAGCTAGGATACCCCCAAGAAACTCACGATCCTATTTAAAATAATGGTCTTTAGGGTTTAGGTCTCTAGGGAATTTTGGTCTTTTTTCTCTGTCCACAGCAGGATGGGATGAGTAAGAGTTTTGGCTAGCATTAGGGGCCTCTAAAGTATCCTCCTAGGAGTCCTCAGAGTAAGAGACTACTTTATTAATAGGGACTCTTTTTGGGTGGGCTTAACTTTCTGAATAGAGCAACTAGGGTTATTATCTTTCAGAACACAGCAACTTGAGCTTTTGACATTGCTAGATTTCTTAAGTAGGGGTTTACCCTACCAGGTTTTCTTGCCATGGTTTGTGGGAGGGGGACTTTCTTCATTCCTCTCAAGGTAAAGCTTGTTAATATCCTCTGACACACTATCTTTAGTGTCCTCATCTTCAAAGGGTGAAGCTAGGATAGGGTTGGATAAGGTTGACATATTTGGAAAATGTTCATAAATAAGCCTAATAAGGCCAATATGTAGAATTGGGTACTTCTTAGGATCCTTCTTGTGATCCTCTAGACTATTACTCATGGAACAATAGAAATAGTAAGGTAAAGAAACTCTTACCTTATGATGGAAATGGTTGAGTAGGGTGAAGTGGTAGCCATAAACCCTAGTGAATCTACCATCCAAGGTAATGTATTCCATGATGATTTTGAGCACCTTCCTCCATAATGACTTAATTATATTAGCTAAATGTAGCTATTGGAGACTTTTATCAGCTTAGTCTTCTCTTTTTCTTTCCAATGGAATCTAATAACAGCCTCATCAGAGAACCTTTTGTTGTTAGAGAACCTTTTATATAAACTTAGTAATGGCCTTCATTGTTGCTTCCCCTGATGATTCTTATTAGGGAACTAATTTGCATAATACTCTCCACCATAATTAAAACATCCCCCTAGTGGTCCCTTATTTTCTGGACCTTTGCTTGTACTAGTTTCATCTTGTTGGTTACTGTTATTTCCCTTTTTATCCTTTCTGCTATCATACTGATTATTCTTATTCCCTTTTCTCTTCAAATTTTGATGAGACTGTTTGAATTTTACCTTAACATGATTCTTGTTCCTCATGGAATCATCCTTTTTTAATCTTTTTTCCTTTTGAACTTCTTTCTCATAAGCCTCATCCATTGTACGAGATGCCAAAACATCTGCAGAACCTCCAATGCAATTGTTCAATCCTAGAATGAATTTTTAGACAAAAGTTTTCATCTTGTTGCTATTGAGGTACATATTTTAATAACTAGGCATATTTTTCCTAGTATTGTTTAACTGATAAAGGTCCCTACTTAAGGTTCTCAAAGTCCAAAAAAAATTTTAGCATAGAATAATTGTGGGAGCCGTCCTTGCTGAAATATTCTTAAAAATTTCTCCCATGTCACATTTGCCTCTTCAAGGCCCATTTCTACTCTTTAGTTTTCTCACCATGTTGCAGCTTCTTTGGCCAACTAGTAGGCTGTCGAGGCAGCCTTGGAAGTGTCTAAGTAGTCTCTTAACTCAAATTATTTCTCCATCTTAGTTAACCATGCCTCAACAACATCTCTAGATGTGAAGCCCACAAACTTCGAGGGTTTAATATTTTTCACATCCTTCTCCAATTTAGTAAGCAAATGGCTCCTTTTATTACCTAGGCTTATGGTTTTTGAACTTTGTTCATGTTGGCCACTATGGGTCTCAGACCTTTCCTCACGCATATCAGTCTACCCATCCACTTTTCTTTCTAGATTTAGCAATTAGTTTTGAGTTTCACTCATCAAATTTTTAGTAATTGGCCTAGTTTGTCCATAGGGTCATCATTGTCTTGATCTCCTTTGAACCCATTTCTAAAATTATCCATTCCAATGAAGTTCCTGGAGATATGGTATTACTTAGTAGTCTATGTTTGGTTTTATTTCCATGGTTCTTTTTATAAGATTTCATAAACAAATAATTACTTTAAGGTATCAACATGATATGTCATCAAATTAATTATAGATTCCATTCAATAATGATTAAAAACCAACTATCACTCCTTGTGATAGATTCAATTACAAAATTATTATAAATAACTATCACTCCTTGTGATAGGTTCAATTAAAAAATCAATAGCTGGTGCATGAGCACCTAAAATGTGTTTGTAAAGATTCACTTTGTCAAGGTTGGTCAATATGAAGATTTAGGAATTAGGAGTAATTTGGAGTCTTTTGTGGTAATAAAGGTCTAATAAGACCACTTTTAATGTATTTGGGGCTAATAGCATTAGTTTGATTCAAAAAGCTACATTATCATATAATAATTTTGTCAAAATAAAGTGCAAAATATGGAATTTGAGGGGGGTAAAGGTAGTTTAGTGGTTATTTATAGGTTTTTTAGGACTATCTTTGGATTGGAACATGTATTTAAGGCCTCTTGAAGGCTCAAAAAGGGGTTTTTGTTGCATTTTGAAGGAGAAAAGTAATCAAAAGCTTCATTTCTAATTATTTCTGAGTTTTCTTCCACATTCAGCCTATGTAGAAGTCCGTATAGCAGGGTTAGGGTTCTAAATGTTTTAAATTTTGCATCATGTAGTGTTGGCTTCCTTTTGAATTCATTCTTGTATGATTTCATTGAGTATAAAGCACTTTAAGGTTTGATTTTCCTTGATTCATCTAAAAATAGGGAAGCAAGGGTTTGTGGCCTAAAATGTTGTAAAAGGCCTTTCCACCTTTCTTTTCTTACTTTTTCCTAGTGGAAATGACCTAGTAGATTAGCAGGAGGTGTAGGAATAGAGGATTATGTTTGAGAAAGGAATTTTGATGAACTCAATGCTGCCCTATGGAAAACACATAATTTAAGCCATTAAAGAAAGGTTGATGTTGATGATTGAAGGAAAAGGATTGAGAACTTCATAGGATGTGAGGAAGTTTTTCATCATATGTATTTTTACATCTCTTAAAGGTTTGAGAGGATAGAAGTGGTTAGTTGTGTGAGGAAGTTGAAAACCCTATTGGAAAAGGGTGGTAAAGAGTGAAAATAACTCGATTTTCAAAGGAAGTGTGCGTCAAACATGATGGAAGCATGATGTAATGTTATTTTGAGCACTTATGGATAAAATGAAGAGGGATTGAAGTTATTTCTGGTTGGTGAGTGGTTAGGGCATGGGTAAATCAATAAGCCCTAGTCTAAGTTGTGAAAAGTGAGGGTTTAAGAGAATTGGGTCTTAGCGAGTGAGTGAAGACCCAAAAACTAGAAAATAATATGTTTTGAAGGTAGTTTGAAGACTATTTTGAGGTTTTTAGAGTTTATGGTGAGTTTAAAGTTAGGTTCCTTTGTAAAAGAGGGCTAATTGGAGCCCGTTTCAACCTAAATAGTCAATTTGGGTGTTGAAGGTCTGAAGAACCCTATGGTGAATTTGAGGTATGTTTTTTTTCTAGGTTAATGGGTCCCTGAATGTATAAGGTTTTTGAGGATTTTAGTAGGTGGTTGTGAGAAAAGGTCTAAGAACTAGTCTTGGATCCCTAGTAGATGAATGGTGGCTTGAGTAGGTGAAATTGTAACCAGAAGTACTTGAGACTTAAAGGCTGATTCGATCATGTTTTTTTGGTCAATTTAATCTTGTTAGATGCCTCTTGGATTTTGGGAAAATATTGGACCAAAATTAGAGTGTGTTTGAGCCATTGGGTGCCTTATGCACTAAAGAGTCAAACTAGTGTTTTGAAAGACCTTTCAAGATTAGATTGTGATTTTATGGTTCAAGTGGTTTGAGGTCACCCTTTTCTGCATCAAAGTGGTATCAGAGCAAGGAAGTAGATCTCATGAAGATTGAAGGAGAATCATTGGAAAACGAAAAGACATTATGGCCATCAGAAGGTTGGATTAGAAAGAGGGACAAATGAGGAATGCCATTTTCTGGACTAAATGCAAATGAAAAGGTAAGGTATGTAAAATAATGATTGATTCAGGTTCATTGGATAATGTTTTTGATAAAGGGAAAAACGGGTTCATTGGATAATGTTGTTTTAGAGGAAATGGTTGAAAAGTTACATTTGACAAGGATAATCCATGAATCACGTTACAAGGCATATTGGGTAAATGATAGTTAGCATATTGTGGTTAGAGAGCAAGCATTTGTAGATTTTTAGATTATTCCTTACAAAGATGTTGTACTATTTGATATTATTCCTATAAGAGATTATCACATGATACTAGGTAGATCTTGGCAATATGATATGTTTGCTATACATGATGGAAGACTTAATGTCTATGAAATTGAAAAGGATGGAAAAAGTTATACCTTTAGTAGTTTGCAGGATGAAGGGACACAAAGGAGGATAGGCATGTGTGGAAAAAGAGAGTTGTTAGAGAAAAAGGAACAAGGAGACAAGGAAGAAACAAAGGGGCATAACATGGATGCCATGGAGAGAGTAAAACACCCTAAAGAAGCATTGAGGAAAACATAGTAGCTTGAAGACACAAGCGAAGCAGAGAAAGTGAAGGTCAGAGGTGAAAGAACCTTGAAGGAAAAATATGAGGATGAAGGATGTGGTGAAGAAAAAGGTAGGTCAGAGTTTTTGAAATTGCAAGAAAATGAGGTCCAAGTAGCAAAAGATAGGTCTGCTATAGTGATTTGTAGAAAAAGAACACTTGGGAGAGAGATCCCTCAAAGAGAAATAGATAAGAGTGTAGTAGAGTTTTTAATGGTGAGGAAAGGGAGGCCTAGTGAGTTCAATGATAAGAACATGAAATGTCCACTGAATGGATA
Source organism: Sequoia sempervirens (assembly GCA_007258455.2). Lineage (NCBI taxonomy): Eukaryota > Viridiplantae > Streptophyta > Pinopsida > Cupressales > Cupressaceae > Sequoia > Sequoia sempervirens. The sequence goes on along the minus strand of VDFB02105785.1, from coordinate 150,998,969 downwards.
AAGTAATGGGAGGCAGCAAGAGACTGGTGACAGAGAATATGAGTTGTAGTAGGTGTACATTGACATAAAGGATGGAAGATCTTATGATAGAAAGGTCTTGAAGATTAAGAGTGTTAAGAAAGAAAAGGGAGATATAGCTAAGGAAGGTGGAAGGATGACAAAAGGCCATGAAGGGATTGAATATGGTGAGAATATCATCATTGGGATAGTGGTGTGTCCCTTAAGGGAAGATGCAAGTGAGAGGAATAAAAAGATTGCAACTATAGTGAGTTATCATGAAAAAGGTATAGAGGCAATTGAGGTAGCAAGTCTGATGAAATTTTTGTAGGTTGATGAACCTAAGAGTTTGGAGATGGTAAATGAAGAGTGAGAAGAGAAAGTCAAGATACAAGAGAAGTTATGGAGCCAAAGAGAATGGTTAGTGATAGAAGATGAGTTTGTGAAAGAGTGTGTAGGATGTGACGAAGTTGTTGTCACCTTGAATGGTGAAGAAATTTTACAAAAATGGATGATTGAGGTCTTAGTACTAAAAGAGACTAGATTGGAAAAGTTAATAGTGGTTGGCAAAGGGAAGGCTAGAGAGAAATGGTTTGAGAATTCTCCAATTATGATGGAGAAGAAAGGAAATGATATGGATTGGACAGTGGATTGTCCTTGGTTGTCAGGCTTGGTTGTGTGGCAAATGTATGCTACTATGAAGATAGTTCTAAGCATGGGTAATCTAAGAGAATTTGTGAAGAGAAGAGTTAGAAGGAAGAGAGTGAAGGGGGTCCTATGTTACTTCCTTGTGTTGATGATTTTGTTGATGAAAGACAAACCCAAGGTTAAGATGAAAGGTGAAGAACACAATATGGACTATTTGGTATTGGATAAGCATAATGAGCATGTTGGGAGTAGTAGGTTGAGATGTGTGAGTATAGGTCTGAGCATGAAGATATATGTTTAAGGAGACAATGCAAGCAAAGGATTGATGAGCATGGATGAAACTAAGCCCAAGGTCAAAATGAAGCATTTACAAGGACAAGTAGGAGCATTAGAGGTTGCAGACATAAGTTTTATTGTAGGTTCAAAACATAAATGCTTCCAAGGGACTTGGAAGAATTATTAAGGCAAGTGTATCGTGCAAGAGCACCTAAAACATGTGTTTGTAAAGATTCACTTTGTCAAGATTGGTCAATATGAAGGTCTAGGAATTAGGAGTAAGTAGGAGTCTTTTGTGGTAATAAAGGTCTAATAAGACCACTTTTAATGTATTTGGGGGTGCTTGTACTATTTTGATTCAAAAAGTTACATTATGATGTAATAATTATGAAAATAAAGTGCAAAATATGGAATTTGTGGGGGATCAAGGTAGTTTAGTGGTCAGTAATAGGCATTTCAGGAGTATTTTTGGATTGGAACATGTATTTAAGGCCTCTTGAAGGCTCGAACAGGGGTTGTTGTTTCATTTTGAAGGAGAAAAGTAATCAAAAGCTCTATTTTTAATTATTTTCTAAGTTTTCTTCCACATTCAGCTTGTGTACGAGTTTGTATAGTAGGTTTAGGGTTCTAAATGTTTTGAATTTTGTTTAATATGGTGTTTTCTTCATTTTGAACCCATTCTTGTAGGATTTCATTGACTATAAATCACTTAAAGGTCTAATTTTCCTTGACTGGTCTAAAAATAGGGAAGCAAGGGTTTATGGCCTAAAATGTTGTAAAAGGCCTTTCCACCTTTTTGTGCTTACTATTTCTTGGTAGAAATGGCTTAGAAGATTAGTAGGAGGTGTAGTAATAGAGGATTGTGTTGGAGAAAGACATTTTGATGAAGAACTCAACGCTGCCCTATGGAAAACATATAATTTAAGCCATTAGAGTAAGGTTGATGTTGATGATTGAAGGAAAAGGATTGAGAAATTCATAGGATGTGAGGAAATATATGTCATCATATGTATTTTTTTATTTCTTGAAGGTTTGAGAGGATAGAAGTGGTCAATTGTGTGAGGAAGTTGAAAACCCTATTGGAAAGGGGCGGTAAAGAGTGAAAATAAGTGGATTTTCAAAGGAAGTGTGTGTCATACATGAGGGCAGCATGATGTAATGTTATTTTGAGCATGTACAAGTAAATTAATAGGGATTGAAGTAGCTTCTAGTTGGTGAGTGGTCATGGCATGGGTAAATCAATAAGCCTTAGTCTAAGTTGTGAAAAGTGAGGGTTTAATAGAAATGGGTCTTAGCGAGCTAGTGAAGACCCAAAAGTTGGAAAATCCTATGTCTCAAAGGTAATTTAAAGACTATTTGGAGCTGTTAAGAGTTTTTGGTGAGATTAAAGGTAGGTTCCTTTGTAAAAGAGGGTTAATTGGAGCTCGTTTCAACCTAAATAGTCAATTTAGGTTTTGAAGGTCTGATGAACTCTATGGTGGATTTGAGGTATGTTCTTTCCCAGGTTAATGGGTCCTTAAATGTGTAAAGATTTGGAGGATTTTAGTGGGTGGTTGTGAGAAAAGGTCTAAAAAATGGTCTTGGAGCCCTAGTAGATGAATGGTGGCTTGAGAGGGTGAAGTTATAGCCAAAAGTACTTGAGAATTAAAGGGTGAGTCAATCATGTTTGTTTGGTCAATTTAATCTTTTTAGATGCCTCTTGGAGATTGGGAAAATATTGGAACAAAATTAGAGTGTGTTTGAGCCATTGGGTGCCTTGAGCACTAAAGAATCAAACTGGTGTTTTGAGAGATCTTTTAAGATCAGATTGTGATTTCATGGTTCAAGTGGTTTGAGGTCACCCTTTTCTGCATCAAATTGGTATTAGAGCGAGGAAGTAGATCACTTGAATATTGAAGGAGAATCATTAGAAGGTGAAAAGACATTATAGCCATCAAAAGGTTGGATTTGAAAGAGGAAGACATGAGGAATGCCATTTTCAAGACCAGATGCAAATGCAAAGGTAAGGTATGTAAAGTAATGATTGATTCAAGTTCATTGGACAATGTTGTTTTAGAGGAAATGGTTGAAAAGGTACATTTGACAAGGATAATCCATGAATCACCTTACAAGGAATATTGGGTAAATGATAGTCAACAAATTGTGGTTAGAGAGAAAGCATTTGTAGATTTTCATAGTGTTCCTTACAAAGATTTTGTACTATGTGATATTATTCCAATAAGAGAGTGTCACATGATACTAGGTAGATCTTGGAAATATGATAGGTTTTCTATACAAGATGGAAGACTTAATGTGTATGAAATTGAAAAGGATGGGAAAAGTTATACCTTGAGTTGTTTGCAAGATGAAGGGACACAAAGGAGGATAGGAATGTGTGGAAAAAGAGAGTTCCTAGAGAAAAAGGAACAAGGGGACAAGGAAGAAATAGAGGGGCATAACATAGATGCCATGGAGAGAGTAAAACACCCTGAAGAAGCATTGAGGAAAACATAGCAGCTTGAAGACACAAGGGAAGCAGAGAAAGTGAAGGTCAGGGGTGAAAAGACCTTGAAGGAACAAGATGTGGATGAAGGATGTGGTGAAGAAAAGGGTAGGTAAGAATTTTTTCAATTGTAAGAAAATGAGGTCAAGGCAACAAAGGGTTGGTTTTCTACAGGGATTTGTGGAAAAAGAACACTTGGGACAAAGATCCCTTAAAGAGAAAAAGATAAGAGTGTAGGAGAGTTTTCAATGGAGATGAAAGGGAGGCCTAGTGAGGTCAATGATAAGAAAATTCAATATCCACTAAACAAACAGATTAATGGGATGCAACAAGAGACTAGTGATAGAGAAGATGAGTTGCACCAGGTGTATGTTGACATAGAGGATGGAAGATCTACTGACAGAGAGGTCTTGAAGACTGAGAGTGTTAAGAGAGAAAAGGCAAAGACAATTAAGGAAGGTGGAAGGATGATAGAAGGATATGAAGGGCTTGAATATGGTGAGAAGATCATCATTTGGGAAGTGGTGTGTCCCTTAAGGGAAGATTCAAGTGAGAGGAAGACAAATATTGCAACTACAATGAGTTATGAAGAAAAAGGTATAGAGGCAATTGAGGGAGCAAGTCTAATGAAAGTTTTGTAGGTTTATGAACCTGAGAGTGTGGAGATGGTAAATGAAGAGTGTGAAGATCGAGTGAAGATAGAAGAGAAGTTATGGAGCCAAAGAGAATGGCTAGTGACAAAAGATGAGTTTGTGAAAGAGTGTGTAGGACGTACAAAGTTGTAGTCACCTTGAATGCTGAAGAAGTTGAAAAAATGGATGAGTGAGGTATTAGTACTAAAAGAGAATAGAGTGGAAAAGTTAATAGTAGTTTTCCAAGGGAAGGCTAGAGAAAAAAGGTTTGAGAAGTCTCCAATTATGATGGAGAAGAAAGAAAATTATATGGATTGGATAGTGGATTGTCCTTGGTTGCTAGGTTTGGTTGTGTGGTAGATGTATGCTACTATGAAGATGCTTCTAAGCATGGGGAATCTGAGAGATTTTGTGAAGAGAAGAGTTAGAAGGCAAAGAGTGAAGGGGGTCCTATGTTACTTCCTTGTGTTGATGATTTTGATGATGAAAGACAAACCTAAGGTTAAGATGAAAGGTGAAAAACACAATATGGAATATTTGGTATTGGATAAGAATAATAAGCATGTTGGGAGTAGCAGGTTAAGATGCATGAGTATAGTTTTGAGCATGAAGATACAAGTTTAAGGAGACAATGCAAGCAAAGGATTCATGAGCATGGATGAAGCTAAGCCCAAGGTCAAAATGAAACATTTACAAGGACAAGTAGGAGCATCAAAGGTTGTAGACACAAGTTTTGTTGTAGGTTCAAAACATAAAGGCTTCCAAGGGACTTGGAAGAATTCTTAAGGCAAGGTGTATGGTGCAGGAGCACCTAAAACATGTGTTTCTAAAGATTCACTTTGTCAAGGTTGGTCAATATGAAGGTCTAGGAATTAGGAGTAAATTGGAGTCTTTTGTGGAAATAGAGGTCTAATAAGACTACTTTTAATGTATTTGGGGGTGCTAGTATTAGTTTGATTCAAAATGTTACATTCTAATGTAATAATTGTCAAAATAAAGTACAAAATATAGAATTTGAGGGGGGTCAAGGTAGTTTAGTGGTCAGTAATAGGTGTTTTAGGAGTAGTTTTGGATTGGAACATGTATTTAAAGCCTCTTGAAGGCTTGAACAGGGTCTGTTCTTGCATTTTGAAGGAGAAAAGTAATCAAAAGCACTATTTTCAATTATTCTATGAGTTTTCTTTTGCATTCAGCCTATGTATGGGTCCGTACAGCAGGGTTAGGGTTCTAAATGTTTTGAATTTTGTGTAATATGGTGTTGGATTCCTTTTAAACTCATTCTTGTAGGATTTCATTGACTATAAAGAACTTTAAGGTCTGATTTTCCTTGATTGGTCTAAACATAGGGAAGCAAGGGTTTGTGGCCTAAAATGTTGTAAAAGGACTTTGCACCTTTCTATTTTTACTGTTTCTTGGTGGAAATGGCCTAGTAGATTAGTAGGAGGTGCAAGAATAGATGATTAGGTTGGAGAAATGAATTTTGATGAAGAACTCCACGCTAGCCTTTGTAAAACACAAAATTTAAGCCATTAGAGCAAGGCTGATGTTGATGATTGAAGGAAAAGGATTGATAAATTCATAAGATGTGAGGAAATCTATATCATTAGATGCATTTTGAAGTGTCTTGAAGGTTTGAGGTGATAAAAGTGGTCAGTTGTGTGAGGAAGTTGAAAACCCTATTGGAAAGGGGTGGTGAAGAGTGAAAATAAGTGGCTTTTCAAAGGAAGTGTGCATCAAACATAATTTCAGCATGATGTAATGTTAGTTTGATCATGTACAGGTAAAATAAAGAGGGATTGAAGTGGTTTTTGGTTGGTGAGTGGTCAGGGCATGGGTAAATTAATAATCCCTAGTCTAAGTTGTGAAAAGTGAGTGTTTAAGAGAAATGGGTCTTTGCAAGTGAGTGAAGACCCAAAAGTTGGAAAATCCTATGTTTTGAAGGTATTATGAAGATTTTTTGGAGGTTTTTAGAGTTTTTCGTGAGTTTAAAGTTAGGTTCCTTTGTAAAAGAGGGTTAATTGGAGCCTGTTTCAGCCTAAATTGTCAATTTGGGTGTTGAAGGTCTAAAGAACCCTATGGTGTATTTGAGGTGTGTTTTTTTCCAAGTTAATGGGTCCTTGAATGTGTAAAGGCTTGGAGGATTTTAGTGGGTGGTTTTGAGAAAAGGTTTAAAAACTAGTCTTGGAGCCCTACTAGATGAATAGTGGCTTGAGAGGGGGAAATTGTAACCAGAAGTACTTGAGACTTAAAGGGTGAGTTAATCATGTTTTTTTGGTCAATTTAATCTTTTCATATTCTGCTTGGAGTTTGGGAAAATGTTGGAACAAAATTACAGTTTGTTTGAGCCATTGGGTGCCTTGTGCACTAAAGAGTCAAACTAGTGTTTTGAGAGACCTTTTAGGATTAGATTGTGATTTCATGGTTCAATTGGGTTGAGGTCACCCTTGTGTGCGTCAATAACTATCACTCCTTGTGATAGATTTAATTATAAAATGATTATAAATAACTATCACTCCATATGATAGGTGTAATTATAAAATTTGTTACAAAAGAGTATTTGTCACTTCCTGTAATAGGTTTTCATTCCAAACTAATTATGTATCATTATCATTGTCGGTGATTGGTTCCTCCTAATCAATAAGTTTAGAAAAAGGTATGAGCCTATATCCAGGGGTTGGTTTTCAATTTTTAGAAGATTCAGGCAGCTTGGTTCCAATATTGATTAGGTTCATAGTGTTGGTTTGTTTCATTTCAACAAGGATGACTACTTTAATGGTTTCCTTAATGGAATTTATATTCTTCTTTCTCACCAAAGTCTCCTCAGATCTTCAACCATGGTATCTAAGTCTGTAGGAATAGAGCATCTGGAATAATCATATTGGAGTCTAATTTTCCATATCTATTTGGATGCTAGATCTCAAACCTTCTTCTAGGGTGTTTTCCATATCCACATCCTAGAAAAACACCAACAATAGGTTTTAGTTTTCTAAGTTGGCATGATGATGCCCAAGGTTCAGTGTCAAACCTAGTAGCTCTGATACCATATGTAATACTCAAAATATCACATAGGTAAGAAAGGAAACTATCTAACAACTCACAATTGAAAAAGAAACTAACTTGTTTCAACTAGGGTTTCCTTTTTCATTTTGAATGAAAAAGAAATTTCATTTAAAATTAAATACATAACACACAATTTCTCAACTTTTAATTTACAAATTCAGCTAAAAAGGAACATCTAACTGATTTCCAATAACTAAAAATACAAATGAACTTTAACTAACTTTTCATTATTTCTAAAAAACAAGAAAAATAATTACAGCTAAATAATTTACATGTTAAGTAATCATTTCAAAAAATTTAAGGAGAGAGAATGGTTTCAAGAATATATAGTTAAGAAGATGAAGTATTTGAACTTGACTCTGTCATCATGGGAAAAGGAGATATCATCAATGGCTTTACGACCCATCTGAATACTTTTTGGCCTCTGGTGTTTCTTCTACTGAAGAAACCCATCCCTTCATGAGGGTAATCAACAAGAATCTTTCTATCATCATGCCTCTGAGCCTGGTGTCAAGGACGGTATGTATCTCCTAATCAAACCTTCGATATGGGTACCACCCAACTAGAAGATTACTCTGATTAGTGATACATTTAGTAATTGATGGCTGACAGATGGTAAATCAAGCATTGTACCTTGGCCAAGGATTTATTTAACATTACTGGCACTCCTATTCCATTAGCACTCACACCCTTCCTTGAAATGATTAAATTTTTCTCAAGATTTAAATTATAATGTCAAGTTAGATTTTCATTTTCCTAATTAATATAATTATATTCCAAGATTCATATTGTAGTATGGGTCTCCAATTAGAGAAACATATTCTTTCAGATTTATAGAGATGAGGAGGAGATTAATTTGTTCAACCAAAACATTACTCTCAAGAAATCAAAAGCATATTTTTTTTAATTACATGAGAAATCATATTTTGTTCTTTGTTCATTTTTTTCTCCATTGGATATTACTCTTTGAACCTCAAGAAACTACTTCTTTAGTGGGTTAGATTTGAGTTCCAAAGAAAATTTCATAGGTTGAAGAAAAATATGAAGAGGGAAATGAAATCAGCTCCTCTCAGGTTGTCTAAAGACAAGTTAAAAGAAGAGGATGAAATAAAGCTTAGACTTAGGTAGAAATGAGGAAAATAGAGCTAGAGCATTCAAAAAGAAGCTAGACTAGCAAAGACTCTTAGACAAGGAAAAATGATAAGCTCTGATTATACTTTTTAATCCATTTTATGAGTCATTCAGCAATAGAATCAAAACTAATTATATTTCAATCTAGCAAGAATTTCAATATGACAATTTATAAACAAGATAATTTCATTTCATATAAAATACTATGCAATAGGGTAAATAGTTTAAGACTCCATATGTTCCTTAGATGATTACTCAAATTGGAAACTCCAAACTTGAATCCTTTGAAGAATGTGTCTACAAATCACCACCAAACTTCAGACTAGCAAGATGGAGATGCAATTCCAAGAATTCAAATCCCCACCTCACAAGAGAAGAAATGGAAATTTTATAATAGATTTAATCATTCGTGCAGCTTCCATAGATGGTAGAGAAATGTCCAATAAGATTACACTAAAGAGTATGGAAAGGAGATGGAAATGATGGAATAAGTTCAATGTTGAAGAATGTGATTACAAAGAAAGTTTACTAAGAACTAGAATGCAAGTAAAATATGAATGATGGTAGGAATTAAGATGGATGATTGTAAAAATGGAGCAACCAACTAAAAGTAGAGACCCAAAACAAAAATGTTGATAGCATAATTGCATCCAAACAAACTCCTAGCCCCGACTTAGATTACTCTACCGAAGAAAAAGAGAATGAAGAATTCTCAAGAGGAAACGATAGATTTTCCCAAATACCTCTCAAAATGCATAGCCAATAATCCCTTCATTTTTCCATGATCTTGGGTGTTTCCATCATGAGAGGGGGGGAAGTGGATGAGAGTTCCCCTCCTAAACACTGACACCAAAATTCAATTACAATTCCTTTCGATACTAAACTATTCTAAGGTTTCCAATTTAAACCAATGAAATTTATAATTTTATATCTGTTTATTATTAATTTAATATTTAATTAACCATTTGAAATTACCTCAAAGGTAATTATTATTTTACATATATTAAATTGGTTTAGATTATAAATAATTAAATTAAATTAAATTAAATTACTTATGGCCAAGTTATGATCACGATTCATTATCATACATCGACTCTTGGAAATTGATAATTTTGTTCCTCTTTTAATCACAAACTCTCCTTAATGATATTTCCTTCTCTGTCGTGGCATCGACAGTCCTGCATCCACTGACATGTATTACGGTTAGATCATGTTCTCAATGACTATATAAATATGCATTGAAATATAATCTCATGAACACATTCAACTTCACATGAACAAGAAAATCACTTGCATATAAAAATATTGTTTACATTACAGTTATGATAAATAAAACAACTATTTTATTCTCACTTTCACATTCACATTAAAGCAGTTATTTGGAACTAAAATTTCATTCAAAATACATAACCAAACACATATTCTCAATGTAAGGGATGTAACTACCCATTCACCCAAGGTGGTAGATGGGTTGTCCTGACATAAGACATCCATTTCTTAGCATATTTGAAATGGTTTTTCGATATTATTTCATCCCCTCAAAGCTTGGTCTTAGGAAATTATACTAGGACCCATTTTCTTGAGGTGCGAATGGGTCCTCCTCACTTAGGATAACCATTTTTGAATTTATTTATGGTGGGATTTTAATGATTTTCAATCCTAGATCTGATGCCAACTTGGTTTATTTGAATTTTGGGGTTAATCCTTAGATTTAGTATAAATATAAGGCTAATTCACATAGTTTCATCTAAGAAATCCTAGAAGAGTTCAAGTATTTAAGAGTACATTCACAAGAGCATGATAGGGAACTTCAAGATAATTTCAAAAGAATTCAAAGGGTAGAATAATGAAGTTTTATTGTATCAATTCAAGATCATATCATCATGTCAAAGGCATAATGCATCAAGCATGTGGTTGATCTTATGTTGATGTAGCACTAAATATCTATTTGCAAGAATTATTTCACATATAATTCAAGATCAAGATCTACATTCTACATGGCCACTTCATGTTAGTTTGTAGATTTATATTCCAAGACATCCTTCAAGGTATCATCATTTCATGTTTCATGCTTCAATTTTATTAATTCAACATAAAGTTTAATAACCTAAAGAGGTTTGATCAAGGAAAAACCCTATTCTCTAATGATCAACAAGTTTTTCTCCTCTTTGATGTGTATTTGTAGGTTCATAGGTTGAAGATCAAGTGGAGAACAAATTGAAGAAGAATTTTCAAAGTTTCAAAGTTGCAAAGTTGTCACCTACATTGCATGAACATGAAAACAATGTTACATAATTTATTTTAGGTCTTTAGGATTTGAATTTTGATGAGCTGGAAGTGCAAATCTTGAAGAACATAACCCAAATCTCAATTTTCATAAACCCTAACTAGGACCCATTCACCAATAAAGGAAAATGAGTCCTTTGTGACCTAAAAACAACATGTTTTCAACAAGGTACACATTGTTTCAGCCTTTCACTTGACTTTCGTTCTAGTTTTTATAATAGTTAGGAGTCATTTCTAATTGTTATTTAGGAATTTTGGCCTTCATAATTGTATTTTTCATAGAAAATCTTCTGGTTCATCATCTTGATAAATTCATTTTGATAAACCCACTATTTTTATAGTAGATACGTCCTAACATGACCTTAGCTAATTTAATGATATGTAAATGAAAGGATGTTGAAAAGGTCACTAATTTCATAACACAATACCAATTTTTTTACTCAAAAAAAAAAAAAATTCTCAATGTTGACCTTCAAAGGATGTTTATTTTCAATTTGCAAAATAAAATCCAAGCTAAACTCGAGATGTTGAAATTTCCCTCCTTCAAATCTAGTTGTGTACTACCCTTTGTGATTACCAAAATTAAGTTAGTAGTCATGAAGTGGAAAATCCATCTATCCATCCTAAAAAATTTGAATCCATAGTTGTTATGAGGCATAGATTTATTTTTTTTTAGGATGGATAGATGAATTTTTTACTTCATGACTACTATCTAAATTTTGGTAATCATGAAGGGTAGTACACAACTATGTGAAGGAGGGAAATTTCAACATCTTAAGTTTATCTTAGAATATTTTTTCCATATTGGCAATAAACATTCTTTGAAGGTCAACATTGGGAATATTAATGTTTATTTGTAAGTAAATCAACTGGTATCGTGTTATGAAATTAGTGACCTTTTCATCATCCTTTTGTTTACATGTCATTAAATCAACTAAGGTCATCTTAGGACCCATATGTATTTGGAAGTGATTGCAAAAGGAATCAATAAGTTAATTGAATGAATGTATTGGATTATTCAATAAGTAGAAAAACCATTCCAAAGTGGTATCCTTGAAGGATCTAGGAAAGATTTTAGCCAAGAGTTAAATATCCTAAAAAATGAAATCACTACATAGGGATATTTATGCTAAAACATGGCTAAAAGGATCTCCTTTCCCACCATATTTCTCAAATATAGGAATATTTATACATTGTAGCATTTTTTTTCTCCTGATGTCCAAGGATAAGGGGTTTTTTTGTCATATTGTAAATATTGGCCATTTTTATTTTGACATAATGTAGCAATTTGTTGTTGGAGGGATGCAACTTTTTGCAAGAGTGTGTTGAGGATAGGATCATTGTTAATTTTGTAAGATGTAAGGGAATAAGGTGAAGGTGTATATGTATTTGAAGGAAAAGTGACTTGTAAGTTTTTGAGAGGAGATGAATTAGGAGATATTTGATTTGATTGCACAAAGCTAAAGGGATTTCTAGTGGAAATACCTAAGGAAGTATCAAAATTGCTAGTAGGTTGCATGGTTGTTGTAATAGTTGGATTGTTGTATGTAAAAATAGAAGTTATGGTTGTTGAAGGAGGGATTGGAATTCCACCTTGACTTTGAGCATACCCCAAAGCTTGAGCACAACTAGTCATGGTAGGGACATGTTTATCAATAATGTGAGCTAAGCTATGAATAATCTCTATTCCTTGTTCATTTTCAATCATTATCATCATGTTAGCTATGATAGGAATGGCATTAGCAGGAAGGTGTTTAGAACTCACAAATTCTTTCAATTTATCTAGTTTGTCATCCATTCTCCTAAGGTTCTCGTGATGGACATTAGCAATCATTGTATCAACATCAGCCATATTAGGTGTGGGTAGGGAAGTCATGGGAAATGAAGTGTTAAGGGTATGGTCCATAGTGGGTTGACTAGTGTCAACACTATCAGTGAAAGAGTTAGAAAACCCAAGATCCACAGTGAGTGTTGTATCCCAAGATGACATGAGTCATGAACTATGTCTCATGACAGTATTGAAAATAGGACACCATATTGTGAAGCTCATACAAGTTACACAAACCCAAGGTGTACCCAAAATGGATAAGCAGTAATATGTAATCAAATACCCTAGAATGAGAAGTGCAATGTAAGTATGTAAAATCAATTTTAAGATTTAAAACAAGATAGCTTTCTAATTAAATGCTATTCAAAAACCTAAAAATAATTTCTTTTAGATACAATTTTTAATTCAAAAATGCATTGGATTTGACAAATTAAGATTAATATAAACAATTTTAGATAATAAAATTCTATAAACTAAAACAAAAAACTAAATAAAAAAACATAGAAGCCATAAATAACAGTGTTAATACTCAAAAATTATATTGACCATGCCTTTAAACATTCTAAGAAATTTTTCCTCTAAAACACCCCAACCAGTCATTGATCCATGTCCCAAATTCCAAAACCATTATGTTGCAACTTCAATGAGACTATCAAAAAATAATCTAACAAAAAAATTCTCCTCCTAAACTTCTAAGATCCTACATGCAACTGTTAGAACTAGTATATATTCTTTAGGGTCCTTCAAGTTCTTACTTGCAAACTTGGGAAAATTTCTTCTTGATCCATAGGGAAAGTCATTATATTACGGTAAGGCTCAGGGTCCAAAATGGTTTCTCCATGATTTAGATGTTGTGGAAGTTATTCTATCATCTAAAGATTGTATAGAATCACCAACTTATTTCAAGAAAAGTAATTTATTTACTTTAGGGTTACTTATCCTAAGCCCCAAAAATATTGTGTGAATCAATTCCTAGGAGGAATGTTTGGGTTAGGTGGAGGGTTTTGATTTTAGTTTGGCTAAGCTAGAGGATTATAGTACAATACAATTTCAATTATGGGGGGTCTTACTACTATTCTCTGAGGTGGGCATTGTGCTCGTTCTTCCTTTTCTTGAAGCAGACAGTTTTCTCTCATGTAATCTACAACACTTAATCTATATATCCAAGTGATTGTATAAAATTGAGAGATGATATGATTTTGCTCGACTTGCATCCAATCAAGGCCTAGTTTTAATATACGGAAGCCATTTCCATGTGGTAAGACCATTTTTATGCATGACCAAGGAAACCTTTATAATATTATACCCTTCCCCAATAGAGTCATCAAAAATATATTAGCAAATGAATTGGCTCTTATTGAAATATCATAATATCAACTCCATAGCCCATTGTAGTAAGGTCGATATCACTAACAACTCAGGAAAGACCACAATTTCATTTGTTATTTTCCTCTAATTTTTATTAAGGTACAACTACCTCAAAGATTATAATTGATTAAAAAATAGTACACTTTTAACCAAAAAATTAGAAATCCCAACTAACACTAATCCATGAATATGAGTTCACTATGATTAATTAAATGAAACAATCAACATCCTTACATAAAGACTAGAACTCATGATAAAAGATAAATGTTATTTTGAAAGAATTAATATTAATTACAAGTGAATATGATATCAAGAAATCATCATTCACATAAAATAAATTCAACTATTGTCTTGGCCCATAAATAATTAAATAGAACATCACATCCATAAATCTAAGCTCTGTGGTCATCAAAAAAGTAACCCTTCTACTTTTTCTGACTTGTTTGGGCCCTGCTTGTCATTTTGGCTCAATATTTCCTTAATTTAAGGTTGCAATGTGGACAACACATTCACATTAGGTATTGGGCCCTTGTGAACTAAAAAGACTTAAATGGTACTTTACCTAAGTCTTATAAAGTGTTTTAACACACTTTCACACTTTTCTAGGGTCTTTTTAATGTATTTCACCTAAATAGCCTCTTTTCATTATTTACCAAGCCTTGTGTCAAAGTGTTGTAACACAATTTCACACTTTCCTAGGTTTATCATTAATAATTGGGCTTTATTATGCTTTAATTGGCCCTACTTTGCATCCATATGCCTTACGTCTATTTTTAAGAATAATCCCAAAAAATATCATTTAAAGCATCAAAACCACAAAACCCACCTCAAATCCTTTTAACTCAAAATTCAAATTTAATTCAAAATTTTGGTAGGTTTTATTCTCCAAGATCTAAGGTCCGCCTGTAGTGTTATAATTTCGGGAATTATTGCATAATTGAGTATAAATACAAGGTTATTTCTCTCATTTCAACCTACCTATTAAAGTATTCAAGTATTCATGCATATAGTCCAGAAGAGAATTTCAGCATTCAAGGAATTTCAAGTGCAGATCATCAAGCAATCAAGATAATTCTTCAAGTGTCAATCATCATGTTAAATATTTTTTGCATAATGTAGTTTTAGAGCTAACATTTGTGATGTAGGATTCTGTGATTCAAGCCAGCATTGCATTCAAGATCTATCAACATCAAGCAAGATTCCAAGTCAACATCCATTAGAGCCAATACTTACACATTTGTAACACCTTATTGCTAGGTTTTGGTGAGTTGCAACATCATTATTAGTCCATTCATCATTCTCCTTTCATATTTTCTTTCATTTCAACATTTAATTACTAATAAGGGGTTTGACCAAGGAAAACCCCTATCCACTAATCCCACAACATTTTTCCCTCTCTTTGCATGTGATTTGTAGGTCTAGGTTGCAGATTTATCAAGAAGAAAGATTGGAGAAGTGGTCATCAAGTTTTCAAAGCAACTCAAAGTTGTCAAAGTTGCAAGCAAGCCTTGGAGAAGGTCTATAGGCTAAATTTCATAGTTTTGAAGCCGTTTCTGAATTAGGAATAACAGAGTAGACTAAGACCTACATAATCTAGTTCCAAATTTCTAGAAATTCAAAAGTGGACTCATTTAATACTATTGGAAAATGAGTCCCACTTCCTAGGCCTAAATAGGATTTTTTCAGATCTAAGTACCCATTTTTTAAAAACCTATTCCAACACAGTTCATCTAAAACTAGACCGATTCACCTAGCTTGGAATATGAATCCTAGTTAGCATCAATAGAATATTTTTCAATTTTCTAGAGCTCCATTCCATCTCCATCAAGTTTTTAGGTGCACATTTCCAATTTCATAATTTTATGTTGCATTCTACTTGCATTTTTAGGTGTTTTTGCATATCACACTGTGCTTTCAAACATTTTTTATTTTCCAAGTTTACATTTGGTGGTGAACTCCCTTTCTTGTCTCAATCATCTCCAAGGATACCTTATAGTCAGATCTCTCACATCCCTCATTGGGTTGAGATCTCTAAGGTGTCCTTGGATGTAAATATTGTGAAATCGAATCCCTCTCCTTGTATCCATTTTATGAACAAGGAAGTGAAGCATCCATTTCCAGTGTCCACATTTTGGTGAACTTGACATTTGAACATCATAATTTTGATTTTGAGTGCATTTACATCCTAGATTTAGCTTGCATTAACATTGCATTGCATTTTGCATTAGTTAATTTGCATTAGTGAAAACTTCATTTAGATTGTATTATTGCATTTAATATCACTAAAAATCCATAAAATTCTACATTTTCATTTCAGATTAGCATCAAAAAACATAAAAAGCATAAAATTCAATTCAAAAATTCTAAAAATTTTCAAAAAAAATAGTACTAGGACTCATTCACCACCTTGGGTCATTCAGTCCCTTGGAACATTTTGCACAACATTTTTTGGCATTTAATCTTCATTTTTTGAGTTCTTGTTTGTTATTGTTACTTTTCCATTTCTATGTGTAGACTTTCTATTTCATTCAATTCATTGCATTTAGCTTAATTTTAGTCATCATGTGCATTGCTTAAAATCAAAGTTGCATTTATAGCATTATTTCATAGCTTAGAATCTAAAATTTGCATCATGTATATGTGCTTTAACAAGCTTTGGATGTCATTAAAATCCTTAGTGGATGTTTCAAATTGTGCTTTGGGAAATGACCCTAATGAAATTAAACTCACTCATGCTCACTCAAATCCTAATGCATGTCCTCCTCATGATGTTGACATCATTGGAGAAGATGATAACAACATGAATAAGTTCTTAAATTATTGTCTTGACAACCTTGAGGCCAACACATCCTTTTATCAATCCATGAACCAACCAAATCCTCCTACAGTACCACCTCTCAAGATGTTTGGTTACTTACATCTTGAAACTGAAACAAAATTTGATCCTAAGTTCCCTACAACAGGTGAACTTAGTTCCCTAGACAAGTAAACACTCAACCATTTTATGATAACAAAGTAACAAACACTCCCATCAACCTTGAAGAAACCAATGGAAAAGGTTTCACAATTTTGAGCTAACAAGGATGTGATAGAACAAGTGAACATGAAATTCATCAACTTCTAGAGCAAACACCAATGGATGAAAACACAAAGGTGTTGGGCTATCAAGATCCCTCTCATAACAACAAGCCTCCTAGAGAATATTTAAGGCTTTGAGATGATGGCACGATGATCTTTGATTTCCCTCCTGATCTCAATGTCCTTCTTCCTAGAGAATAACCCTTGATTAATAACAATGACATGGATGAGAGGATCACTTTGGGTCCTCCTCCTTCAATCAAAGAAAATGGTGAATCTAGCAAACACAATAGGCCTTACAAGTTAAAAAAACTAAAGTCTCCTCGCACACCACCTAAAAGTGAATGAAAATTACAAATTATTCTCAACTAAGGATTAATATTATTCCCACCTATGAATTGACTTGTGCTACATCCCAAAGATGCAAAAGTTCCACATTGTGCATATCATCGAGTTCTTGGACATAACTTACTGATGAGTGTTGTGAATTGAAAGAAATATTGAGCAAGTATCACTTTGATGGCAATAATTTCTATCCAGCGATCACATAACATACTATCCTACTCTTTGTCATGTAATAGATATAGAATGTTACATTTATCAATATTACATGTGTTCTTTCCCATCACCTACCTTAGCTCATTCTTGTCTCACACTCAGTGGGGGAAAGCAATTGTTAGCCTTGTCCTAGTAGTGAATTTGTCATTGTCCCTTTGGTTTGTCTTTCACCTTCTTCTTATACAAACTAAGATTGGGAGGTGGATGACTTGCTCGTAGGTTGACTTGTATTTGCCTTACTATTATTTTGAATTTTATTTTTCTTTTTCTTTTGCATGTGAAAAATGTGATACCCCGTGGTGTTCAATTTGATATTCTCTCTTTCTGACATTCTTCTATTTGTACCTTCATTCTTCTCTATGTCATGCATTTCTTTCTCCCTTTTATTGTTGTTGTTTTCATGTGTTTTCCTTTTGGGGATGATGCAAGGCATTGAGGCACTCATGTCTCCTTCATGTTGACCCAAAAGGCTTTATTTTCCTTTTCCTTTTTCATCTTTGTCTTTTTCTTGTGTTTTCCTCTCAGGGATGACACAAGACATTGAGACATTCATGTCTCCTTCATGTTGACCTAAAAGGTTTTCTTTTCCTTTTCATTTTTCATCTTTGTCTTTTTCCTATATTTTCCTTTTGGCGATGACACAATGAATTGAGACATTCATATCTCCTTCATGCTGACCCAAAATGATTTATTTTTATTTTCCTTTTCCTTTTTCATCTTTGTCTTTTTCTTGTGTTTTCCTTTTGGGTATGATGCAAGGCATTGAGACATTCATGTCTCCTTCATGTTGACCCAAAATCTTTTCCCCTTTTCTTTCACCTTTTCTTTTTCATTTTTCTTGTGATTTCCTTTTGGAGATGATGCAAGGTGTCGAGAAACCTTATGTCTCTTCCATGTTGACCCAAAATGTTTTCCTTTGTTTTTGCTCTCTTTTTGTCATTCTTTCAGTTCTATGTGTATTTGGGGGATGATAATGGTTCCAAGCTCTCTAAAAAAAACATTGTAGTAAAGAACATACTGAAAAAAAATCCATAGATCCCTTATGTGTTTGGTTCTTCCATTTTTGGGGCAACCCCTCTCTTTTCTTTTTCTCTCACATGGTGCAACTTTACTCAAAAACTCATGACTTGGCATAGGGCTTTGCAAGTTGGCTCTCATGTCTTCTTTCTTTTTTGCATTTTTCATTGGCTAATTTAAAGTAATTTCTCACAATATGATGTTTAGAAATTCCTTTAAAGTTGGGGCATACATTGGCATTATTCTTTGTCATTTTCCTTTTGTTGGTTCTTAGTGCATCCTTCTTACTTCATACAACGCGTTTGTCACTTTGTGGATGACATTGGGTGTCATGTCCTTTGTGAGTGTGATCTATCTTAGCATATTGCATTCCTCTTAGTGGCTTGATGCAACACACTACATCCTCTAAGTTATGAATCTTCTATTCTTGGATTGGTCCTCTCTTGGAGACATTAGGCACAATGTTCCCTAAGTTAAGACCTCTCATTAAATAAGAAAGAATCATTTGAACATTCCTTGCATGTTGCTTTTTTGATTTCCTTTTATATGGTCACCTTGAATAACATAGCTTGAATTCCTATGCATCCATCACATTTATTCATGAGCTCCAAGCATATGAAGTTTTGCTTGTCTCATGAAGCTCAAAAAATCATTTTTTGGTGGTGCCTTATTAAAGTTATTAGGAGGTATAAATTTGGTATGGTTTAGTGGGAAGCCCATTCTAAGGCATTACTTTCCCCATATCCACTTGCTTGTGTGTGCGAGTGTATACCATACATGAGTGTATGTTTCTCACCTTTTAGGCCTTCTCACTTGGTGAGTTCCATCACCTCAGAGTGAGTATTCTTTTTCTAGACAAACAACCTAGATCTGATCCACATCATGTTGGAAAAATGGGAAAAGCTTGATCCAATTATTTTTATTTCACCTTTTCTCTTCATCTTTGGCATTGTATGATCGGACTTGTTTTTGTTCTTGATATCATTTCTATGTGTGATCCTTTGCAATTATGATGGCTTTTCATGGGATCCTGATCATGGGAGCTTGATCACCCCTCTTCATCATTGTCTCCCCATCTTGCTATCATTGGTACATTTGAACCACTCTTGTGCATGTTGGTCTACTTTAGTGTGAGTTTGAAGTAGGTTCATCCTCTCACTAAAGTGG
Organism: Sequoia sempervirens; assembly: GCA_007258455.2. Classification (NCBI taxonomy): domain Eukaryota; kingdom Viridiplantae; phylum Streptophyta; class Pinopsida; order Cupressales; family Cupressaceae; genus Sequoia; species Sequoia sempervirens. The sequence goes on along the minus strand of VDFB02105785.1, from coordinate 150,979,441 downwards.
GGACTAAATATTGTCACCAAAAAGTTAACCCTTCTACTTCTTCTTACTTGTTTGGACCCTCCTTGTGATTTTTGCTTAATATTGCCTTGATTTCATGTTGCAATGTGGATAAAAAATTCACATTAGATCTTGGGCCCTTGTGAACTAAAAAATCTTAAATGGTACCTTACCTAAGTGTTGTAAATTTTTTTAACACATGTTCATGCTTTTCTAGGGTCTAGCTAATGTATTTCATCTAAATAAACTCTTTTCATCATTTACCAAGACTTGCTTCAAAGTGTTGTAACACAATTTCACACTTTCCTAGGATTTTCATTAATAACTAGGCTTTCTTATGCTTTAATTGGCCCTACCTTGCATCCATAAGCCTTACTTATGTGTATTTTTGAGAATAATCTTGATATATATGATTTAAAACATCAAAACCCTAAAACCCACCTCAAATTTCTAAGGTGGGACTCATTCACCATTCTAGGCGAATGAGTCACCTTAGATGGGATCCATTCACCTAGGGTGGAAAATGAGTCCCTTTTAACTCAAAATTAAATTTTAATTCAAAATTATAGTGGGTTTTTATTCTCCAAAATCTAAGGTCAGCCTATACTGTTGTAATTTTGAGAATTATTGCATAATTGAGTGTAAATACAAGGTTCTTTCTCTCATTTCAACCTACCTAATAAATTATTCAAGTATTCATGCATATAGTTCACAAGAGAATTCAAGGCATTTCAAGGGTAGATTATCAAGCAATCAAGAGCATTCTTCAAGTGTCAATAATCATGTCAAAGATTTTTTGCATCATGTTGTTTTAGAGTTATGATTTATGATGTAGGATTGTGTGATTCAAGCAAGCATTGCATTCAAGATCTATCAACATCATTCAAAATTCAAAGTCCACATCCATTGGAGCCAATACTTACATGTTTGGATCACCTTATTGCTATGGTTTGGTGAGTTGCAACATCATTATTTGTTCATTCATCATTATCTTTTCACATTTTCTTTCATTTCAAGGTTTAATTACCAACATGGGGTTTGACCATGGAAAACCCATATCCACTAACCCGACAATAATTTTCCATCTCTCTACATGTGATTTGCAGGTCTAGGTTATAGATTTATCAAGGAGCAAGAATGGAAAAGTGGTCTTCAAGTTATCAAAGAATTAAAATTTGTCAAAGTTGCAAGAAAGCCTTGGAGAAGGTTTATAGGCTGAATTTTGTAGTTTCGGACCTAGATCTGAATCAGGAACAATAGAGCAAACCAAGAGGTACAAAATCTAGTTCTAAATTTCTAGAAATCTACAAGTGGACTGATTTTCCACTATTGGAAAATGAGTCCCACTACCCAGGCCTAAACAATATTTTTGTAGATCTAGGTACCCATTTGTCTGAAACCTATTTTGACATAGTTCACCCGAAACTCGATTGATTCACCTAGCTTGGTGTATGAGTCCCAGTTAGCATCAACAATGGATTTTTCAAAATTCCAGAGCTCCATTTCATCTCTATCAAGTTTCCAGGTGAACTTTTATAGTTTCATAATTTTTTGTTGCATTATACTTGCATTTTGAAGTCTTTTTGCATATCACTCCGTGTTTTCAAAAAAATTGTATTTTCCAAGTTTACACTTGTTGGTGAACACCATTTCTTGTCTCAATCATCTCCAAGGATACCTTATAGTCATACCTCTCACATCCTTCATTGGGTTGAGATCTCTATGCTTTCCTTGAATGTGAATATTGTGAAATCGGATCCCTCTCCTTGTATATATTTTGTGAAGAAGGAAGTAAAGCATCCATTTCCAGTGTCCACAAGCTCAAAGAAAAATAATAACTTAAATTTCAAGATATAATTAAAAAAAATTCCTAATTCACTTATTTACATCACTATGAAAATTAAAACAAAATTTGGACAACTAAAGAGTCATTAGAACTAGATTTAATAAGAAAAACCTAATCTTGGATCTTGGTTAAATTAATGACCATCTATCAAGTGATAGTTTTTTGACATCTAATTTCCCACTTATAGAGGCTAATAAAGAAATAAAATTAATGGTTGACATTAATCATCATTACATTTCCCTTCTTGATATTATCTTTACAATCAGCTAGATTTTTTTTCTTATAATTTTTCCTCATGGCCTGACGTACATGCAAATGGAATGTAACTCTGAGAACCTACATTATAGAAATAAATATGGGTGATCCCACAATACTGGTTTACAATTTTTGGGAGATCCAGATTTTTGCTGAAATCACCCATTTTTGGAAAATATAATGATTTAAGCCTTGAAAAGTTCCATTTGAACGATTGCAATTGAAGAGGGTTTGATCAAACCAGCTTAGATAAAACCCCCATGGATATAACCTCACCAATTTTAAGCCATACATATAATGAAGTCTCCTTTACATCTATCAAAATGCTGATAGAAAACCACTTTTGATTTACCTCTTGGGGGATCAAATGAATTCATTTGAAATTTATTTTTTGTAAGTATGTAGTCCTTATTATAAGCTTTCCAAAAAGTATAATTTTAAATAAATTTAATTTAATTATTATATTTATTTTTTATTTCTTGTGAATGTAATATTTTAACCAAAAAATCAAGCTCTCTGTTCTACACATGTAGAAAAATAGCATATTATAAAAAAGAAAAAGAAAAATATCCATGTACTAGATATTCATGTCCTGATCCAACAAAAAAAGATACAAAAAAAGTTATGCTTTAGCTAGTAAATCATGTCTAAATTGTAATTGGTTTGACTTTGAAACTTATTTAAGAAAAAAATATTTAGTGAAATGTTATGAAACCAATCCCATGCACTAGATATCATAGTCACAAATGTAAATTCAAAAAAATTGGAATTTTATCCTTCATATAAAAAAAGTTAGGTGTTAGCCAGTAATGTCACTCTCTAAAAATGGTGTTTATAGTTAAAAACTAATTTTTGAAGGAGATGGAAAAAGAAGTGCAATCTGATTCTAAAATTTTAAAAAATATATATTTAGAATCTACAGACAAAATATCACAAATTACTATTTTGCATCATCTTCAAATTTCTCACAGTTTAGCCACTATAGGTGCTTGAATTTGAAGATTCAATTAAAAAAAATTAGTTCAATGTCTAGTTTGGCCAAAAATTATAAACCAATATTGTGGGATCACCCATATATCTACCATTTTACTTGTGTAGACTATCTTAGCAAGATTAAAAACTTGAAACTTTTAGCAAGATGAACTAAAAAAATTAATATACCAAAGTCACATCGACAACCCTCTTCATTAAATTATCAGAGAACATTACTTTCCTTGCAATTTCCTATTATTCCTAAAAAAATCTCTAGTGTAAATCATCTATCATGCCACTCAATTTTATAAATACCAAAGCAATTTATTTCATACTCATTATTTGGATTTTGATCTTTGGAGATGATGAGCACTGAGAGTGATGCTTCCTTGAAGTTGGATTTCATTACAATTGAGGATGTGGAATGTAGTTAGTTTTATAGATGGATGACCAACCAACTGAAAGATGTCTTCATGGTTCACAGTGATGTTGAGGAAGGAGTGATTTAGAAGATCATTGGAGAGGAATTTTTGAACCGTGTCCATGAACATAATGTTGAGCTTTTGGAATGCTTCATATATAATATAGTTTAAACTTATGGAAAACATGAGTGGGGAGTGAGAGCTGTAGAGTGACTGGTTCACCTAGAGTATTGAGCAAAGGTGAGGGAAACCATTAAAGGGTTGAGTGCATTTCCTAGAATAGGCTTGATAGGTGATGCCCTCTACATTGCAATGAAACTTCATAGTGACATAATTGAAGAGGCATTGGATTTCCTTTGTGTTTTATTAGAATGGAATGACATGGCTTTGCTTACCCACTTCATGAAATTCAATGAGAATATGCTCTCTTTGGCCCAAATTGAGCACTTGCAAGAAGTGGTAGGGGGGATTCACATCCTCATCTTCATCCTCTATGTCTAGAAGAAGAATGTAATGGAATTTGTATTTTGAATGTAAAAACAACCTATGTAATGTCATATATATATATATATCATTTTTAGCTAATAGGCTATTATTTTTTAAGTTTTCACCGGTATTTTTGTTAGCCCAGCAAAAAATTGAATTTTTCAATGATGGGGGTGTGTCAGTCAGTGGGGATGCCACCATTTCTTTTGCGTGGCAACATGGGCATTGCTAATTATGTGGATTGGTGGCAGTTGAGAATGGTGTGCTGGATACGAGGAATGTGAATGGCAAGCATTTGTTGGCATGAGGCCCAATGTTCACTATCATTGCACAATGGCGGCGGATGAAATAAATGCAATATTGAATGCTGGTGTGTGGGAGAGTATACTTTGATGAAGTTGTATTGTTGGAAGAGCCATTGTGGTGTTGGTTTCATAGTAGGCTATTGTTAAATTCATCACGTTTGGCTTCATTTTTTAGCAATTTTTAGGTTTTAAAACTGTTGAGGTGTAGAATCAGTAAGTCATTTTGCATGGGGCTTTTGCAAAAATGAATTTATTTTGTATGTCTTTCCTTCTCTACTTATTGTTGGTTTTGATAACAAGTTTCAGGGTTTGAACACTAATGTGTTGCGTAATGTGCGATGAAGTAAATTGATTAAGTTGCATTGTTGAAAGAGACATTGTGGTGTTGGGTTGACAACAGACTATTGTAAGATCAATCACCTGCAGTTCCCTAGTTTGTTTCTTAGGGGAAAATTGTAAAAAACATTAGGTTTCACTACATTGCTAGATTGAAGGATTTTAAAGCTCTTGTTCTCTGCAATTTGTAGGTCATTTTACATGGGTGTTTTGTATAGATTGTTTTTGTTGTCCATAATTTGTAGGTCATTTTACATGGGTGTTTTGTATAGATTGTTTTTGTTGTCTAGATTCTGTAAGCCATTCTGCATGGATTTCTAGCATTATCATTTTTTGTGGGTGGATAAATTATAGTTGAATCTTTTTTTTTTGTCAAGAAATATGGTTAGGGTTTATAATTTTTGTGTTGCTCGTTTATTGTTTGTTGGTATCTCTATGGATTTTTGGGCTTATACATGTTGTACCATAGGAGCAATAGTTATTAAATATAGGTTCTTTTATTAAAATGGTTAGTGTTGGTAATTTTATAGCCCAATTGTAGATTAAGATAGGAGTGATTGTATATATATGGATATACGAAGGGTTTGTTATTTGTTTGAAATTTTAGATGGAATTTTCGTCAACCGAGCCTTGAATAGTATTTCTTGTGTAATAGGTGTGTTACAATTTCTCTATTTCTCTATACTATTGAATTCTAGTGAATGTAGCTCAAATTTTGTGTGCAATGTGTGAGGAAATATATTGATTAAGTTGCATTGTTGAAAGAGCCATTGTGTTGTTTGTTTCATAGTGGACTATTATAAAAATGAAATAGTTGGCCTGTGCTCCATTTTATGGAAAATTGAAGGGTTTTAAAATGGTGGCACTGCACAATCTATAGGCCATTTTACTTGGGTATTTTGTATAAATGGTTTATTTATTGTTTATGTTAAAACTCTTTTTCTCTGGAATCTATAAGTCATTTTCAATGGATGTCTCCCATTATGGTTTTGTATGGATGGAGGAATTGAAAATATATAGATATGCAGAGTGTTTGTTATTTGTTTGGAGTTTCTGACGGGATTTCCATTAGCCAAGCCATGAATAGGATTTTTTTATGTTTAACCTTAGAGACAGGAACATATAACAAGAAGATATTAACAATAAATTAATCATTTATGCAAAACACCCATGTAGAAAAGAGTATAAACCAAAAAACTTGATTGAAAATTCAAGTTGCATCACCTCACACTAAATATTATAGAGAAATAGAGAAATTCTAAAAGAGGTATTAGAATAACACTAATGTAGGTTTGAGTCTCGATTAAGTGTGTATATGTATATGTATATGTATATATATGTATATGTACATATATATATACACATACATATATATATACACATATACATATGCATATACATATACATATATACATATGTACATATATATATGTATATATATATGGGTATGTGCAAGATCATCAGGAAAAGGCGGCCCTTAAGTGGCAAAAAAAATAGAAAAATCAAAGTTAGGCAACTTGACAAAAAAAATTGAATAAATTATCTATATTGTTTCAAAATTATGTAAGAATAGAATTTGTAGCAAATTGAATGTATTTTATAAAATACTAGGTTTATTTAAAAATAAATAAATATATTTGGTGAAAATTTGAAATTTCAATGCAGTAGTACTTAAATTTCAAGGAAAAACTAAGAAGTAGGTGTTTGTCTGACCACCCTAACCACAATAAAATGATAATGTTTTTTAAAAACATTTTCAATATAAGTAGAGGAATCATGTCCCAATGTGATGCTTATTTGTTTGTAATTTTTTTCCAAGTAAATAATTAATTATGAATTTTTTATTACAACTTTTAAAAAATATAAAAGACTCATATGTTTGACCACCTTAACTTGGTCAAAACTTCATGAAATTCAATTTTATTTTTTGTAATCCTATAGTATGAAAAACATAGAATGTGATAAATATTTTGGATTAAAAAAATATGATACCATTTGAAAGCTATAGATTTTTTTCAATAAACCTATCAATCATGACTTTATTCATAATTCAAATAGAAAATCAATAATAATTATTTATTAAATTCAATGTAAAGTATAATTTATATTGGTGGAAATCTGAGAATCTCCTTTAAAAACCCTTTTCATTTAATTAACTATGGGTAAAAAAAAATTCATCAACCACATATCCATCAAATTGCCACTTTTTGGCCCATCATGATCTTGCACATACCCATATATATATATATATATATATATATATATATATATATATATATATATATATATATATATATATATATATATATATATATATATATATATATATATATATATATATATATACACAAACACATGTATACACATGTGTATATACATATATTTTCTCATGAGTTTTGCAACACACTAGTGTTAAAACCCTCAAACCTACTATCAAAAGGACCAATAAGTAGAGCCAGCAAATCCAATTTGCAGATGGTTTGATGTATTGTATATATATATATATATATGTAGACATGCAAAATTAACATTATAATGCATCCACACATTAAATTAATCAAGCTCATCAAATCCATTCACCAAGTAAATTAGGACTATTAAATAAATCAAAGTCTCACATCAACCTTTTAATTAAATAAGAAAAACTTTATTTAATTAAATCTCCAAATGCATATTCCATCCCTCTTTGATTTAAATAAATTCAAATATTTGAGTCAAATTGGTAAAAACATCCTAATTATTGTCTAAGCTAATCTAATTAGGACTAATTCTAATCTAATGCATGTCACATTCTCTAGATAATCCCACTTGCACAAATAAATAAATTTATTGATTTATTAAATCTAACATTTTCCATAAACATGGCATCTTTGGGGAATATTCCCTCAAGTTTAAATTCAAAAACAAGTGGACATGTACATCCAACAAGTCATTTATGAGCTCTTACATGGCTCTTACATGTCCCTTGCACCAGTCAAACTCAACATTTACTCTCAAATTCAAATTTGAATTTCCCCCTCTTGGGCACATTTTCCAAATATTGCACATCCCTCAACCTATGACATGATGACAAGTGGCCTCTTTTCATTGGCTTGTTTTTTATCCCACATTTCTCTCTTATGAGCACTCTTAGTATTTGAGAATCTACAAATAGAGGCTTCATTCTTAATCAAATCCTCCACAAATCATCCACAAATCCTATGCAAAGTCATTCTCTTCATTGGAGAACTGATTTTGTCCATTGCATCATAATATCTTCATATCAATTTCATCATTGAGCTTAACAAAGGGTTGGGAAAGGGCTATTTTCCACAATAGCACCAATCCACTATGAGATAAACATACTTCATGTTTTTCATATGCTTATTTACCTTACTTTTTGTCATTTGTTTGCATTTGGGAAGTATTAATGTATTATTTCATAAAGATGTTATTTGCTTTGTTTTAAACTAACCATGATAATGTGTGTTGTTTGTTTTGAGCAAGTGAAGATTTCACCATCATACAAATGGTGCTAGAGGGAGGGCAATCCCTATTGGTGTATAGCAAAATTATTTCTATTTGCAGTAATTATTAGAGTATTAGGATTACAATAATTTACTGTTGGTCATTCTAAAGAAAGAAAAACATGCATTTCCCAGTCCAAGATCTACACATTTTTCTCACACATATTGTGCTTGTATTTGTTAGGGAAGATTTGAAAGACATGGTGAAGTTGAAACTTTTTTTTTTAGTATGATTATTGAAAGTTTGCTTTATCTGATGGAGTTGTTGTTACTAACCTCTCTCACTTCTGAAACAACTCATACAGGTGAAGGTTAAAATCAAGCATTGGAGTTGGATGAAAATGAAAGTGAAATTGGAGTTAAAGATTCAAGCATCAAACTTGAAACCCAAAAGCATTTTTAAATGCTTTGAGCTTCCGTCACATGCCTTAATTTTCTATTTCATGCTAACTCACCTTTAGTTTTGGGCTTTACAATGAACATTTCAAAAATGCGTAGAGAGTTTGTCATATGCTTTAATTTTCTATTTTAGGCTAACTCATATTTTGTTTGGTGCTTTAAAACAAATTCATCATTGCTTTAAGGCTTAAAAAAAACATGTGTCTTTTATGCTTTGTAATCTTTTTTGCAAATTAATCTCATCTAAAAAGGCATATGCACTTCTCTCACGTTTCACGGAGATCTTGAGAATCAAAAGTATTTTTGATGACATTAAGTTGCATAAAAGATTACCCCCACACTTAATTTTGGGCTTAAAATTGGACAAAATCTTGTGTGAGTGTAAGTAGAGCATCATCACATATATTCTCTTTCTTTGTGTCATCAAAGATTGATCAAGTTACAAATTTTGTCTTTGCTTGCTTTTTTTTTTATCTTAGAGGGCATTCCTTGGGGAAAAATTACTCACCCAAGGGAACAACTCAACCAGTAACACTCTAAAGCCAAGAGTATTCCAACCAGGATATAAATGTGGGTATTGGAGTAAATGCCAGTATAATGTGGTTGGCTCCGACGAGATGGATCCGAAAGGGGACTCTAGCCATATGGGTCAATCTCCACAAATGGAAAGTCTGAAATAGAACCCTAGTTTTGTAGTGACCAATTGATCCATTGAGTGAGTTTATCAAAGTGGTGCATTGGAACTTAGATTCCAAGAAGTTACTTGCCATGTCCAATCTTGGTTAAAGTATAGAGGTTAAGACTTCATTCTTAACATACCTTTAGACTCTTTCCTTGGTTGCATGTAAAATCATCTCTTCTATGAAGGGCATGAGGCAAGCCCATTAAGAAAAATGTACCAATTGAGCTAGGGTGTTATATTGCTTGTGAATCGGTTTGAAAACACAGTGTTTTAATTGAAAACATTGGAAAACCAACATTCAACATGAGTATCAAATCTCAAACCCTTTAGAAGAGGAAAATATCCATGGAAAAATTCACATGTTATTGCTTTCCCTTGGGATTTGTATCCTTAGAGGCTTCTAAACATTTGGATTTCATTTCAATTTGCTTCTACTAAGGTCAACAATAGGTAACTCTTGCCTCAAATTTCCTTGGTTTCTGCATAATGTACACTTTGTGGGATAAGGGGAAAGTTGAGACATTAGACATATAGATTCAAAATCTAATCAAGGGAGTGTTTGCGGTAAAAAGAATCCATTAAGAAAATATTAAATCAATTGGACCCCACCCATGTGCTTGGCATCCTTTGGTCATATGCTTTTCATGCAAACATGGGTCTTTTGGTTTGAATTACTCTTAGAGAAAGGCATATTCTTCACTACCTTGGCCTAGTAAACAAGTCCTTCCTAGATTCATTTAGGATCAAAATCAAATACTTCATCCATCCAAACATTTATCATCTCATCCCACCAAACAACTTTAGAGCTTTGAAAACATCATTCTAGACTTAGGTAGATCATCAAAATCAAAATCACCTTGTTTAGTTAGGTGTAGGGGAATGCATCCTTTCTCATACATTTAATTAAATCAGCAATCCTTTGAACAAGTTCATCATAAGATAACATTTAACATCTTAGGGTTTAAAAATTCATTATCCAAATCAAACAATCAAAATCAAACCCTAAGTCTAGCATTGATCCAAAGTCCCTAAACACTCAACACTCATATCATTTTTCATCCTTCATCTTGCCATTAGTCCTAAGAACCTTAGAGGTCACTTTTTCAACAAGGTCAAAACACAAGGAGAACATGGAATACAAACTTGATCCATACATCATGAGTAATCCAAATCAATTAAGCTATCAAATCCTTACAATGCCAATTGATTATCAATACTCACATCTATACAATCCATACATAGGATCATTACCTTCTACAAATATCAATGGAACAACAAATGTGAGTATACCCAAATCAAATATTGGAACACCTTTCCCGATGGTAGATCTAAATCCAAACCTACAAGTCTGTTAACCAAACAATCAATGCATGAGCCTTCAAACAAACAACATCATCCCATCAGATCCCTATATGCCAAATGCGAATGTAATAAGTACAACTTTACCAAACATGAACATTTTGAACCCAAAATTGGTAGACTTTGGGATAGATACGTTTGCAAATCACACAAATGTTGTTCGGAGTCCAAACAAGATGTTAACGACTCCAAGACAAGGTAACACCATGCAAAATCAAAGTTACCTAAATCAAGACAATGTTCAATTTCAACCTATAATGCCAAATATGAACGCCATCCCAAATCTAAACATTATGTTCAATTTCAACCTATAATGCCAAATATGAACGCCATCCCAAATCTAAACATTGTCCAAAATCAATTTGTTCATGATCCCATTCAAACACCACAAGTGTACATCCCAAATCTGATTGAATAAAATCCAAATCAAGGGAGTCAAATTCAAAATCAAGATCAAATTTCTCTAGAACAACTTGATTAACATGCCAAATTAATTGAATTATTGAGCCAAGAGATATCTTCTCTCCAAAATCAATACATTTCTCCATTGGTTGAACCATGTCATCAAAGCATTGAGTTATGTCCACAACTGCATCAAGAACAACATCTCTAATGGAAAGAAGTCTGATATCCAGATCAACAACATCAACAACAAACCCAATCACCACATCTCAAAGATCAATCACCACATCTCCAAAATCGATCACCACAAGGTCAATTTAAAGTGCAAATCTCACAAGGAAACAAACGAAACTACACACCACTTGGGAGACCAATCGAATCAGTCCTGCAACAATTGGTACAAGAAAATATCATCAAAATCCCCATTTATGTGAACTATCAAGAACCGGCCATAAAACCATCAGGGTATAATGAGAAGCACCTTTGTGATTATCATAGAATAAAGGGACATAGAACATCGGATTGTTTCTGACTCAAAAAACTCATCCAAGACTTGATTGATCAAAAGGTAATCACTATTGGGGACAATGATAGCATTGGAAAACTCTCCACCACAACTATTGAGAACAAGGAGCAAGATCAATCCATCATTGAGCACCTTGAAGCTATGTCTACTTCATTCAAAGATCAAATCAACATGTGTCAAGAGTCACTTTTCAATCATGATCAAATTCCACCAACCAAAAATGACCCAGTCAAAGAAATGCCAACATCACTTGACCCTATGGTTGAAGACATTGGAAATCCCTCCACCACAATTGTTGAAAAACATGATCAAGGTCTATCCATCAATAAAGATGTTTTTGCCTCATCCAACGAAGCATCAACCAATGACCATGTTGAAAATTTCTCTACATCACCTAATGAGTTAGAGGGCATATCTCAAGAATTTATTCTAAAGCATGATCAATATCTCTCACCAAAGTCTAGCAATGGTCCTTTCCAAGACCTATTGACATCCTTCGACCTCATGATTGCGATATTGAAGGAATCTTCAACTCGACACCCAATCCAAGTCCACTCAAAGATCAAGAAGATATTAAGCCACTTCCCATGCCTAATGAAGATATCCAAGAACCATTTATAAGCAGTCCATCCTTTCAAACTGACTCATGTCAAGAACTTGATCCAAAGCATGATGAAAGCAACTCCACAATCATTCAAGATCAAGAATTTGTATCTTCAAGATACTACAATGATCTAATGGAGACTCTCCTATCTATACATAATGCACATATTCCTCCATCAACCCATGAGATGCTTTCTATGAATGGACACGTAGATGATCCTCATTCAGAATATGATTCTTTTACTCCAGACATTATTACACAAAAAGAGCAAGTTATTGATTCCTACAATCAAACAAAATTGTCAACAACAGTATTAGATATATCACAAATTCAGACTAAGGACATCATCAATAAAGATATCCAACATTATCCACTCAAGGAAGCAGGTCAGACAGAACAAGATATTTTGGAGTTAGTAGAGTAGCAAGTCAAAATAACATCATCTATGATGGTCATTTATCAGAGAGCACATTCTAAACAAGAGCTCTCAGAACAAGCAGAATCAAAGACTGAAGGTACAACTACCACCATACAGGGGGCAACTTTGTTTCAAGCAAGCATCAACATAGAGAGCACGAGGAATCCTTATGAAGAAATTGATTCCAATACTACAACCAGCCACGCCATGAATCTTCATCCACCCATCACCCCATCCATGAATTGGGACCAACTTCAAAGGAAAGATTTGAGTCAAAGTACAAAGAATGTTATCAAAACAAAAGAAGCTGAGAAGCATAATGGACAAATCAAATACACATGGATACCAAAACATACAAAGAAAGATTATCCCTATCAAACTGCATTAGTCAAAGAAACTATGGGGCAAAATAAAAAAGGGAAAAGTATCCATCAAAGATGTCCACAAAAGAAAAAGCATGCTTTTCAAAAGCATGCTTTTCAAGGAATGTACAAAGTGTATCAAGAGTTGGTCCTAATTCTACACACACTTTCGTATCCACCCATCATTGCTCATCTTCCCAAGTTTGGAGAGTCAAAGGTTCCAAACTGTCAACCAATCCATCTCTTATCCCTAAACACACTCCATCCATGCCTCCACGCATGATATCCAATTCTCATATTGACCATGTATTTGCAACAACCCTTCATCATAAGGATTCAAAAGGCACTCTATCACGATGTGCACACAAAGACAAAGTTAACTCTGGTATCAACGAAGTAGATTAGAAATCTCAAAAGTTGTATTCAACTGCACGTATCTTAGCAAAGAAACTTCTTCAAGCAGGATATCGATGGCACATCATGATAGGGGAATCTACATCAGAAACACCTTGTGATTTGGCATGAGCTTAATTTTTTTCAAAAAGATTAATAAAATCAAAAAAATATGAAAATCTATAAAAAAAAATCAAAAAAAGAATTGAAAACAGTAAAGAAAAAAATTGTCCTCTAGTGAAAACTACATGGATGGCACTTTGGGCAAGTCCATGACAAAAACCTAGAAAACAGGCATCATGTGTAGAATTGAGCATCTACATGCGCCAGTTCAGGTGAAAGTGTCTCATCCCATCCATCTTATCCATAATAAATCCATTCATCCGTAAACCATCCGTTTTCATCCATTTGCATCCATCATCCAAGTTATCTTGATCTTGAAAAAGTTTGGGGCACACTTTACATGTGCTTATGGTAAACATCTTGATATGGGTCATTTTCATTGATCCTATCCTACCTAGCATTATCTGAGCCATGAAACATTATCCAAATGAGCATTCTTTATCTGAACGCCTTATCTTATCGAAAGATAATCCTTAGCATCCTTTGCGTGCTTACCATATCCATCCATCCATAAACCTATCCAAGCATCCACACATCACATTCTATACATTGCTAGACACTGGGGGTAGATATTTACGTCTTGCTTCGAGAATAAATCTTGATCTATACCATCCAACTTATGTGGCGATCCGAACATTGGAAAACATGAAATCAAATTGGTCAAAACATTTGTGATCCAAAATCTAAATCACTAGCCCATGGCATATTTTGACAAGAAGATGTTCTTTATTAGTCTTCATATTTCATTGAACATCAATCCAAATAATCACTATCAGTCACATCTAGTTTGCACATTAATGTCGCATCAATCATTCAAACATTTTTTTGTTTCAAACCAAGCTTCATCAATCATGATCAAATCAAATCCAATCAAGAAATCATCAGGATATCCTTGTGTTGCTTAACACTATCCTTGCATTGTTGTGCATCCTCAACAATGTTGTCATTATTAGTCTTGATCAAGTCATCATCAATCCATCATCATCTTGGGGATATCTTTCCCAATCCTTGTGTTGCTTAACATTATCCTTCCATTGTTGTGCATCCTCAATAATGTTATCATCATCAACAATCTATCAATTCGATCAATCAACCTTAGCTTGGTCTTCAACAAAGTACCAAACAAAGAACTGATATTGTCACACATGTCCATATCCAAATCATCAGAATTGTGTGAAAAATCCAAAAACATCCAAAACATTGAAAAATCCAAAAGCATTCATAAAATCTAGAAAACATCAAAAACATGGTATCCAAACTACGTCATCTCTGAGCTTAAACATAGGCAAGGCTCATCTCTGAACAACCCTCGAGACACAAAAATCCAAAACCATCCAAAACATCAAAATCCAAAAACATTAAAAAAAAATCAAAATCCAAAAACATTCATAAAATCTCACAAAATCCAAAAACATTCAAAAAATCAAAAATCAAAACATTTGTAAAATCTCGAAAAAATACCAAAAACAACCTCAAAACATTGCGAAACTCCAAAAACATCCAAATATTTGAAAAAATTCATCTGTCTCATCTCGCATTTACCCGCAATAATCAATCATCCATAATAAACTAATCGTCACCTTCATCCTTTGGCAAAACAAACATAAACAACCACAACAATCAGCAAAAGCAAGCTTCAATCATAAAATGAAAAGTAGACAACAAACCATTAAATGCAAAATCAAACTCTTTATCATTTTCAAACATGTCAATCAACCTTATATCAACAGCCTATCAATTAGCTTATCAAACCATCATCATCCTATACAATGTATGTCCTAGGATATATCGTTCCGACAATGGGCATTATTGTGGATATCACTTTATCCTATCAAAACAAATCCCTTTGGCTAGAGATATGAAGAACATCGACTTGTTTGCGTACTTGATCTTTTCTTTTTATTTATCTTATTGTGGTCACTCCAAGGACCTCTCGATGATATCTGAATGAAGGATTTAGAGAGATAGGAATGGGGCAATGATCATTATCTTTTGTTTGTTGTGCTTGTTGGACGTTCTTGTAAAATAACCTTAGCAAATACTTGCTTTGTTAGATATGTATAGAGGATGTTTTGGACAGCTTGTTGACTATTGCATTGATTGGTTATACCTTTTTGTGTTTTGGTTTAAGACATGTTTGAAACTTCTAAAGTGCATCCTAGCAAGGTTTCTGTATGTCAGGTGTGAACAAAAATACTCCTATCTATTTGTCAAGTCAAATTCCATTGCACTAGGTACAATTCCATCCTAGTTCTTTATACCTTGATGCATCATATCTACATGTATTATCAAAGATAAGGTAAATAGCCCTTTTAAAATCCCAATCCTTGATAAGCAAATCATCATCCATCTATCATCATCATTTCTCATCATCATCTCTAATAAAGTCTCATCATATCATGAACTTGTGGGATCCTCTTGTCATCATCTCATTTCCACACTAACATAATCATCACCAATGCATCCATCATACATACATATTGCATCCACAAACTGTTAGCATACCACATATCATTCATATCATACATAATAGGAAACATTGATCATTTCACATGCATTGCATTGGCATCATCATCATAATATAGATCTGTTAGTCTAAGCATATGCATAAATCATACATTTGCATAATCATAGCATGTCACATCATCCATCTCATCCATCATCACATTATATCATTATTTAAGTTGTTTAAGATAATATAGATCTGTTATTCTAAGCATCTTAAAATCATCTCATTTTCATCATCATTCATAACCATTCATTTTGAGCCTCTTTATTGCGAGATCGACCCTCAAATCAAATCTTTTTGCTCAATCTCTCAAGGGGGCAATGTACTAGTGTACTTCTTTCCATTGGGGCACTTGAAAAAAAAAATAGAATTTTTTTTAATTTTGATCGCAGAAAGTTTATTCTTTGAACCAACGCAACAAGTACATTGCTTCAAAGGGAGAAAAATGTAGACATGCAAAATTAACATTATGCATCCACTCATTAAATTAATCAAGATCATCAAATCCATTCACCAAGTAAATCAGGACTACTAAATAAATAAAAGTCTCACATCAACCTTTTAATTAAATAAACAAAAAAAAATTTAATTAAATCTCCAAATGCATATTCCATCCCTCCTTGATTTAAATAAATCCAAATATTTGAGTCAAATTGGTCAAAACATCCTAATCATCATCTAAGCTAATCTAATCAGGATTAAATCTAATCTAATGCATGTCACATTCTCTAGATAATCCCACTTGCACAAATAAATCAATTTATTGATTTATTAAATCCAACATTTTCCATCAACATAGCATCTTTGGGGAATATTCCCTCAAGTTTGAATTCAAAAACAAGTGGACATGTACATCCAACAAGTCATTTATGAGCTCTTACATGGCTCTTACATGTCCCTTGCACAAGTCAAACTCAACATTTACTCTCAAATTCAAATTTGAATTTCCCCCTCTTGGGCACATTTCCCAAATCTTGCACATCCCTCAACCTATGACATGATGACAAGTGGCCTCTTTTCATTGGCTTGTTTTTGATCCCACATTGCTCTCTTATGAGCACTCTTAGTATTTGAGAATCTACAAATAGAGGCTTCATTCTTAATCAAATCCTCCACAAATCCTATGCAAAGTCATTCTCTTCATTGGAGAACTGATTTTGTCCATTGCATCATAGTATCTTTATATCAATTTCATCATTGAGCTTAACAAAAGGTTGGGAAAGGGCTATTTTCCACAATAGCACCAATCCACTATGAGATAAGCATACTTCAGGTTTTTCATATGCTTATTTAGCTTACTTTTTGTCATTTGTTTGCATTTGGGAAGTATTGATGTATTATTTCATAGAGATGTTGTTATTTGCTTTGTTTTAAACTAACCATGATAATATGTGTTGTTTGTTTTGAGCAAATGCAGATTTCACCATCATACTATATATATATATATATATATGCATGTGTATAGATATTTATACATGCATAAATATATGTATGTATGTTTTACTAATAGCTCTGTTACAATTCCCCCATTTTTGTATAATATGAAATGGTAGATAATGCAACTCATTTTATACCTGGAGACATATAGCAAGAAGACATTAACAATAAATTAATTATTTATGTAAAACACCCATGTATAAAAGAGTATAACCCCACAAGCTTTGTTGAAAATGAAAACCAAACCATATATATGTATGTATGTTTGTATGTATGTATGTATGTGTGTATGTATGTATGTATGCATTTATATATATATATATGAATGTATGTATGTATGTATGTATGTATGTATGCATATGTATATATATATGCATACATATATCTATATATATATGTACATGTATATATATATGTATATATATATATATATGTATATGTATATATATATATATATATATATATATATATATATGTCAATGGTTTCATACAACCCTAAACCCTACACACACATAACTACAATTCCTCCTACGGTAGTGGCTACAATGTGAAAGATATACAAAAATGATGAAAAGGATCTTTCAATATGTAGTGTTGTGTATGCACAACCAGGTGAGGTATTCTTATTCTTTTGTGAGATTAATATTTTTTTATTCTTTGCATGAGAAGACTTTATAAGATCTATAAAATCAACTTCTTTCAACATAATCTCAAATATTTTGTTTAGTTTGACATAGATATATGTGTGGTTCTATTTTTAGAAATTAGTATAATTATGTTCTCCAAAACCCCACAAGCTTCATTAAAAATCTGAGCTACATCACCACAAATAGACAAATTGTAAAAGACCTACTAGAATAATACTTGACAACCACCAAAGTAATTTTATCTCCAATATGTTAATGCTTTGATACAACCTTAAACCCTACACATAGATAACTACAATTGCTCCCATGGTAATGGCTGCAACACCAAAGATACACACAAACAACCAAAACAATAGACCAACATTGTAAAAATAACCAACCCTGACTATATTTTTTGATGGAAGAAAGAAGATTTAAGTGCAATTTTTTGCATGCATACAGAATGATAATCTCTTTGAAATCTACAAAATGGGTATACACATAGACAACCAAAACAATAGACCAACATTTAACTACAATTGTTCTTAAGGTAATAGGTATATACATGTTATACATATATGTACACATATACATACATATATACATGAGTATGTTGTAAATTCGAGCTGCATTGTTTAATATTAAATATTATAGAAAAATAGGAAAATTGTACAAAAACTATAAAGAAAACACTGGAGAATGACATACATCTGATTCATGAGTATCCTCCTAATAACACTAACAATTGTTACATAGACTGCTTGTCTTGCACTAATATGTTGTGTGATACTCTTTTCCCTGTTGTCCAACTTTCACATAATGTGCATATTTTTTGATAGGCACTTTCTCAAGATGTAATCAGGTTTATCCTTGTCCATTTTTTGCCTTATACCCATTACCATAGGAGCAATTGTAGTTGAACCTTGTTTGTTTTCTTAATAAATATGCTTAGAGTTAGTATTTTTTATTGCCCTACATTTATTGTTTTGGTTATCTATTTGCATTTGTGTTGTTGGATGCATTAACATAGAACCATTTGTAGATTGTGAAGATGATGGATATAAAATTAGTTTGGCAACTGGTAAGTGTTATTGTTTATAATATCTCTTTTATCTGTTCAATTTATTTATTTGAAGGATATGTGCAGGATCGTGATGGGCTAAAAAGTGGCAATATGATGGGTATTTGTAGGGTATGTGGCTGATGACTTTTTTTTACCCAAAATTGATGAAATGAAAGGATTTTTTAAAGGATATTCTCATCTTTCCACCAATATAAATTATGCTTTACTTTGAATTTAATAAATAATTATTATTCATTTTCTATTTGAATTAAGACTAAAGTCTTGATTGATAGGTTGATTGAAAAAAATCTATAGGTTTCAAATGGTATTAAATTTTTTTAATCTGAAACATGTATCACATTCTATGCTTCTCATAATATAGGATTAAAAAAAGAAAAAATGAATTTCATGAAGTTTTGACCAAGTTAAGGTGGTCAGACATACGAGTTTTTATATTTTTAAAAAAATTGTAATAAAAAATTCATAATTAATTATTTAGTTGGAAAAAAATTACAAAAAAATATGCATCACATCTAAACATGAGTCCTCTACTTTTTATAAAATATTATAAAAAAATATTATCATTTTATTTTGGTTAGGGTGGTCAGACAGACACCTACTTCTTATTTTTTCCCTAAAATTTAAGTACTACTGCATTGAAATTTCAAATTTTCACCAAATAGATTTTGTTTTTTTAAATAAACCTAGTAGTTTAGAAACTATATTCAATTTGCTACAGATTCTATTTTTACATATTTTTGAAATAATATAGATAACTTATTCAAAATTTTTATGTCAATTTTCCTAACTTTCATTTTTCTAATTTTTTTGCCACTTAATGCTCTATTTTTTCCATGATGATCCTGCATATCCTGAACTTTCGAATTGGGTTCCTTGTTGGCTTGTGAGAAAGATGATTTTTTGCAATAGCTCTTTTGCAAATTCTCTATTTGACTCCAAAATTTATTCCAGTGATGTAGCTTGAATTGCTAATTAAACCTGTGCCATTGTGGGGAGGCTTGTAGATTATTGGTACCATTGGCTTTATGAGTTCTATTTAATATGAGTTTTGTGTCAAATAATGTATCTTCAAATTTGAATTGACAAACCAAGTTTTACACAACCTTTCCTTCTACAAAATTTTTAGTGTGGGTTCCAACTCATCTATGATTTAGCTATGATTTTTAGCTTTTCTTTTAATAGTTGTTTTGCAGTTTGCCTATTTTGTCTATAATATTTATTGGGAAATAATGTTGCTTGAATTTTCAATTGAGAAACTAGTAAAGGATGTGTCTAATACCTATTATACAATTCTCTATTTGTCTTTGATATTTACCAATAAAGGATGTAGGTTGAATCTTGTATCAATATGTTTCAAAAAAAAATTATGTCTATAAGTTCAAATAAATCTGCAAGGTTTTTTTTACATAAAAATATTTAGGGTCCCCAAAATTCAAGTAAGCATCCAAACTAGATTTTCCCTTAGCTGACTGGTTGAGAAGGATTAAAATTCAACCCTTTTTCTTGCTATATACTAATACCAAACTTCGGAGTAGACAATATGGTATAAGCAACCAAAAAGGTTTGAATTTGTAGCCTTCCTAGTTGGTTAATTGAGGGGAAAAATAGTTTGGATGTTTCTTTCCTCCATAAATTCCAAGCTCGAGAGATAGATGGTGATAAATAAATATACTATACACAAATATTTAGATATAGTCATGTGTATATAAACACATATAGACATATGTACATATGGATACATATATATGCTTATGTGTGAGTGTTTGTAAATGTATTCATAAAGGGGAACTTCAATGCATATGTGTACTTGATTATTTCTACACATATATACATGAATATATTCTACATTCAAGCTCCATTATTTGCCATTAAATATTATAGACATATAGGAAAATATTAAAAGAACTATTAGGAAAGACTGAAGTATGACATATGTTTGATTCTTCAGTAATTGTTGTTGTTTCTTTTGTTATTAAGGCAAGAAAATATATTGATTAAGTTGCATTGCCAAGAGAGCCATAACGGTTTTGCTTTAAAATTATAGTATTATAAGAATCATCTTCCTTGGTTCTCTTGTCTAACAAAATGGAGGTTTACAAAACTGTTGTGCTATGGAATCTCTAAGTCATTTTGCATTGGTATTTTTCATGAATATTTCCCCATAATATTTAATACCAAGCATCGTAGGTTGAGTCTGCAATTAAGGTTATGATGTAATATACATTTTGGATAGATTATTGCACCATATGATTCTTGCCATAACATAGTAAAATTTACAATCTGCATAAATACATATATATAGAAATAATAAAAGCCTGCATGCACACACATATAAGCATCCTAAAACATAAAGCAATATATATGAGGGTATATGCATTTGCATTTATTATTTTTTATTCTTCTTGATGTATCACCTGGTGTTTGCATACCATTAAAAGTGGATTTATATGCTTCTTTTTGTATCTTATGTTATTTAAACAGCATTAAAAGTGGAATGGTTATAAATTGATATTTGTAAGTTGTGTACCAATTAGCATTTGGATGGTACAATAGACTAATCTTTTTTTTATAATTGTGAAATAGAGTTTTCAATTAGTGAACTCAAATTGCAACATATTTTCACTACAAATAAGCTCGTAGAATTATGTCTACAGAAGCGGGCTTTGTGGATGGGTTCACAGAGGCCCCAAATATTGATTTGTTGGCAGCCCTTGTTGGTCTCCCTGTCAAGTCTAGCTCTGAGGGCGTGGCCGCTCAACCTTTAGATCTTGATTCTGTAAGTATGGTTTCACTTTATCATGTACTTGTTGCAAATTTGGAGTTATTATTTCCAATTCTCTTTGCTTCTAGGTGTACATCTACATGGGCCATCTTGACAAAGCATATAGATGTGGAAGTAGATATACATTCTATTTTCCCAAAGCATATAAAGGATGGTTTGATGTATATTTATATGCATGTATATATGCACATACACATATAGCTACATATGTATATGTATATGTTTATGTATATGCATGTATATGTATATGTGTATATATGTCTATGTATATATACATATATATGTATGTATATATGTATATATGTATACATATATATGTATATATGTATGTATATGTTGCATCTTTATATATATATGCATGTATCACATATGTATATGCATATGTGTATGTATATGCTTTGTATGTATGCATGTGTATATGTATGGACATGAAAAAAAATGTGCTACAATATGATGGATTAAGATATAGGGGACAGCAGTTTTGTGCTTTTTGCTATGGAATGAATGGCATGATAATCTTTTGGCGGTCTTGACCTAATGGAAGTATAGTTTCTTACACTACAATCAATATTTTATATGTATATGTATGTATATGTGTATATATGTCTATGTATATATATGTATATGTATGTATATATGTATATATGTATATGTATATGTATATGCTTATATATGTACATGTATGTATATGTATGCATGTATGCATATGTATATTTATATGTGTATGTATATGCATGTGTATGTATATGCATATGTATATGCATATGTGTATGTCTATGTATATGCAAAAAAAAATACTACAATATGATAGATTAGATATGTAGTGGGTTTTTAATTACTATAAGTGTGCGGAATGATTACTTTGACAATGCATCTTAATCAAAGTTTAGTTTGTGACACTGCAACATTCAATATTGCATTTACTTCATCCACTCGCATTTAATTTTCTTTTCTTTCTCCCATTGTGCAGCAATAGCAAGAAGAATTAAGCCTCACACAACGACAAACTTACTACCCA
The DNA here is from genome assembly GCA_007258455.2 of Sequoia sempervirens. Classification (NCBI taxonomy): domain Eukaryota; kingdom Viridiplantae; phylum Streptophyta; class Pinopsida; order Cupressales; family Cupressaceae; genus Sequoia; species Sequoia sempervirens. The sequence continues at coordinate 150,956,592 of VDFB02105785.1, read as the reverse complement.
ACCCTCCTAGTCCCGAGGTTCGCAAGTCCTATATGTATATGTATGCATGTGTATGTATGTATATGTATGTATATTCTTATGTATTTCGTTGTATATGCATAATGTATGTATATGTATACATGTATATATGTTTGCATATGTATATACGTTTGCCTAGAAAAGTGTGAAAGCTTGTTACAAGACTTTACAACACTTCAAAATAGGACTTGTTTGGGTGAAGGGTGTTGTCATAATAGTGGTTTACAATTCCTGAGAGGAACGAATTTTAGCTAAAATCACATATTTTTAGAAAATATAATGATTTAAGCCTTAAAAAGTTCCATTTTAAAGATTCCAATTGAAGAGGGTTTGATCAAATCACCTTAAATCAAACCCCCTTGGATAGAACCTCGCTAGTTTTAAACCATACCTATAAATGCATCTCCTTTACACCTATCAAAATGTTGATAAAAAATCACTTTTGATTTAGATTTTGGGGGATCAAATGAATTCATTTAAAATTTATTTCAAATGATTCTGATATTCTCGAGAACAAGCTATCAAGGAATATAATTTGTATGTTTTGGTTTTGTTATGTATTTATTTTTTTTTAAGTTTTATTAAACATAGGTTTTTTCATTGAAAATGAACTTGTTTGTTCTTCACATGTGGAAAAATAGAAGATGTATCAAAAAAAAAATTAAAAAAATATGAGTCACTAGATATTGATCCTTGATCCAACAAAAAAAATAATTTTTTTGACATATCTAAAAGGATTCACAGATTATCTGATGTATTTATTAATGCAGATTGTATTCATTTGACTTTGAAACTTGATTAAGGAAAAATATTCAATAAAAAACTATCTAACCAAGTGGAAGCACTAGATATCGAGTTACAAATCTAAATTTGAAAGAATTAGAATTTTATCCTTCATGGAAAAAAAAATTAGTCATTGCTCTGGTGTCGTGTTGCTTTTTTAAAAATGTTGTTTTTGAAAAAATCTATTTTCCATGGGAGATGGAAAAGTGCAATTTGATTTAAAAATTGAAAAAATGTTTTGATCTGAGACAAAAATTTGTTGAGACTCCGGTTTGCCCGCGATCTTCAAATTCCTCACGATTTATCCCTATAGGTGCACAGATGTGAAGATTTAGTTAAAAATAATAATTTTTAGTGTCGGTTTGGCCAAAATTGTAAGCCACTATTAATAGGATCACCTGAATTGTAATTAATAAAGTCTAGAAGAATGTAGAAATGTCTTACAACACTTCACAACACTTTCTCAAGATGTTGTTCTTTGAATTTTAGTACATAAATAAGCATGTTCAAGCCATGTTGCAATGTAAAATCAAACAAAAATAGTTCCAACACCATGAAACAAAACCTAAAAGGCCATGAAAATGACAAGGGGCCATTTTTTATGGCACAACATGAAAGCACACTCACCAATCCCAACTATCACAACCCACCCTAGAAAAAATGGAATTCATAGGTGAACCAAAAGCATGAATTAAAAGGAGCTCAAATGAAACACCAACTTCCTTAAGATGAAAACATCAACACCTCTATAGTTAAAAGCTCAACACTGACACATTCCTTCTATGACCCACACTTCATAATTTTGGAGAATTGAAAATGGTGAGATCAAATGGCAAGTGTTCTGCATTAAATAGAACATTTGGAGCATGCTATTAATGATAACTTAATAGCTCAAATTTAAATCTGAACCATCGATCTTTGACGATTTAAAATTTCATCAATGGCCACCTTGAGCATTGTTTTTTTCTTTTACAACTTGTTCTTCGAAAACAATGATGCCACCTTAGAAAGCTTCCACATTTACCCTTAATCCTCATTAGTCACCTATGATCTCATAATAATCATGCATCACCAACTCAATATGTGCTCCTTCATTAATATCGACGAAGTACATAGCCAAAATTTAGAGAGAATAGTCCTTCATACACTCCATCACTCATCACGAGCTTGCCTCATCTTTCCAGTGGTCAATCAGTGATGATAGTATTGACATGATGAACTTGTATCAATATGTTTCAAAAAAAAAATCTATCTATAAGTTCAAATAAATTGGCAAGGTTTTTTTTACATAAAAAGATTTATGGTCCCCAAAATTCAAGTAAGCATCCAAACTATATTTTCTCTTAGCTGACTGGTTGAGAAGGCTTAAAATTAAACCCTTTTGCTTCCTATACTAATGTCAAACTTCGGAGTAGACAATATGGTATAAGAAACCAAAAAGGTTTGAATTTGTAGTCTTCCTAGTTGGTTAATTGAGGGGAAAAACAATCTGGATGTTTCTTGCCTTCATAAATTCCTAGCTCAAGAGTTAGATGGTAATAAATAAATATACTATACACAAGTATTTAGATATAGTCCTGTGTATATAAACACATATAAACATATGTACATATGGATACATATATGTGCTTATATGTGTGTGTTTGTAAATGTGTTCATAAAGGGGAACTTCAATGCATATATGTACTTGGTTATTTCTACACATATATACATGCATATGTTCTACATTCAAGCTCCATTATTTGCCATTAAATATTATAGATAGATAGGAAAATCATAAAAGAACTATTAGGAAAAGACTGAACTACAACATATGTTTGATTCTTTAGTAATTGTTGTTGTTTCTTTTGTTATTAAGGCAAGAAAATATATTGATTAAGTTGCATTGTCAAAAGAACCATAATGGTATTGCTTTAAAATTATATTATTATAAGAATCGTCTTCCTTAGCTCTCTTATCTAACAAAATTGAGGTTTACTAAACTGTTGTGCTATGGAATCTGTAAGTCGTTTTGCATTGGTATTTTTCATGAATATTTTTTCCATAATATTCAATACCAAGAAATGTAGGCCGAATCTGCAATTAAGGCTGTGATTTTATACACATTTTGGATAGATTATTGTACCATATGATTCTTTCCATAAAATAGTAAAATTTACAATCTGCATAAATACATATATATAGAAATAATAAAAGGTTGCATGCACACACATATAAGCATCCTGAAACATAGAGAGATACATATGAGGGTATATGCATTTGCATTTGTTATTTTTATTCTTTTTGATGCATCCCCTGGTATTTGCATACCATTAAAAGTGGATTTCTATGATTCTTTTTGTATCTTGTGTTCTTTAAACAGTATTAAAAGTGGAATGGTTATAAATTGATATTTGTAAGTTGTGTACTAATTAGCATTTGGATGCTACAATACAATGATCTTTTTTTCTTAATTGTGAAATAGAGTTGTCAATTAGTGAACTCAAATTGCAATATTTTGTCACTACAAATAAGCTCATAGAATTATGTCTACAGAAGCAGGCTTTGTGGATGGGTTCGTAGAGGCTCCCAATATTGATTTGTTGGCAGCCCCCATTGGTCTCCTTGTGAAGTCTAGCCTTGAGGCTATGGCCACTTGACCTTTAGATCTTGATTCTATAAGTATGGTTTCACTTTATCTTGTACTTGTTTTAAATCTAGAGTTATTATTTCCAATTCTCTTCTCTTCTAGGTGTACATCTACATGGGCCATCTTGACAAAGCATATAGATGTGGAAGTAGATATGCATTCCTATTTTCTAGCATATAAAAGGATGGTTTTGATGTATATTTATATATGCATGTATATGTATGCATACATATGTATATGTATATGTATATGTTTATGTATATGCATATGTATGTATATGTGTATATATGTCTATGTATATATACATGTATATGTATGTATATATGTATATATGTATACATATATGTATATGTATGTATATGTTTATATATGTATATGTATGCATGTATGCATATGTATATGCATATGTGTATGTATATGCTTGTATATGTATATGCATGTGTATATGTATGGACATGAAAAAAAAAATGTACTACAATATGATAGATTAGATATGAGGACAACAGATTTTGTACTTTTGCTATGGAATGAATGGCACAATGGCTCTTTTGGCAGTGCAGCCTAATGGAAGTATAGTTTCTTACACTACAACAATCAATATTTTATATGTATATGTATGTATATGTGTATATATGTCTACGTATATATATATATATGTATATGTATGTATATGCTTGTATATGTATATGTACATGTATGTATGTGTATGCATGTATGCACATGTATATGTATATGTGTATGTATATGCATATGTTGTATATGCATATGTGTATGTCTATGTATATGCAAAAAGAAATGCTACAATATTGTAGATTAGATATGTAGATAGCAGGTTTTTCCCAATTACTATGAAATTAATGCCAGAATGATTACTTTGACAATGCATCTTAATCAAAGTTTAGTTTGTGACACTGCAACATTCAATATTGCATTTACTTCATCCACTCGCATTTAATTTTCTTTTCTTGCTCCCATTGTGCAGCAATAGCAAGAAGAATTAAGCCTCACACAACGACAAACTTACTACCCAACCCTCCTAGTCCCGAGGTTCCCAAGTCCTATATGTATATGTATGCATGTGTATGTATGTATATGTATGTATATTCTTATGTATTTCGTTGTATATGCATAATGTATGTATATGTATACATGTATATATGTTTGCATATGTATATACGTTTGCCTAGAAAAGTGTGAAAGCTTGTTACAAGACTTTACAACACTTCAAAATAGGACTTTTTTGGGTGAAGGGTGCTGTCATAATAGTGGTTTACAATTCCTGAGAGGAACGAATTTTAGCTAAAATCACATATTTTTAGAAAATATAATGATTTAAGCCTTAAAAAGTTCCATTTTAAAGATTCCAATTGAAGAGGGTTTGATCAAATCACCTTAAATCAAACCCCCTTGGATAGAACCTCGCTAGTTTTAAACCATACCTATAAATGCATCTCCTTTACACCTATCAAAATGTTGATAAAAAATCACTTTTGATTTAGATTTTGGGGGATCAAATAGATTAATTTAAAATTTATTTCAAATGATTCTGATATTATTCCTCGAACAAGAAGAAGCTATCAAGGAATATAATTTTAATATGTTTTGGTTTTGTTGCTGTATTTGTTTTTAAGTTTTATTAAACATAGGTTTTTCATTGAAAATGAACTTGTTTGTTCTTCATGTGGAAAAATACAGAAGATTATCAAAAAATTAAAAATATGAGTGCACTAGAATATTGAAGTCCTTGATCCAACAAAAAAAAATAATTTTTTTTTTTTTTGACCTGCTCTAAAAAAAAGTTAATTATCTGGTCAGTAATGCAGATTGTAATTCATTTGACTTTGAAACTTGATTAAGGAAAAAATATTCAATAAAAAACTATCTAACCAAGTGGAAGCACTAGATATCAGAGTTACAAATCTAAATTTGAAAGAATTAGAATTTTATCCTTCATGGAAAAAAAATTAGTCATTATACGGTGTGCGTCACTTTTTAAAAATGTTGTTTTCTGAAAAAAATCTATTTTCATGGGAGATGGAAAAAGAAGTGCAATTTGATTCCAAAAAAATTGAAAAAAATATTTTTAGAATCTACAGACAAAATTTGATGAGACTCCAGTTTGCACGATCTTCAAATTCCTCACAGTTTATCCCCTATAGGTGCCTGAATGTGAAGATTTAGTTAAAAATAATAATTTTAGTGTCCAGTTTGGCCAAAAATTGTAAACCACTATTATGGGATAACCCTGAATTGTAATTAATAAAGTCTAGAAGAATGTAGAAATGTCTTACAACACTTCACAACACTTTCTCAAGATGTTGTTCTTTGAATTTTAGTACATAAATAAGCATGTTCAAGCCATGTTGCAATGTAAAATCAAACAAAAATAGTTCCAACACCATGAAACAAAACCTAAAAGGCCATGAAAATGACAAGGGGCCATTTTTTATGGCACAACATGAAAGCACACTCACCAATCCCAACTATCACAACCCACCCTAGAAAAAATGGAATTCATAGGTGAACCAAAAGCATGAATTAAAAGGAGCTCAAATGAAACACCAACTTCCTTAAGATGAAAACATCAACACCTCTATAGTTAAAAGCTCAACACTGACACATTCCTTCTATGACCCACACTTCATAATTTTGGAGAATTGAAAATGGTGAGATCAAATGGCAGGTGTTCTGCATTAAATAGAACATTTGGAGCATGCTATTAATGATAACTTAATAGCTCAAATTTAAATCTGAACCATCGATCTTTGACAATTTAAAATTTCATCAATGGCCACCTTGAGCATTGTTTTTTTCTTTTACAACTTGTTCTTCGAAAACAATGATGCCACCTTAGAAAGCTTCCACATTTACCCTTAATCCTCATTAGTCACCTATGATCTCATAATAATCATGCATCACCAACTCAATATGTGCTCCTTCATTAATATCGACGAAGTACATAGCCAAAATTTAGAGAGAATAGTCCTTCATACACTCCATCACTCATCACGAGCTTGCCTCATCTTTCCAGTGGTCAATCAGTGATGATAGTATTGACATGATGAACTTCAGTTCATTGATTGTTCTACTTTAAAACCATATCAATAGTTCTCCACTAGCCTCACTACTTTCCTCCTTTCTTTATACGATGTCCACAGGTTCTACCACATTTCCCTTTTCATTCAGTAGCTTCCACTTATAACTAACATATTTCATCCTTCACTAGTTCTATCAGTGATGCAAGCATCAACATGATGAAATCTTAACCCTTGAAAATATGGCCCATCCTCAATCCATTCATTATCCCATTGTACATTTCTGGTTTAACTTTGAATGCTAGATCACATCAGTGCCAAGAGATAAAGTGATGAAACAAGATTAAGACACGTGCATCTACATGAAAATCAATGAAATAAAAGACATCACTCATAAGATCAATTGAAGTTAGTGAAAGAAAGTTGAATAGACGACTCCATCACTCATCACTATTTTGAAACATAAGTTTTGGAAAGGATCTATGATGAATGATAGGAGAAAAATACAAAGTTGCTAGGGCTATCACTTATTGCTAATTCTCCTCATAAGTTTTGCAAGTAATTAGCAATTAGAGATCCCAATGATTTGCATCACATATCGCTAATAAAAAACTTGATATTCAAAACCAATCTGTGAAACCTAGGAGATACTTCATATTGCTCATTGCTCTTTGAAAATTACAATCACACAATCATCCATGATGAGTGAAAAAGAGAAGAAAAAAAGTCTGGGAGCCATCATTGATTGCTAATTTAATACTCAAGGTTCAAGAGTCATCAACAATAAGTAAAAAATCAATGATATAAGGAGAGGTAAGAGCATCACCCATCATTGATTGATATCAGGAGCTCCAAAAAATATCTGCAATGAGTGAAATCAAAGAAATACCACTCATCACTCATCACCAATCTAAACATGCCTTTCATAAACTATCTACAATGAGTGACAAAGAGAAATGGCCGAAGGGATTTAAGGGAAAAATTTTAAGCATGTGCCCATAAGTTGTTCTAATCAAGGGGACTACTCTAGGATGATGTAGGAAAAGGTTTGCAAAATATTATAAGTCATAAAAATGCAAAGGATGTAAAGGCCAATTTTTTTTTTAATTCAACCTTATAAATAGGAAGAAACTCAAACCTAGGTGTGAGGGATTGGTTACTCCACAATGGTCAATGAGATAAGATGTTTCAAAATGACAGGAAATGTGCAACAAAAGCTCAATGAAAAATTAGAATGTTGTACAACATAAGGGTATTGACTCTAGGGTTTCCCAAGTGAAAATGACAACAACATAACAACACCACAAAACTCAAAAATTCAAAGATGAGAGGCACATTTAAGAGTGCAAGGTTTTCCAAAATGCAACAAAAATTTTTGAGGGTTCCATCACTTTCATTTCAAAATGAGATAAAGGAACATCTTTTTGTATAAAATATGTAGCATCATTTTTTATTTCAGCCAATAGACTATCCAGATTATTTGATGTATTATACATCACTTCTTCTTCACAAGGAATTCCTTTTTGTATCATTTATTTTATTAAAATTCTATGTCATATGATAATTTAAATCCACCCTCATTCTTATTGTAAAACACCCCTAGGAATACCCCACATGAGTTAAATTTGAGAGCATTGATATCAACACTTGATGTGACAGTTTTGCATGCACATGATATCCTTCTTCTTCCACAAAATTCATATGAGAAACAACATCTTGTCACTAAATTTTGACCCATTTTTGATAATTGTGTCTATCTATCTTATCTATTTAATAGAAAAAGTTCTCTATAATACTAAAATGCTTGTATTTGGAGTTGAGGAGCATTAGAATTAAATAGAAAACTTCTTTTTTTTGGTCAAAAATATGGGTTTTCATACTTCATATTTTTTAGAGGATGGGATTTTGATATGAGAAAAATAGGAAAGATTCAATCATATTTGAATTTAAGGAAGCAATATTACTTTTTGTTTTGATTAAATGGGATACCTTTTTAGTTCCATAAGCTCATAAGGTATATGATTTATCAATATTTTTTATGTTATTCATCTACTCACCATTGACCAACTCAATAGGGAGGGAAAGTGGGGAGTTGATATCTTGCATATGATTATTTGCGACTTCAAAAAATGAATTTTGTAAAGAAAGAAAAGGATACATAGACAAGGGAGGAAATTTTCTAACATATATGAGTTCATCTTTCATGGCCAAAATTGAGAAGCATTTGACCTCCTAAAATTTGAATCCTGATTTAAATTTGATAATTAACCGATGGGCTATTTGTTTCAAATTTCCACGGGGATTTTTGTCAGTCCAACCGTGAATAGAATTTCTCGGTGCCAGAATAGACCAGCAGTGAGGAAAGAATAATGGCAATTAGTACGATGGATCCCATGTCCAAAAATAAGGATAAAAAATGCTCTCGCTCTCAGAGGTGCCGAAATCCATCTCCCCCTCTACAAATAATCCCTCTCCCACCCATTCCCTCACCAAATTTTATTCACCAACATGATGGAAATGCGCGGCGCACATCTCAGCACAGCCATAGCTTTACTAGTGGTGACAATTTGTTCTTACAATACACTCTCACAAAGCTCACTAGTAAACTTAAAACAACTTTCATGTAGTTTAACAGAGCTCTACAAAATGTCTCTGGTCTTTGGTCTTTGTTGTTTATGCAAGGGAGGCGACACGCTTTACACTGGTGGACGAGTGCAATCACATTATATGGCCATTCATACAGCCAAGCACCGAGCACCTTCTGCTGGAGAAGAGAGGCACTTGTCTGAAGCCTCAGACGGTGAAGTAATTCGAGGCACCGTTTGGGTGGTCGGGTTGAATCTAGGACCGCAACAACTACTCCTTCGACGACGCGGGTAGCAATGGCACTTGCACCACCAGCGACTATGGCGGCTCCTTCTTCTGCAATAGCATGGGTGGCACTCTGCCCGCTACACTCATAGAAATCATGCTCTCCTCCTCCTCCACTGCCACTTGCAGTGAATTCTATGATGGACTAGCATGGTCAACGACTTCAATTTTCCCATTGCCATTTGCCCCGTGGAGACCAAAACGGGGCAATATGGGTTGATTGGGTGTATGAAGTATCTAAATGAGATGTGTCCTGCGGGGCTGAGGGTGGAGGAGGAGGGGTGTGTCGTGGAATGCAAGAGTGCCTGCTCTACCTTCAATTCGCCCGAGTACTGCTATACTGGGCGGTATGGTGATGCCCACTCCTATTCTCCCAATACTTACTCTACTTTGTTCAAGACCGCCTGCCCTACGACTTATTCGTACGCCTTCGATGATGCCACTAGTCTACTTACCTATTATGCTTCTTCGACGATGCCACTAGTCTACTTACCTATTATGCTTCTTCAATTAAATCAGGTATTTATTAAGTTTGAGGGTTTTGGTGGTTGAATTTGTGCTTTTCACTGTAAATTTGAGATAATTGGTTGTTGTTACAGTTTTGATATCAAGTGGTAATGGAATAAATTTGTTTTTTGGGGTAAAATTTTAAGTCTTTCATATTTCGGGGGTTTTGGTGGTTGAATTGGTGTATTTGAATGAATTTGATAGACTTGTTTTTGTAACACTTTAGACAGCATTGTGAGGCAATTTTTAGGTATTTATTAAGTTTCTTGTCTATATGTCTTGGTTTTGGAAGGCCTTACAAATTATTTTTTTATGGAACAAATTTGTTTTCTCCAGGGTTAAATTTGAAATTGCTTGTAGTTTGAGAGTTTTGGGAGTTGAATTGGTGCTTTTGACTCTAAACTTGGGAGAACTAGTTTTTGTGAGGCTTGAAACAATCCATTTGCATGAGGATTAAATTAGAAAATCCGTGCAATTCAATAGTTTTGGCGGTTGATTATATTTATTTGTGTTCTTTTGTTGGGGTTTGAGATATTGGTTTCTCTCTTTTGGAATGTAAATTTGAATCCTTAATGTTCAAAAGGGTTGTCAAGGATTTAAATGAGAGAATTTTGGTCAAAGGAGCTCCCAGGATTATAGGGGCCCCTTGTTAAATGTAATTGCATACGGTAATTTTTAGGGTTTGTATCCTTTTGTTTCAGTATATCTCTCAGAATTGAACTTATGATTCTTAGTTGACCGAGGGATGTCGCAAGAGCCCATTTGTTTGAACCTACAAACTAGATAAGATTCTCCCAGATCCATCTTTTTAATTTTTTTTAAACGTGGGTAGTTGTAGAATGATTTTTTATAGGCAAACTTTAGTGATTAATGGTGATTTGATGTTTAGATAGGATTGTTATACTTTCAACCTGATTGCCATAAATAATGTGAATTTTGATGAGATCACAACAAATTAGTTTAAGTCCTTTTGTTGAGTTTAATTACTTTCTACTATCTATGTGTACTATAAATGGTACAGTAATAATTGATACATGTTAAATTCTTAGGGTGATTTCTGAGAGATGTTTCTACATTTCTCATGATTTGACAAGTACATATTTTCTCTTGTCTGGAACATCTTACAAAATCTGTTGTCTGGAACATCTTACAAAATCTTGACCTCTGTTTAATATATACAAATTGAGGAGTTAATTTTATGTTGCATAATGCAAGGAGTTTATAGTGCATAGCAAAGTGATTTGCTTAAATCTTAGGCTTGGGAAAGGTAGAGACTTTAGTGGATATCAAGCAATCTAAATCTAGAATGGAAATTTGATTAAACACAATTTTTCATTAAAGAAGGAGAACTAATTTTATCTTATGGCCAACTACAATTGTTGTAAGGTTGAAGTGTGTTCCATTTAAATTGTATTTTTTGCGATGTTTCATGTCCTGTAAATCATGTTTATCCTGAGATGTCTTTCATTTTTATTCTTCCTTTGGCATGTTTTATGGTCTTTAACATTGAATTGGTTTAGTTATGTGTGATATCAAATCTTCTAAGTAACCTTATACTTTCACCATTTCCATTTGGAATTGACAACTGACTTCAGCTTGAGAGGCAAGTTGTCAGAGCTAAAACTCCATTGTTGTTACACAAATCTATAAAGAATGAGCTTTTTATCATGTCTATCATGATATAAGTTGCACTGCAAGCTTGAACGAATGGTCTCAATAGAAAATGCTATATTTCTTGGAATGAAATCACATGTACCTAAATTTGTAGGTGTTTAATTATAAGTGATGCTAATTAAAATTATAATTTGCAAATGTCCCATCAACAAGAGCTAACAGGTTTTGATCTCATCAAGCATAATGACACCTAAAAAAAAGAAGACATATGAGTGAACCAACAACTTATTTAAGCTATTATAATTCACTCACATCATACTGTAGCATTGGAGGTTTTGAACTACCAAATTTCACCAGTAGTTTAGCTCCTGTATAAGAAACTTCAAAACTTGCAGAGACTTAAACATCAAGCACATTTAAATTCAAATAAAAATTCAAAATTACCATTTATAGGAGGAAAGAAAAATGACTAAGAGTTTGAAACATTTAATGCTATGAGATTTCCACAATCCATGATGTTAGCAATTTTGTTGCTTCTGGATTTTGATTGTGTCAAAGTTTTTGCATTGACGTTTTTTATTACACTCCGTGAACCATCATCAAGATGATAGAGAGCTCAAGGAGGTTCATTATGAAACTAAACAGTTTGAAATATATCAATTAAGTAGTTACTTAATAGTTACAATGATACTTCATGTAATCAATAGTAACTTAACAATTACACTGATACTTTGAAGAATTTATGCACATATACTTTACAAAACTTCAATACTATATCTTTCAATAATATAAAACATAATTTTGGCTTGTAATTATCAAATTTTATATTTTGTCTCTATGTTATTCAACAATTTTTCAATATAGCCTATGTCAATTGTTCATTTCAAATTCAATTTATAGTTATGAATTTATATCTTATATTTCCCAAATAGTTACATATTCTGAATATATTTTGAAGCTATTTAAAAATTCTTCGGTTGTAGGTTTTGCATATATGAGTATCCCAATCGTCTGAAAAGATATAAACAATCAATATTGATAGCTTAAAATTACATTTTTATGTTGCCTAATCTCTTCAGATAGAACTTACAGTTTATGCTAAGACTGAATATATATTGTTGATGACACAATCAACATAAATTCAAATTACATGGATTGACTTGATTAAATAGTATCTCTTGTGAGTAAATAATTTTTTTATGAAATAGTAATAACTGATACTCCAACTAAATGCTATTCAGGATCATACATAATGAAATTGCTTGAATGTAACTACATAGATTAAGTGTCATTTTTATAAGTAGCTTCCCTTATTAATAATGGTCAAAGCATCATGTTTGGTTGTAATATCAAACTGTCTAATCTAGATAATGTAAGAATAGTCATGGAATTTGTCAACTAGTCATGGAATTCGCCAACTAGTACAAATCTATCAGAAGATATTGATTATGAATGTTCAAATCTTCTATTAATAGGAAATCTATTAGGGGAAATGTTCCAATTGTCGCCCATGATCCAATTGTTGTTTACTCCATACTTGTACCTGACCCCCCAATAACCCTTTATATTTTAGTCATTACATTGTTTTAATTATGCCAATAACAATTTAAAAATTACACCAATATATTTTCACTACTAATTGTGTAGCTAATAAAAAAAAAGAAATTTAAACATCTATTGTTACATATATGTTTTGAACACAAGACAAGTTGCACAAAATAAAGTCATTTTTGCATTAATTAAAGTACATTATAGTTTACAATTACCACTCTATGCAAGTGGCTCAAAGTTTCAACTACATTGTATTTACATGTATATATGAATAGTTAATGGTGCACAATATCACATAATATATAACATTTTGTAGTTAACGGTGCACATTGTGACATCATATAAAACATTGATTAGCTTTATGAGCTATCAATTGAACATTCACACACACTTTCTATCACATCTTCATGCATTAACTCCATCAAATTTTGGTACCTACACACACAGTTAATGGTGTAAGGCTCCCTAATAAACCAAAAACATATTATAATTCATATATATGACTGAATTTATGCAAGCCATCTATTTCTTCAATTAAACCAAATATAAAATTGATTTCCTAATAGTCACAATAGAATGTAGGCATAAATGGCCACTGCAAAATGAAATGACAAATTGTTTCCCACATAAATTCAAATTTGAAAATCAACCACCACAATTCAATGCATCAATTTACACATTCAAATGATTTTATAAGAGGGAATTTCTAGGGTCATTTTCATTACGAATTCTCCTCTACTTTCACTAAGTATCATCTAAAAAATTTAGAGCTTACTAAGGAAACTTCTGCACATTCCTCTTAAAAGGGAGCTTATTTAGGTCAGTACACCTAGAATAACTAAATTTATACTTTTATTTATCAGTATACTAATTTACATTTATGTTGTCTATTTCATTATTCAATTATTAGATGCACCTTTCATCTAATGAGTTTCTTGGGGTTGTTTATGACAACATGGAGTTTGCTAATTTCATGGGTTTGCAGTGGTGGAGTTGGCTACCTTAGTACGCAAAAATAAAATGGTGAGTGTTTGCTCGCATGAAGATTAATGCATCCTGGCATTGTAGTATGATGGCACAGGAGAAATTAAATGCAATATTCAATGTTGTAGAGTGGAAAATTATATTGTTTTTGGTTGCATTATCGAATGAGGCATCGTGGTGTTGGTTTGATAGTAGAATATTGAAAAAATTGTCACCTTCATCTCTGTTTCATAGGAGGTTGGAGGGTTTTAACATTGATGTTCTCTAAAATGTGTGACAAAATATTTTATTAAATTTCCAAAATTATGTGATTTATAATATGTTAAGGTTAGGTGATACAAATTGATATCTTTCAATGCACACATAAGTTGGCTTTAACTTTAATACATATGTATCGATATGCTTGATCTATCCATCTAATTATCCATAATAATATATAAATTGATTTTCCAACATCTCTCTTCATTATGATCTACTCCACCTATTTTATTCTAGGTAAAGTCCAAAATCATAAGGTTCACCTCCTATGATGAACTAACCTCACATTATTTCATATTGGCTTATTAACATGCTTTCCTTTTCTCAACTCAAACAAACAATTGCAAATATTACTGATTATTTATATTTCACATTGCATTCTGAAAACAAGTTTGTTTCTTACTTTACATTGAATAGCCATTTCTGGTGGATCCCTATCGACTGATCATTGCATGCATGTGCATGTGACTACTAGTTTAAATATTTTAGAGATAATAGAAATATAAAACCAAAATGTGGTCAAGAAATGAATAAAAATTACTTCTAATACTTATCAAATTGTAAGATATTTATAATGCGTGAATTCTATTGAATATATTTTCATTGCCATGAAGAACTAAATAAGAGTACTTGTAAATGTGTTTTCTCTAAAATTAATAAAAATAATATCACCAAGTTGATCCCAACTTGCAATTAATCCAAGCTATAACAATCTCTTCCATTCACTCTCTTTTTCTTTCAAAAGAAAACTAAGTATTCAAGTATCAATGTTTTGATTAATGGTGTTATGGATTATGTGTAAATATGTGATCTAAATGAGAAACTAACACATCACAATAGAAAAGAGATCCACAATAGAAAATATGTTCTTTTAATGTGGCATCAAGAATTTGGAACCTTATTGCTTCTTATAATATTACATGCACATGGACATTTTGGTTTGTCAAAATCTATAGAAATAGTGATTCACAATATTTTATTCAACATGATCACCAATAGAGTCACTGTATGGAGGATTCATGCTCTTACAAACTAATAATTATGTTACTTTCTATAAAAATACTGAAACTTTGATCAAATAAAATGTAGAAAATACTAAATCCTTGAAATCTTGTCCCATTATGCACTTCAAAAATATTGATATTCAAATTCACACTTAAGGTATGAACTTGTGCCAACATGAGAAATTAAAAAAATGTAGGATTTATAAAATAACCTTTAGGATTTTAGAAGCTATTTATTTGTGTGATTTTTAATTAGATCAATTGAAAAGTTAACAAGGAAACAAAAAAGGGGAATCCTAACTTATAAGACAAATTCCAATTACAAAATCCTTCCTTTTTGCATATAACTTATTTGTACAAACTTTAAAAAACATAAAGGAAAATAAATACAAATCCAATAATGAAATAAAATAGTATGCATAATCATTAATATCCAAGATATTAAATCATTTTAGATTCCAAACAAAAGTTGTATATGCGAAAAATAAGATGGGAATCAAGATACTACAAAAAATAACACACCATAGTGAATAAAATTATTTAATCTTAATTTCTAGAAAATAAATGACAAATAAAAATAAAATGTTGGGTGTAGAGTCATTTTATTATTTTATAGCTATAGTAATTATAAAATTTTGTGTCAAAACCCCTAATATACAAAAATGGTACAAATTTTCTAATAAAAATAAATTCCTTGATTCTCCCTCCTTAACTTTGAAAAATAATACCTATATATCCCCTAAATCAAAGATAATAAGAAGAACCTCATAAAATTAGGAAATTTTTATTGATATCAATATCCTTATTTTCATGGTAGCCAAGTCTGAGTGTTCACTACCCTTCTTCCCTTACTTCTTATAGTTCTTGCATTTATGGTTTCCTTTTCAAAATGAAGTTCTACTTCTATTTCCTTCATGACTTTAGAAGAAAATATGCATGTGATTTTTAATATCCTTATTTTCTAACTTAAAACCTATGTTCCTACTTCCTCATTGTGTCTTTTCTTTAATGAAACCTTTGCTTTATTATGATTCCCATGAGCTTCTAATTTTTATCTTCACCCATTTAATAAAAAATGGTCCTTTCATATTTTTTCATATGAAATTAGATGGTGCTATTTTTTCTTTGGATGTCTATTACTTCTTTCCATTTTCCAATATTTTAATAAAACATTTAAAATGGTGTAAATTTCTTTATTTATCCATGCATAGGAAAAATTAACAGTATTTTAGTCTTTAATTTTTATTTTTTTGCCCATTTTTGTGTTTCATTGATTTAAATGAAATTTTTTATGCACATAAACGAACTCTGTGTTTGATTTTCACTTGAGATCCACTAGTCAAACATAGGATTTCAATATCCCTTGGTGTAACATTTTGGAAGAAGTATGTTTGACAAAGTTCAAAATCTTGCACTAATCAATGGATAAGGATATTGATTTGATGGCTTGGATGAACTTGATCTCTAGTGGGACCTTATCACCATGATAGACCCTCATAGACCAATGGTGCAATATTTTTATGTAAGTACTTATGGCAAGCCCCTAATGATGTGCCAACTATTGGACGATATTTTGACTGAATGATTTTGGTTTTGTTGGGCACTAAAATACTCTACAACCTCCACCATTTGAACCATGTCAAGGATTTTTAGTGTTACACCATTATGAAATTACTCATACTTTATTTTTCTTATTTTTAACATACTAGAGATTATTGTACAATGGTGTGTTATGCTTGCACTCTAGTCCTTCTACTATGTGTTATATCTATCAATAAATTTCCTTCATTTTGGCTATGCCATAATTTATGGCACTTCATGGTGGCTATGTTTGAGGAATGCATATGTTCAATATGCTAGCTATGTTGAAACTTGAAGAGTTACACCATTATTTGTAGAATTATCCCTTTGTTTATGAGTAGTGTTTTAAGGTGTTTCTTTGTTTTCATATAGGTCACACCACACTTTTGATTTGGTTCACTATTCTATTACTGTTGTGCACTATATCAAGTTGTACATTTCTCTACCAACTTGTTCCCTTTCACAAAGATTTAAAACTAGCCAGACCTTAGCAAGGCGCAAGGGTTACACCGATAGGAGGGTATACTATGGTAGTGTATCGAAGGGCAGAGAGGGGGGGAGAATGCATGGGGAAAGTGGAGTTTGGTTTTTTTTAAGTAGAGTAGAACATGCAAAGTGGATGAAGAAAACAATATATTATCTTAAATGGTTGAAGTGTAAGAACATTATAGCTCAACTGGGCCAAGTACATTTGTTGGTAGTGCATGATATACAAAATGTGTGCTATGAGAAGTCAAAATACTGGTGAACAATTTTGGATTAGAACTTTTTTTTGGACTAAACACTGTACAATTGTTGGTGTTTGATGGTGAGGAGCTATGATATATGCCATTCGGTTTCAAGGCCTGCAAAGCAAAAGAAATGGAATGGTTAGGTGGGAACATTATTTGTTGAAATGTACAATGATTGCTCCATGTTCAATTTATTATAAAACTATTAAATATACATCTATATTTACTTTCTAAAAGAGAAATTGCTGATATAAGAATATGCAAGAGCAACATGAGGGAGAAAGGGAAAAGAGTTGTGCACCTTGACTTTTTAGAGATAGTTGTTGTAATCGGGCTTCCTCTTCTTTTCTCATAGTTGTGTATGGGTGGTTATGCATTTTTGAGAATCTCTCAAAGGAGAACATTGGCTGAATACAAAGGTTGTTCAACGATTTCATTCTAGATATAGCTGTAAATGTAAGTCCTTGGTATTCTATTTTTCCAATGTCGATAGTTGCGCTAGATAGCGTTAGGCCTTGGGATTTGTGTATGGGTAGCTCCTTTGATAATTTTATCACAATGGGTGTGAGCTGCTTCATTGAAGCATGTCACACGTGTCTCTGTTCCTTCACAATCTATGATATCAAAGGTGAAGATATGGCCACTTCCTTTCTGTGTGGTGTAGCTACGTATTTCAGATTTCACAGTTACATGACCTTTAACAGTCCACCTTGGCTGAAATGGATTCAAGTTTTTGATAGGCGTTATTGTTAATGGTGCCTCCTTCGACAGGATCAGGCTGACACCAAATAGGAGACGTTGAGGAGGCAGTCTTTTAGGAAGGAAAGGGCTTTTTGAAGATGTGGCCAAGCCAGAGGATTCTCCTGTTGAGCGCCCAAGTTGCTGAAGGTCTTCTGTGCATAGGAAAACTGGCTCCCCAACAATAGCATGTGTTGTGTGCACAATTTCAAGGTCTACAATAACAATCCACCTAAATATTCAAAGCAAGATAAAGTATAAGTAACAAAATCTAAGAGGAGAGTAGGTCTCACTTATTCCTGTGCCATGTAGAAGATAGATCATGAGCATACCGTGTGCTAGCTGTTTGAGGACAGCTGTATCTGTTCAGTTGCATGATGGAGCCAGGTACAAGCACATTGGATTCTATGTAGGAGTTATATTTAGTTGGCAACGATGCTTTCTGCTTGTGCACACCATCAGATATTTCCAACCTATATCGATTGTTGTGCGTATATTCAAAGCCAAAACTCGAGATAGCTATGACTTGGACATGAGGTTCCAAAGTGACATTTCCTCCATGCATCAATCTAATTGCATCTAGAGTCAACAAGCTTGCCATGGTGCAAGGCAAGGAGAGAATCCTGCACAAATGTATTGGATGTAAGGCACTTGTGCAAAGGAGTCAATAGAACAACCCTTTCATCAAACTATAGCAACTTATTGGTAGATAAATTCGAGTAGTCGAAAGAAGAGCCAAGCAACTAAATTGAAGTTGGGTGGAAGTAGCAACATGGCTAGGAATAATTCAATTATGCACATTTTTTATGAACATCTACCTCATTACGTGGAGAGAGGAAAGGAAAATTAGATACTCTCTATGCAATTTACTATCAGCTATACTAATTTTTAGTCAGTTGCATACATGGAATATGTATAGTTTTGATTGCAACAGCTCAAAGATACATGTGTATAGTTCAAATAGAATAGGTTCAAGATACATGGAGTGAACAAGACAAAAAGTAGAATGTAGATATACATTGAGTCAATTGCCGTATTGGTTGATGCATATGTACAATGGAGAGGACCAAGGGAAAAAGTAGCAGAGTGGGGGGGGAAGGAGTTGTACATTTTTCCCACTACATAGTAGATATTTGAAAACCAGATATAAGGTTTTACTGCTTGTTGTGCTAGGGAAAAGAAGGGGTTGGATGATTAGTAGGTGTTGTATTACATTCCATATCAAGAGGGAAGGCATGCTCCTCATCTTCAAAAAAAAGCCATAAGTTGTTGTCGTCATGTTTTGTCACAAAGAAAAAATGATTGTCCCCAAAACCACAAAAAACAAGTAGCTATCTTAAGCAAGCTATTTACAGGCTACTTTATGTCTGCTAGGAGTTTTAGAAAATCTTCCTTAATCCTAGCACCATTTCCCATTCCATACAATGCATCATATTTCATTGCTCGAAGGAAGTCGCAATACGCATCCAAAACAAAATAAGCTGTATGGAACTTTTGGACTGCCTGTTGCACCATCTCGATGTCATGGTTTTCCACTTGGAAGGCTTCTTCGCATGTCTTTTTAGCATCTTCAATAGTCTCTTCACAACCTCTCACAATGTTCTCTGCGAGGACTGCAACATTGCTCTTGTAGACACCACTCCAAACAACAGAAGAAGAGTCTGAAGGTGAGGGAGGAGCATCAGTAGCTTTTGATCCTGTAATGTCTCCCTCAGACGAGCTGCTAGATATTGTGATAATGTCTGCTGGTGGGTGCAAGTTTGCCATCACCTGGGGAGTTTTTAAATAGGAACAACTGTGATTATTTTATAACAATAAAAGTTGCATGTGTGTGATTTGTAAAAGGACATTTGGAAATGGGGTGGGAAAATGACAACCACAATGGAAACAAAAATCTTCACTAAGGAATGCTTGTAAAATGAAATAATGAGTATCTTTACGAGCATGTTTGGAATTGATGACGGGAGATCTTGTATCAGTTGAATTAGTCATATATATTGTCCTTAGATCAACAAATAAAAAGTTGCATTCATTTTTTTTTTTAAAAAAAATTCTATCATAGGAATAGATTTTAAATTAAACTACACTTTTTTAAGAAATAGCATAGACCAATACGGAAACATACAAATTCGCTTATATGCAGAATCAAGTTAAAAAAATATAAATATAGATTAAAATGCCGATTATATTCATGATGTTATTTTCCTTTTAACAATAAGGAAGCAGGACAATTAAATCCAAAATCTATATACATAACTATTGTTAAATTCCACCCACTACATTTTTTTTTTAGAAAGCACATTTATTCAAGCACATGTAAGCCTAATATTTGTAACATGAGAAGTGTGTTAGTTTAAGGTCTACAAAAGTATGCATTGCAATGAAAAGAAATATTAGAGGATATAAACTGATGTAATTAATGGGAGAAGACTTGTGAATAAAATTGGAAATCTAGAAAGATGTGTTGGCTATATGTCTCTATAGACCCTTTTCCCAATTCACTTTTAGTTGAGAAAATCTAAATGGCAATATAAGTGGATGAAGTATCTGGAATTAAGAATAACGCTATATATCAGAATTAAGAATAAACTTATTTGGAAATATAATAGTAATGTTATTATTATTCCACCAATTAACAATAACATTATTTATGATAGTAATTTTATTAGTGTACCACAAAGTAACAATAACGTTTCTAATTTATAAATTAGTATTACTAAATATAATGTGTACCATTAATTGTATCCCATTACTATACTACCCTTTTTTGTATTTATAGTTTACAAATTTTTACCACAATAATTATTATTTATTCTTTCTACAGTAGTACGATTATTGTAGTCAAAAGTCAAACAATCCTTAATACCAATATTCCACATTTCCACCGTACTTTAATATTATTATTTCTATTTGCCTCAATCTAAACATAAATAATATTATACCAACATATAACTCTTTGAAAAGTGGCACCATACACTCTTTAAAATCGACAATTTAATCTTTGGTATTATTATTAATTATCTCATGTAAACATTATAACTAAATCTTTAAGCTTATACTGATGATAAAGTTTAACCCGCGTTTAACGTCAATTCACCTTACTAAAATTACTTCTATCTAAATAAAAAATAATAATATCAGATAACTAACCCATTAAGGATAATATGAACATTTGCTCGCAAATTAACCCTTTTTATAAATTTCAATTTTTCAATCTCAATTTACCTTACTTAAATCACTTCTATCTAAATAAGAAGAATGATATTAAATAACTAACCCATTAATGATAATACTAACGTTTACTCGCAAATTAACCCTTTTTTATAAAGTTCAATTGTTAATCTCAATTTTACCTTACCAACATCAAATAACTAACCCATGAATAATAATAGTAACATTTACTCTCACAAATAACCTCTTCATACTAAGAATAATATGTACTCCTACTACAATAGTAATGTTTTAAAAAATTACTTTAACTTCATTAGATAAACAAAAAAAGCTTAAGTTCATCCGATAACGAATAAGCTTATTTAATTTAACTTCATTCGATAAGCAAAAAAAACTTAATTTCAGTCTACAAAGACAACAATATTATCCCAAACATATAACTCTTTGAAAATGGCCACCATATACTATTTAAAATAGCCAATTTAATCACTGGTAATATTATTAATTATCTCACCAAACAGTATACCTAAATCATTAAGCTTCTACTCATGCTAGTGTTTAAACTGAGTTTAATGTCAATTTAGCTTACTAAAAGTACTTCTATCTATATAAAAGGGAGGTTGGGAGTCTTAGGTTAGTTGAATGTTTTTTGAAAGATTTTTTAGTTGGAGCCTATCAATCAACACAGAAGTCCTCTTAATTGATATTTATATTAAACGCAATTTGGAACTGGCTATCAATCCCAAACTCCCATTTAGCTTATTAACTTATTCCTAGCTGTGTGATTTAGGTGACCATTTTTTGCACTGCTAGAACTATTCAGTTACAATCCTGACATTTTGTTTTTTGATTTTTTCACAACATACATTAGCAACCTAACACTTTCGCAGCGGGCCACCACTATACAACACAACTCCTAAGCCTATCACTATATTGGTAATAGTACACTTGAATGAGGTACAACTCAAGGTTTAAATACCGGTGGGTTCATGTTGGGTGACTCCTTTTAGATGAGTTTCTTGGAGGGTAAAAATCAAATTCCTTCCAACGACTTAAATGTCTAAGTTTGGACAATTTAGTTTACTACAAGAATGGTTGACTCTAAAATAGTTATTTTAATATTCGTGTTGGGGGAGGGGGGCAACTTAAGAATCTCTACATCAAAAATACCTAGAGGTAACTATGACTTGTTCTTTTTTGAGTGCAACTTATTATTAAATCTTTCAAATCTAGCGTGAGCCCCAAATAACATTTAGTAATTGGATAATTTAGGCTTTGCATATAAGGCATTGCATAATGGGCTAGGTAGATTAAATAATTATTCTAGGTTGGGTTTCTAC
>VDFB02105785.1:150865854-150933677 GCA_007258455.2 Sequoia sempervirens | reverse complement strand
TTTATGGTGCAAACTAGATCTCAACACATGGAAGCCAACAAAGAAACATATACTTCAAGTGACTTAAGTCAAACCACTCCTGACATGAATCCCATTAGGCCTGGTAGTCTCACGATTAACCTTCCTCCATTTTCTCAAGACCATCAAGAGGAAGGTGTCCAAGTGGAGGATCTTACAAATAATCCCTTTGGAATGTCACATGAGGAAATCACTGAAATAATTCAAAATATGGAGAATTATAAGATTATCAACATCATGATGAGAATCAATCCCTCACTATACATGCTCGAATTAGCAAAGCAAGGGGCTAAACTCCCCTCTAATTTTGATGTGAGCACTATTGTGGGTGGAACCATCTTTTGGGGTCATGCCTCTAATCTCATCTACCCCCTCATTTCAAAGCATCACTCAAAACATCCTGCAAATCACATCATCCATTGCTCCAACTCAACCCATTGTTAACAAGGGAAGTGCATTTCTTAATGCATTGCAAACACACCCCCTCGTAAACAATCAAGATTTTGATGTGAACACCATCTTGGGACAAACCATACCCAAAAATCCATCACATCCATATGTCCCTATCAACTTTCATGATCCAAACAACCCATCATCGTCATCATTCCATGCAACACCCCAAACCTCTCTCCCCATAACCTCGCAAGAAGAGGGTGACATATTTGGACCAAGGGGAATTTTTGACACCACATCATTTCCTCAGGAGATTACACCCCTCACATTACACCACTTCCACCATTGCCATCAATATCCACATCACCTCTTGGTTTATGACTTCCCCCTTTACCAAGCATCAATCAACAAAATCATATCAACCCACCAACCATCAATAAGAGTATCATTCCAAATACTTCCACCTTTTCATCAATATTGCAACAATAGATGCAACCATACTGATAATGCAAACAACCACCATCACATCACCAACCACCCCCCTAACATCTCAAAACATGGTCTCTCAAGGACCAACCACATCAATCACACCATCTACCACTCAAACCCCAATCATCAATACGACGGTGCCTCTCATCACCACAAAAAGCACCATTCCAAATCCACCTCCACCACCACCACCACCAAACTTGAACACATCAAGCCAATACAGTATTTCATTGCAAGCCGCTTATCAAAAGGTACTCGAGCAAGTGCAAAATAAACAAGTTGCACAACTAGCTGCTCAACAAGCCGCTCAAGCCATGCAAGCTTCTCAAGCTGCCCAAGCCGTACAACAAGCACTAAAATCACAACAAGCACAACAGGTTGCACAAGCCCACTTGCCTTATTGCAGCAAGAACAACAAGCTGCTTAGGCTACATAGGCAGTGTAAACTACTCAAGCCACACATATTGCACAAGCTGCCGCTCAAGCACAAGCTCAAGCTATGGCTCAAGATCAAGTGCACGCTCAAGCACAAGCACAAAATATTGCACAACAAAAAGCATATCATCAAGCGCTGAAACAATATCAAGAATAGTAGGAAGTAGCCCAATTAGTAGCTGAACAACAAGCATTGTTTGCTCAACAACAATAGCAAGCGCAACAACAGGCCTTAATAGCACAACAACAAGACCAACAACAAGTGTTGCTGGTACAACAACAAATGCAAGCATATTACGCACAACATAATATGCAAACATCATCCATCAACATACCAACCAATCCACCCATCCCACCCATAGTTGAATCACCTCAAAACACTTTCATCCCACCCCCTAATCAGCAAAATGATGTGACAACACAAATCAGGTTGCTCTAGCAACAAGTGCTCGACCTTCAATAAGGGTGAACCATGAAAACACCCAGTAACTTGTGTCCTTATCCATTCGACAGGAGCCTTCTGATGAAAACATTCCCAAAGGGATTTGAGACTCCCAAATTTGACAAATATTGTGGGATGGGAAACCCTGAAGATCACATCAGGGAATTCTAGGTTCATTGCATGGAAGTTGCGTATGACGATACCTATTTGATGCGACTATTTCCTAGAAGTCTGGTTGGCCATTCCCTGGAATGGTTCTCTCACTTACCTACAAGCATCAAGACATTCCAAGAAATCATAGACGCATAATTCATCAAAAACTATGCATGCAATATCGCTATGGATGTTAATCTAGAGGAACTATCAGCTTTGAAACAAGGTAAAAATGAATCATTTGCTTCATTCCTACAATGATGGTGATCCAAGGCCAATTGGAGCAAATAGGTCATGCCCAAGGAAAAATTATGCACTATCATATCCAACCTTGACGGCCTCTTGGAATTCCATCTCAAAGTCCAAGGGATCACCATGTACGACCAATCGATTTCCAAGGCGCTTAGCATTGAACAAGCTGTTATGACACAACTTGGAGGATCAACTTCATATCCTAAACAATAGAACAAGTACCCATCTACAAGCTATAATGACAAACCTCGCACATGGGAAAGAAACAAAAATGTTACCAACGATGGTGTTGTCAATGCCAAAGTTGTCATCAGTGCCCCTCGACAAAACATACCCACACCACAACAACAAATCCAAAACCATCATCAAGTTAACACAACAACACAATGGCCAAACAATCAAATGATTAACAACGTCAATGATCAAAGGGGACCGCCCCAATGAAACAAGAATTCCACCAAGTGAAAGTACACCGCTCTTGAGGAACCACTCAAGGTCATCATGAAGAAACTAATAAATGAAAACCTCATCAAGGCTCCCACCTATGAGAATTACTAGGAACCACATGTGAAACCTCCTTGGTACAATGAAAATTAGCTTTGTGACTTCCACAAAATCAAAGGGAACACCACTAACAATCACATGAGGTTAAAGAACCTAGTCCAAGACCTCATTGATCAAAGAATCATAAATGTGGAACAACCAATAGGAAATCAAAATCTCAAAATATACAAAAATCTGATGGCTAACCATAACAATAAAGGGAACAATAACATTGATAAGGGGAAAGGTACCTTTAAGAACGTGAATCATGTGTACGACCATGTTTTCGCATCCCTGGATGACTATAGTGCTACCATCACCATCAAAGGAGCCCATTCTAATTATGGAGTCACCACAAGAGGCAAAAAAGTTACAATCGCAGGGTCATCTCAACCAAATAGAGCACCCACACCCAACCTCAGATATGTTCCCAATGGTTACAATGTCCTTGATCAGCTAAAAAGAACCCCAACACACATCTCCATCATGGAGTTATTAAAAATCTCATCTGCCTACAAAAAAATCCTTGAGGAAGCATTGACTTCATCCACTATCCTCATAGATCTTGATGCAAAACAATTCCAAGCTATGGTCAAAAACATCATCACTCCAAACCTTCTTACGTTCTCCAATCAAGACTTTCCCGCTCAACCATCTCACAATCGTGCACTCCATTTAGAGGTCCTATTGCATAAAAATAAAGTCAAGTGAGTCTTGGTGGATGGAGGTGCAAGCTTGAACATTTGTTCCCTCAAACTCGTTAAGAACCTAAAAATCTTAAAGGATTCCATCAACAAAGGAAAAGATATTACAATCAAAGTGTATGATGATCAAGAAAGAGTGTCCCAAGGCACAATCCAAATCCCTATTCAAGTAGGGCCAACTATCATGGAAATAACCTGTCAAGTCCTAGGCCTTGACTTTCCTTATAACATTCTCTTGGGATGTCCATGGATCCATGCAATGCAAGCAGTAGCATCAAATTTCCATCAATGTGTCAAATTCACATATGAAGGAAAAGAGGTCACCATCCATGGAGATCTTGAACCATTCTCCTACTGCAAGAACCTTGAGGAAAAATACTACAAAATCCCTCAAGTGCCTAAAAATGATGAAGGCCCATCAACACCGCACATTGATCCATCCACTCTCTCTTCCACTTCTGCGATAGAGACACTCGCCACTCCCACCATCCCCACCATCTCTGATATCAAAGTCATCATCTAGGACAATGGTTGTGAAAACTATATGATTCCCAAAAATGCTTTTGTGGTAGGAGAGTTACCACAATCTCCCAAATCACAAGGATGTCTGCAATAAAATGAAGCCTCCACATCTCAAACATCCCCTGAAGAATATCCCAACTTCAGAAGTTGGGGAGATCTTGACCGAGAAGTCATAGAGGATGACCCATCTCATCTCCTATACAAAGATAATAGACCAGTAACCAATCTACCAATGGATGACAGAAGCAAAGGTTTGCAAATGATGCTTGCAATGTGTTATGACCGAAACCAAAGACTTGGGAAAAATGACAATGGGCTTCTGATACCCATCATTCCAGAGATGCAAATGAGAAATCTTGGCCTTGGATGTACCACTTCGAGTATAACCATACATGGCCAAAGTCCTCTAGTTAGAAAGGTCAATAATCCTCCTTAGCAATCAACAGCCAAACTTTGCTTACCCGTATCTACAGGTCGAATCATAGACAACTTCACATTTGACATAACTAATGTCTGTAGTAGTAGTGATGATGAGGATCCCATAACCAACCTACCCAAGCTCTTTGAGGATACCACCCTTCTCATGATTAGAACCCTATCTTATGAGTCTAAAAACCAAAACCATGAAATTTGCCTATTTTACCCCCAATTCATCGATCATGACCAACAAGGAGCACCAATTCTTAAGACATTCAAAAACGATGAGGTGCTCTCAAAATTTATGGGACTGTAGGATAATATTCTATGTGGGGATCAAAAAGTAGGATTCATCATTGAGCTAGATACACATGCACACTATGGGGAAACGATTGAATCCTCCAGTTGCAAAAGTGAAAAACTAAGAATAATCTCTAGGTCCTTGAGTGAAAAAAACACTGTGGCACTCTCCGACCCAAAAAAAGTAAAAAGAAAGGATGCATCCAACAGTGAAAACCTCTCTGAAGCACCTAAGGATGGGGGATTCAATCTTCCTTTCAAAGCTCTTCATCAAGAAAAATCAACAGTCCTAGCAAAAAAATGCAATCCAGTTAATGTAGGAACAAAGGAGACCCCACACATCACATTCTATGTGAAGTCATTACTATCAGAGGAACAAGAGCTCCTAGCAGCCTTCTTAAGAGAAAGACAAGTTAATTTTGCAATGAGCTATGCTGACATGCCAGGGCTCAATCCAGAAATTTTAGTTCATCACCTAGCAGTATACTCTGAAGCAAAGCCCGTTAGAAAAATGCTCAGGAAAATGTACCCTCAGATCACCCTGCTAGTCAAAATGGAACTAAAGAAGTTATTGGAAACAATATTCATTCGACCAATAGACTATCCAGAATGGGTTTCAAACCTAGTTCCTGTCTCAAAACCTAATGGGGGCATCAGAATCTGCACATATTTTAGGGACTTAAACAAAGCATGTCCAAGAGACGATTTCTCGTTGCCCAACATTGACATGATTGTAGGCATGATGACGGGACACAAAATGCTTTTCCTAATGGACAATTTCTTGGGATACAACCAAATAATGATTGCTAAAGAAGACCAACACAAAATGGCCTTCACTTGTCCATGGGGGACTTACTACTGGAATACGATGCCATTCGATTTGAAGAATGCAAGAGAAACATACCAAAGAGCCATGATCCTAATATTCCATGACATGATCCATAAAATTGTTGAAGATTATGTCAATGAAATACTAGCCAAATCCAAAAAGAGGGAGGATCACATAGCTACCTTAAGTGTCATTTTTGATAGGCTGGAGGAATACAAGGTCTAATTAAATC
The DNA here is from genome assembly GCA_007258455.2 of Sequoia sempervirens. Classification (NCBI taxonomy): domain Eukaryota; kingdom Viridiplantae; phylum Streptophyta; class Pinopsida; order Cupressales; family Cupressaceae; genus Sequoia; species Sequoia sempervirens. The sequence continues at coordinate 150,927,948 of VDFB02105785.1, read as the reverse complement.
CTAAGAAGTGTGTCTTCAACATATAGTCAGGAAAGTTGCTAGGATACATAGTGTCAATGAGAGGTATTGAGGTAGATCCTGCCAAGGTAAAAGCAATCCTTGTGATGGAGGAACCCAAAACATTGACACAGTTGAGAGGCCTCCAAGGCAAGCTTTAGTCCATCGGAAGGTTCATAGCATAACTAGCAGATAAACATAATGCATACTCTCACCTACTTCACAAGGGAGTAGCATACAAGTGGGATAACAAGTGTGAAGAAGCCTTCAATAAGATCAAAGAATATCTGCTTACACCACCAGTCCTCATGTCACTGATCCCAAGAAATTCATTAATTCTTTATGTTTCAGCAACAGTAGTAGCCCTCGGTGCTCTTCTAGCTCAGCATGCTGAAAATGAGACAGAAAGGGCCATATATTACATCAGTCGCATAATGGTTGGGCATGAGTTAAATTAATCATTCATTGAGAAAGCATGTCTAGCCGTAGTGTTTGCATCACAAAAATTTAGACATTACATGTTAGCACATAAAGTCAAACTCATTGCCAAAATTGATCCCCTCAAATACTTACTATCATAGGAAATGCTCACTAGAAGGATGGCTAAATGGGTTATGATATTATCAGAGTATGACATTGAATATGTGGAGCGGAAAGCAATCAAAGGTTAGGTAATCACAAATTAGCTTGAAGAAGAACCAATCTATTTAGAGAATCCACTCATCTCAAAATTTTCAAACAAATCCATCTTTAATCTCAATATAGCCAACCACTGGAAACTCTACTTTGATGGCTTATACACATAGCATGGATCAAGAGTCGATGTCTTCTTTATCACCCACAGGGGGATTGTATACCTAGATCATATAAATTGACATTCCCATGCACCAACAACATTGTAGAATATGAGGCTTTAACCATAGGTCTCAAAATAGCAATGCAGTGGCACATCATGGCCCTCAAAGTATACAGAGACTCCCAGCTGCTAATAAACCAAGTGAATGGTGAGTACCAGACTAAGGATGATAAGCTCACTCCTTACAAGAAACTAGTGGAGACTCTCAAGGAATCCTTTATTGAGATCACATTTGAGCATATTCCCAGAGCAAACAATAGAGCAACAGACACCATGGAAATGATTGGATCCCTACTAGACATCCCTCACAATGTCCCAAAATATGAATTCTTGGTAGAGCAGCTTCTCATGCCAGCATTCAAGGTACTAGAGTCAAAATTCATGTGTGAAATCGTTGGTCCCAGTGATCCTTGGTACCATGATATTTACACCTACCTACGAATAGGAGTCCTCCCCACCAACCTACCTTCCACCTTAAAATGAACCTTTGTCAAAAAATCATCCCGGTTTGTCATCCTAGGAAATACCCTTTATCGTAGGAGCATAAAAGGAACCCTACTACGCTGTTTAAACATTAAGGAGGAATTGACCACTTTAACTGAGGTGCACAATGGAATCTGTGGCTCACACTCAAGTGGAGTGACCCTAGCCAAGAAATTGTTGAGGATGGGGTATTATTGGCCTACAATAGAAAGAGAAGCACATGACTACGTCAAAAGGTGCCTATAGTGTTAGCAACATGGGGACCTCATCCATGCTCCAGCTCAAGAACTTCATCCCATTATCACACCATGGCCCTTTTCGCAGTGGGGACTCGACCTCACTAGAAAATCACTCTCACCTCATCTAATGGCCACAAGTTCATCATAACCGCCATTGAATACTTTACCAAGTGGGTGGAAGCCATCCCCATGACATATATCACTAGAAAGCATATATCAAAGTTCATCCTGAACTACTTAATATGCTGATACAGTGTTCCCCAAACTATTATCTCAAATAATGGGACACCCTTCAAGAATCAGGATGTTCATAACCTTTGTGAAAAATTCAAAATCCAACATCGCTTTTCCACCCCAAATTATCCCCAAGGCAATGGCCAAGCAGAAGCCACGAATAAAACCATTTTGAAAATCCTCAAGAAAACATTCAATGATGCAGGTCATGACTGGCATTTGTAGCTCAATCCCGTCCTCTAGGCCTACTGAACTAGCATTTGCACACCCACCAGTGCCATCCCCTTCTCCCTAATCTATAGATCAGAGGTAGTATTACCCATTGAGATTGAGCTCCCATCACTAAGAATATCATTGTAAGACCTCATCAAAGATGAAGAGTACCGAGTATCAAGACTGAATGAGCTGGAGCTACTAGATGGGCAGCATATAGATGCTTTAAATCATTTGCAAGTCTGTAAGAATAGACTCAAGAGGAGTTATAATAAGAAAATTAGAAGTAGGACTTTCCAAGTTGGAGAAATGGTACTAAAGGAGAATCATAAGAACATCCCAAATCCAAACAGCAAAGGAAAATTTGAACCCAATTGGTTGGGACCATTTTTTATCACAACAAGCTATAAGTTAGGGGCATATTAGTTATCAATACCCGAAGGGAAACCTCTGCAAGAGCTCATGAAAAAATGGTTACCTTGGTGAAAACCTGGTAAACAAGCATCTTGGTGACAACAAAAAAATCAAAAAGAAAAAAATTTAAAAAAAATTAGAAAAAGGATAAAAAATAGTAAAGAGAAAATCATCCTCTGGTGAAAACCACTTCAGTGGCGCTTTGGACAAGTACCTTGGTGAAAACCTGGCAAATAGGCGCCTTGTGTAAATAAGCACTTTCCATCCAACAAGATCTTTACAGCTTGTTCTGCATCATCCATCCATTGCATTTCCATCAACCATCATATTCAGATCTCCATCCATCACCCATCCATTTGACATCTACATCATAGCTTGGTCCTATGTTAATATCATGATCCCTTCTAGTACTACTCAGCCCATCCTTAAGGTTAGTTTGTCCTACCTTTATCAGAGTAGTCTATTGCATCACGCTAGAGGCATGCTCTCATCGGATTGGATTCATGTATATTCTTGAAGTCCTAAAATTAAAAAATCCAAAAACATCAGAAAATCAAAAAACCCAAAACATTCATAAAACCAAGAAAATCCAAAAACATTTGAAACATATAAAAATCCAAAACAGGTCAAAAAGTTCAGTCAAAAAGTAAAAGAACAAATTCATCTTGTAGAACTACAGGTCTCTAAGCCTTGAACATAGGCAAGGTTTCTCTTTGATCATCCCTCGAGACACTTAGGTCAGTCCTTTAGGAGTTTTTCATAATAAAATGGCATTTCATCATGTATATGTTCATCTATAAATCGGTCAAGTTGTCAATCAAACTACGTGGTCTCTACGTGTATAATGTAGGCAAGGATAATCTGATTGATCAGCCCATGAGGCCCCTAGGATAGGTCCTTAGGTTAGTCTCTTGGTCAAAATCTCATAAAAGCCTAAAACATTTGAAAATAAAAAATCAAAATATTTATAAAATCTCGAAAAATACCAAAAACACCCTCAAAACATTTCAAAACTACAAAAACATCAAAATATTTGAAAAAATCCATCTGTCTCATCTCATTTTCACCCGCAATAAATGCCACTCATAATAAATGATCGTCATCCTCAACCTTTGGTAAAACAATTGGAAACAATTTTAGCAAGTTAAAAGTGAAAACTCAAAAATGTCAAGTCTCAGGTTTAGGTCAGTACGTAAACAAGTTAGTCAACTCTTTATGTCGATAGCCTATCATCCAATCAGTCCCATATAAATCATATGATAACATCATGTCCTAGGATGTATCCTTCCTACCATGGGCATTATTTATCAAAAAGAACACTTTGGATAAATGAAATGATGTGTCGCCATCCACTAACATGTCCTAGGATGTATCCTTCCTAGAATGGGCATTATCTATTGGCAATAGTTTCAATTCTTATCCATAAAAACACATTTCCTTTTGGTTAGCGGTATTGAAGAAAATTAGCTTGTTTGTTTACTTTATCTTTGTCTTTTAACTTATCTATTTGTGCTCATTCCAATAACCTCTTTTTGATGTCTAAACAAAAGGATTTAGAGAGATAGGAATAGGGAAATTATCATTATCTTTTTATCTATTGTGCTTGTTGGATGTTCTTGTAATATAACCTCAGTCATGCATGCTTTATTTGGGCGTAGGGAGGATGTTTTAGGTATCTTGTTGACCACATAGGAAGGCTTGATTTTCTATTTTTTTCTTTGAGATGTTTGAAATATCTAAAATGCATTTTAAATGACGTTTCGTATGTCAGGTGTGAACATGAGTACTCCTATTTGATTGTCGAGTCAAAGTCCATCACACTAAGTGCAACGCCATCCTGGCTCTTTATACCTTGATGCATCGTGCTTATGTGTGTTATCAAACATAAGGTAAGTGGCCCTTTTAAAATCCCAATTCTTGATAAGCAAATCATCCATTTCTCATCATTAGCTCTCATAAAGTTGGCTTGTTGGATCCTCTTGTTATCATCTCATTTCTCATTTCTTCTTTTCCATACTAACATCATGTTAGGATAGTTAATCATCACCGCCAATGCATCTGTCTTGCATCCACAAATCATTAGCATACATAAATCTCATAATAATAGCATATCACATCATCCATCTCATCCATCTCACCATGCATTACATTATCATTTTAGTTGTTTAGGATAATATAGACTTGTTAGTCTAAGCATCTTAAAACCATCTCATTTGCATCATCATCACAACCATCCATGTGTCCATCTTGAACCTCTTTGTCATGAGATCGACCCTCAAATCACATCTTTTTGCTCGATCTCTCAAGAGGGCAATGTACTAGTGTACTTCTTTCCGCTGGGGCATCTAAAAAAATTAGAATTTTTTTCAATTTTGATCATAGTAAGTTTATTCTTTGAACCAACACAACAAGTACATTGCTTCAAAGAGGGAAAAAATGTAGACATGCAAAATTAGCATATTGCATTTAATCAAGTCCATTCATTAAATAAATCAATCTTATTTGATTTATCTCTAAGGTCCTCCATTTAAATTAAATAAACACTATCATTATTCCCCTTAGCTAAATAAATCAAAATATTTATTTAACTAAATCTTTATCATTTTCCATCTCCTTTTTTATTTCTTTTAATCCATAAATCTAAAGAAAAAAGCCAAAAAACACCTAATCTTCATTTAAGTTAACTAAATCAGGATTAAATCTAATCTTAATGCAAGTTCCATCCTCTAGCTTTTCTTGCTTGCACAAATAAATCAATTAATTCATTTATTAAATCCTCATTTTCCATCAACATGGCATAAAATTGGAATATTCTTTCAAATTTGAATTCAAATCAAGTTGACTTGTCCTTTCCAACATAGCATTAATTCTCCTCTTACATGTCCCCCACTAGGAATTTAAGACCCCTTCTCCCTCCAACAAGCCAAATTTGAAATTTTAAAAGGCCACCTATTGTCATTTATTGACACATTCCTCAAAACTTGCACATCCTTGGCCCATTCACATGGTGACAAGTGGCTCCTTGTCATTGGCTCAAGATTAGTCCCACATTCTCCCATTTTCCATGTCTCTCCATCATTCTCTCCTATAAATAGAGAACTAATCCTAGGTTTGCATTTGATCATCCACAATCACAATCTTCATGCAAAGTTACTCTCTTCACATTGAGAGCTAATTTTTTCCACTTCATCTTCAAGGCATTTTATCATCGAGCTTGTCATGGGTTGGGAAAGGGTCACTTTTCACAACAAAGTGACACCATTCCACTATGGAATAGGTGTGCATTTGTGCTTCTTTTGTGCTTCCAATTATTTTGTTTTGTTATCTTGTTTGAGAGGCATTATGCATTATTTCATAGGAGCATTTAGTAAGTTTGCATGAACTAACCTTTGTTATGGAGATTAGAATGTTTGCAGATTTATAGGGTGCTCACAATGGGTACCTAACATGGTTGTGTAGTTGGGACCCATATTGCATCTCTATTTTGCATAATAATTCTCCTTAAGTCACTTAAGGGGGGTGTTGGAGTAAATGAATTTTACCATTTACCCACTTAAGCTTACTTAGGTTTAATTAATCTTTCAGGTATTGTTTCCTATCTTGGAAAGTTTCTCACCTACCACCTATTTCATGGCTTTAAAAGCCTATATCATATTTATTTTTATCATCTCATTTTATTCAATCATGTTTATGGTGAAATAGCCTATTTGCTTCTCTCTATTTGATGAAGGTTATTTTTTTGTATTTGGTGATCTTGGGCTCAACCAACACTCTTCATACCCTAGAAACTTTAAACTACAACCTCCAATTTCAATCATGGCCACAACAATCACAAACAACAGGAAAAAATAGAAAAATAAGGAAAATTTTAAATTTGAAATATTTCAAATGCAGAGAAAAAAGATCTCAAACACTTCGATGAAAACTCTCGGAGGAAGGATTGCAGAATGGTTGGCTCTGATACCATGTTGGTGTCAACCACCTCCCTGAAGCACCATCTGCAAAAATAACCTTCACAAAATAGAGACAAGAAAAACCTATTTCACCAAAACAAGTGAATGAATTGAGATTATATACATAATGTATAGAGTGCCTTATAAAGGCATGAAAAATAATGATGGGTGGGAAAGCTACTCACACAAGAAAAAAATACCAAGGAGAAACTAATCAAATTAATATACTCTAAGTGAAAAACTTAACACACTAACACTTTTAAATGTGCTTTCTCTAAAACTAATAAAAATAATATCACCAACTTGATCCCAACTTGCAATTAATCCAAGCTATAACAATCTCTCCCATTCACGTGTTTTTCCTTTCAAAAGAAAACTAAGTAAATTCAAATATCAATATTTTGATTAATATGTTATGGATTATGTATAAATATGTGATCTAAATGAGAAACTAAAGCATCACAATACAAATGAGATAGTTCTTTCAATGTGGCATCTAGAATTTGGAACCTTATTCCATCTTATTTAATATTACATGTACATGGACATTTTGGTTTGTCAAAATCTATAAAAATAGAAATTCACAATATTTTATTCAACATGATCACCAATAGAGTCATTGTATGGAAGATTCATCCTCATACAAACTCATAATTGTGTTATTTTCTATAAAAATAATGAAATTTTGATGAAATAAAATGAAGAAAATACTAAATCCTTGAAATCTTGTCCCATTATGCACTTCAAAACTATCAATATTCAAATTAACACTTAAGGTATGAACTTGTACCAACATAAGAAATTTTAAAAATATAGGATGTGGCTTACAAAATAACCTCTAGCATTTTAGAAGCTAGTTATTTGTATGATTTTTAATTAGATCAATTCTAACTTACGGAGAAAAGTGAACAAGGAAACAAAAAAATGGAAATCCTAACTAATAGAAAATATTCCAATTACAAAATCCTTCCTTTTTGCATATAACTTATTTGTAAAAACTTTAAAAGCATAAAGAAAAATAAATACAAATGCAATAATGAAAGAAAATAGTATGCATAATCATTAATATCCAACAGATTCAACAATTTTAGATTCCAAACAAAGGTTGTATATGTAAAAAAATAAGATGGGAATCAAGCTACTGGAAAATCTAACACACCATACTGAATAAAATTATTGAATCTTAATTTCTAGAAAATAAATGACAAATAAAAATAAAATGTTGGGTCCACAGTCATTTTGTTGTTCTATGAGTATAGTAATTATAAAAGTTTCTGTCAAAAACCCTAACATACAAAAATGGTACAAATTTTCTAATAAAAAGAAATTTCTTTATTGTCCCTCCTTAACTTTGAGAAATAATACCTATATATCCCCTAAATCAAAGATAATAAGAAGAACCTCATTAAATTAGGAATTTTTTATTGATATCAATATCCTTCCTTGCATACCAAGTCTTAGTGTTCACTACGCTTCTTCCCTTCTTATAGTTCTTGCATTTATGGTTTCCTTCTTTTCAAAATGAAGTTCTACTTTTATTTCCTTTCATGATTTTAAAAGAAAAGATGCATGTGATTTTTAATATCCTTATTTTCTAACTTAAAACCTATGTTCCTACTTCCTCATTCTCTCTTTTCTTTAATGAAACCTCTACTTTGTTATGATTCCAATGAGCTTCTAATTTTTATCTTCACCCATGTAAAGAAAAATGGTCCTTCATATTTTTTCATATGAAATTACATGGTGCTATTTTTTTCTTTGGATGTCTAGTACTTCTTTCCCTTTTCCAATGTTTTAATAAAACATTTAAAATGGTTTAAATCTCTTTATTTATCCATGCATAGGAAAAATTAAAAGTATTTTAATCTTTAATTTCTTCTTTGGCCCATTTTTGTGTCTCATTGATTTACATGAAATTTTTTATGCATATAAATGAACTCTATGTTTGATTTTCTCTTGAGATCCACTAGTTAAATATAGGATTTCAATGTCCCTTGGTGGAACATTTTGGAAGAAGTATATTTGACAAAGTTCAAAATGTTGCACTAATCAATGGATGAGGATGTTGATTTGATAGCTTGGATGAACTTGATCTCTAGTGGGACCTTATCACCATGATAGACCCTCATAGACCAATGGTACAATATTTTTTATGTAAGTACTTTTGGCAAGCCCCTAATTATGTGCCAACTATTGGACCATATTTTGATTAAAATATTTTGGTTTTGTTGGGCACTAAAACACTCTACAACCTCCACCATTTGAACCATGTCAAGGATTTTTAGCGTTACACCATCATGAAATTGCTCATACTTTATTTTTATTATTTTTATCATTCTAGAGATTTTTGTACAATGGTTATTTATGCTTTCACTTTAGTCCTTCTACTATGTGCTATATCTATCAATAACTTTCCTTCATTTTGGTTATGCCATAATTTATCTATGGCACTACTTGGTGGATATGTTTGAGGAATGCATATGTTCAATATGCTAGCTATGTTGAAACTAGAAGAGTTGTACCATTATTTGTAGCATTCTTCCTTTGTTTATGGGTGGTGTTTTAAGGTGTTTCTTTATTTTCATATATGTCACACCACACTTTTGATTTGGTTCACCATTATATTATTGTTGCACACTATACCAAGCTTTTCCTTTCTCTACCAACTTGTTCCCTTTCACAAAGATTTAAAATAAATATTTTTAAAAAATAGTACATGAAAACTCCTCTACAAAACATAAATTTGATGAACTCTCTCAACTGGTCAATTCATCAATTGCCTCTAAGTGGAACCTCTTTGTATACTAATCCTCTAACCATATGATGATGGAGAATAATAATGGACTATTTACCTATTTGTAATGTCTCCAACTCTCTTTCAAATTTAGCCACAAGTAGTGATCATACACCAAGTTACATCTATCCTACTTGAGTAAATCTTGGAAAATAGTGTTGTCACCAAGCAAGTAGACTAGGTTAGGGGTCATGTAGGACTCTCTTGTTTCTTTCATGTCAATTACTTGCTTATACTACTTGTCTCTTATTAGTATTGTCGATTCTATTATCTTTTGATTAAGATGCTTGTGATTACATGATTTTATTAGCAATAACAAATACTAGAAATTTCAATTGAATTTTTCAAAATCTAAAAGCAATTTTCTTTAAAAATTATCCCTAGATTTAATAATGAGAATTTTAAGATTATAAAAAGTGAAATGTAACAACAAAATCCATTAAATCAAGAAAAAGACACTTTTATCTTTAAAAAACCTTCTCAATTTAATCTAAAATGTAAAGAGTATTAGTTTTATAAAACTCATAATTTACCCTCTGCAAAAAGATATCAATATTTGTCTACAAAATTTCATACAACAAACTTTACAAAACAACTTTCTAAACCTAAACCCAATTAAATGAAAGTATGGAAAAAGATAATTTGAATACTAGGTTCCCATTTTTGGGTATAGGTACAATATCATGACAAAGTGAAGGGTAATCTTATGTACGACCACATTAAGAAATGAAATAGTTTATTTCCTTTGTATACTGTATGTTTTGTCGCACCATCGATTGAGTGAATTTGCGACCAAAAATGCTTCACTTAGACATTTAGGAAGACTTCCTTATAAATAGTAGACAATATATTTGAATTTGATCCATTCAATCTCCATTTTATTACAAAAGTAAATTTAAATTTATTAATTATTTAAAATTAGTTTATCTATCTCTTAATAATCTATATAAATAATGTCGAGAGATCTTTTTTGAGTACGTGGATTGTTGCGAGTAAGATATTTTCAAAGGTATATGGCTAATTTCCCCATGGATAATATAATCTTTGTGATTGGGGACGACCATAGTCATGTATCTATGTCCCCAAAATGTCCCAACAACAGAAATGGTTGCAATTTCATAGGGGATGCATTCCTGTGTAACATAGACTCAAATTTCTTGATTCCTTCTCCAACGTCATTAGACTCAAATTTCTTGCAGCCTTCTCCATTGTCATTAGGCTTCAATTTCCCGAAGCCTACACCATCATCATTCAGCTTAAATTTCTTCAACACTCCTCCATCATGAAGTTGCTTACATTTCATCATCCCTCCTCCGTCATATTTTGGCTTTCATTTCATCAACCCTACTCCATCATCATTGATCCTTAATTTCTTCAAGCTTCCTCCATCAACATTAACCTTCACTTTCTTCAAGCAACAAAAGTTAGTCGGTGATCATCTTTTCCACTCTCTCAAATAGCTACCGTATCTCATGACAAACAATGTTTATTGCAATCAGTAGTTGAGTAAAGGTCAAAGAAGCATAAGCGAAAGCAAAATCTCAGGCTTTGTTGAACACAATTTTTAAAACCTAATTCTGAATTTGGCATCAGATAATTTCGAAAGGTGGAATCAAACAGAATTTTTGGTTTGGTAGGATTTAACAATTTTTTTAACATTGTATTAAAAGTACGAATATACCCTATTCAAGGGCTAACAGTACTCGAAATCTACCAAACCCAAATATCCACTACCTAAATTTGATCAAGTATCCAACCCCAACCCTCCAAACATATCCATATAAATCTACTTATCAATTGACTTCAACAACGTTTGATAACATTCCTAGTATTTTGAAACACATCTCTTGAACAGATTTTATAGGATTTCAAAACCGAAAACAAAAAATAGAATTTAAAGAAATAAAACCAAAAACAAAAAAACAAAACAAAACTGCTTCTATATAGGCCAAAATTTCCACGAGTCATGAAATTCATCAGAGACCACCACAGTGATATCTAAAACATACCCACATAATGAAATAAGGTGCTAAACAACCCAACAACAATTATACTTCAAATGATACCCTTTATTTATCATCAGTTCTCAACATTCATTTTCCAAACAATATTACATAAAAATAAAATTGTAATATTTAATTAATGTTAAAATGAATACATAAAAATAACTTTGAAAGCAAGAATCATCGTATATTAAAAAAACCTCAGAATGTCTAACTTAGAGAATCACACTAAAATCTAACGGCAGTGAAAAAACCAACAAATATTTTCATGGAAGCTTTGGACAAGACCAAACTCACATTCCACACGGCTGACTCTTCTTCACATGACAGGCCAAAGACAAGACATTATTTTTAATCTAATTTTCTGTTCAACAACATACATTTTCCTTTGGCGGGATTGCCCAGCCTGCACTTTGCCAGAGCAGAAGTGGTAAACGTGGAAAAGAGTTCTCTCTGGTTTGCACACGTCTATGTCATCGCCTGTGCATTTGTGTCTGGAATTTTCTGTATCTTTATTTGGTAGGATTTTTGCCAGTTTGGGTAGCATAGGAATTATCCTCTACATTCACGCTATCCATTGCAATTTGCTCCTTTACAACCACATATCCACATTGCACTCTTCCCGGCTCAGGAAAACCTTCCACATTGCACTCCTCCGGGTCACCACTTCATACACCTCTCTGGTTTCGTAGGAACAAAGCAACGTGTTTCCATTGAAGCAGTTTTCAAAATCCGAAATTTCAGACGATGATGGGGGCACGTACAACCTTGACGGTGAAGATTTTTTTATTATTACTCCGTTTTGATTATGCTGTGACGTCATAGGTTTTTATGTAAACGCATAAAATCCGACTGTAGTGGAACCCTCTCGGCGTAATTAATAAAATAATTATTAAATATTTGATTCTGTTTATTAAAATATTAAATCAATAAGCCAAACTAAATTTATAGCAGCCAACGGATTTTTGTTTACAGGCGTGGTTCATTTAAAATTAGAGACCTGCCTGGATGCAACGATTTCAACAATTATAAATTAGAACGTCAGTTAATCGACTTTTTCCGCATTTAGTTCTTATGAAATATCCATTGAACATTTTTTATTTGGTAAGAGAAATGTAAATATAAAATATAGAATTGAACAGAAAATTAATTTCTTAATAAAAGAAAGGGCGAAAAAAAAACTGAGAGCAGTAGTCGTGGGCAACGAATCCACCGATATTAATGTTAACGATTTATTATTCGTAAAATAAAACTATTTATAGCACAAACAATACGATAATACATAGAGAAGCCGCGGCTTTTGCAGTTAACCGATAACAACACGTCTGATAAATAATTCATGTCACCCATCGTCTTTCAAATCAACGTGACCAGAATGTAGTAATAATATATATGTTTTCCACGGATTGACAATCTGCAACAAAAACAAAAAACTTAATTAATCAAGCAGCCTAGCTAGAGCCTGAACTATCCATTCGAGATATGGAAATGTAAATTGAGTAAAAACAGAATTGTGAACATACAATATCTAATGAGTAGGATGAGGAGGAGGAGACTTGTACTGTCCATGCATTGGTGGGGGCTTTGTTACTGGCTTGGGAGGAGATTTCTTGAGGGGAGGATGCGGTTGGCCATGGGCATTGAAGATCGGGGGTGCTGGCTTGTGAAATGGAGGAGTAAGAGGCGGGTGAGGCTTTTCTAGGAAGGAAGAAGTGGGGTGATCATTGATGGTATGAGGAGGCACCTTGCCATGCAATGGGGGAGACTTGGGAATGACGGGTGGTTGGACTTTGGGAAGGGGAGGAGATTTATGAGTATTAGCAGAAGTAGAGTAGCGACCATCTTTCATGGGAGGTTTCTTTTCAAATGGAGGCTTGTGAACGGGAGGTGGCTTTGGAACAAAGGGAGAAGGGGGGTCTGGTTGTGGCTTTGGGATTGGAGGCGGCTGAGCACCTTCCATGGGAGGCTTATTCTCAACTGGGGGCTTGTTAAGGGGTGGAGGCTTCGGAATAAACGGAGAAGGGTAGCGGGGTTGTGGTTTGTGAAGTGACGGAGGAAGCGTAGGAGGTTGTTCTTCTGGTGGAGGCTTTTCATTGTGGTGGGAAGGAGGGAATGGACCCTCAGATGAGCACACTGATACAAATACGAAAATGATGATAGCTAAGAGAAAATGATGATGAGCCAAAGCCATTGTTGCTATCTATTCAAAACAGGAAGTGGTGGGATGAAATGGTAGAAGGATGAAGAGTATTTATACTCACCAATGTAAGGGCAAGTGATGTAGAAAGCTCCACTTCACACATGGTACATCATAATGCTCAACTGTACATCTACAACTTGTGGGCCAATCAAATAAATAAATAAGAGAACATTTTTGGACGTGTCGTGAATGACAGAAAGGTCAGGAATTGTGGGTCGCAGAGGGTCCACCAAATTGACTGGTTTTCAAGGACACAAAAAATTGATGTCCCGAGCCTACTAGCTTTACTAGAAAAAGCAACATTACAATTTAGATTCCTGAAATTATATTAAGCTTAAGGTCGAAGATTAAAAATACCGAGCGGGTGTATTAAACGTTTTGCTATGTGAACGCAAAGGGTTTGGGTTCGCCTACAACGGCGTTCAGAAACATTTAATAGACTGTCTTGTAAAGTTTTTCTGAGACAGCGACGTCGTCCGACTTGATGAGCTTATGTTTCTGCAAAGGTTTCACGTGGACACTATGTTCTACCATCCACACCTTGCCATCCATTAGAAATGTAGTTACATAAAACCAATCCTGGCCATAAAATAATATAGTTACGAGAAAAAGCAACATTACAATTTAAATGCTTGAAATTATATGAAGCTTATGGAGAAGGAAAAAAGATATATTAAACGTGTGGCGATGTGAACGCAAAGGGCGTGAATCCGCCTACAGCGGTGTTCAGAAACATTTAATAGATTTGTCTCATAAAGTTATTCTGTGACAGCGACGTCATCCACACAACTTGCCATCCATTAGAAATTTAGTTACGTAAGAATCGACTCCTGGCCATAATTTTTTTCTTAGAATCTGCTCCACTTTATGAGAAAAATGTCTAAATTTTTTGAAAAGAGAAAGAAGATAAATGGGTTTGTATTGCACACAGCTTTCAAGAAGCTAGAATTTTACTGGCTTGACTTAGAATATATCTTTTTCATTCTATAAGTTTTATTTCAAACATTTCATTTAACGAATTCCATAATTCTCTAAGCAATTTAGATGAAAGCAATCGTATACCTAAAAACTCTCTCTTTCTCTATTTATGTTGTAATTTTATTTTTACAATATATACTAGTTGTTTTTTAGTTTTTATATAAATATTCATGATGTGACAGTTTATATCTTGTTGTCATTGTAGAATACTTTTTGAAGTAATCAGTTAACAAGATTTTTAAGTGGATTTGTCAATCAAAAAAATAAACTAGGCTCACACCATATAATGGATTTTCAACCATCGTTAAACATTGCTAATTTTCTCATTCATCTTAAAATGTTGCATTTGACCTATTGTCACATCAATTTCACTGATAATGAAATCTCATATATAAATTTCTAAATTCTTTAAACATCTTATGTCACCAACATTGGTGCTTTTAAGGTTCTTGAAAGGAAAGAATAGCATTTTCAACTTTAATCTTGCCTCCCATGACCATGACATAACTACCTTCTCTAGAAATTAATGTTTCTGGGTGTATCTCAATTCTTTTGTTGATCACAAATAGGAACTATAACATGTTATAATAGATTTTATGGTCACTTCCTCATCTACTAAAGGCTAGAGAACCTAACACAAAAGAGCAAATTCTAGCCAAATAACATGTAGACATTATATTTTGGGTCAAAGAATTATAAATGTAAGGAGAGAGGACTTGAGGGCCCAAATGTGAGACTAAATGCATTACATTGGGGGTTTCCCATATAGCAGATTTTGGTGTTTAGGAATCTTCCATTTCTCAAAGGTTTGTTAAGGGGTCACAGTTTCTTTGTGTGCAAGAGGATTCATTCAAATGGCATGTGCTTTATGGATAGAATAGTTAGAGCTAGGAATAATGTTATTCATGGAATTTATTTAGCAAGGTAGGAAAATTCCATGATTCAAAGAGCTTTAGGGTTTGTTATAGGTCCTAAGTTTTGGATTTTTGTATATAAGATTTTGACATTATAGGATTAGGGTTCAAGTGTATAGCCTTGTAGGTATTATTGGAAATAGTAACTAGAAAAATATAAATATGCCAATTTAAGGAATGTGTTATTTTCTTACTTTATGAAAGCTTAGTTTAGAAAAATAAATGACTTAGGGATCCATCTCCTAATTTTATGATCATGTATGTATCTTTTTTGAAATTGAAGGCTTAAGCTGAAAAAATCCAAGGCACCTTTTGAAGGATGGCCATGAAAATTGTATTAGAAGTGTAAGCATAATTTACAAATGGGTTTTTTGAACTATAATAAACTTATAAAAACATAGGTTTGATATATTAACAAATAGATGGCTTTTAGAATTTTTATGTGGTAGTATTTGATGAGAATTTTGGCGTCATGATTCTAAGAAGAACCTAATAAATTTGTAAACCTTCTTTTCAATTTCTATATTTTCTATAGAAAAATAAGTTATAATACATGATAAAAAATGCATATAAGATAACAATTACTCTTTTGAATGTTACAAATTCCATCAATTATTGTTAGTAAATAATATCATAATGTTAGACTTTGTGTCACATCCCTACAATATGAATGCATTAATAAATAAGAATTAAAAAATAGATAAAATTAAGGGGGACAAAATATACTAAATGAGATATTACTTGAAATTTGATAAACTAGGGAAAATGGTATGGGTCTCTATCAATGAATAAAAATAAATAAAAGAATTTTGGTGCATAAAATAGGTCGTAGGGAACTATAAATGGATTTGAAGTAAGTTTAATAAAAATTAGGGAGCTTGGTCAACTATTTTTTGGGAGGAAAAAGTGAAATAAGAAATCTTGTCATCTATACCACCTTTATTTCCTTCTTTATGTGGTTGACCTATAGTATGATGGTGTAATTTATATCTTTATCTTCCAAATGAAGGGATAAAATCAAGGGAAGGTGAATCAATTGAGTAGAAATAGATTGTAATATTTGGAAGTAAGAAATATTGATGATGTATGAAATAAGAAGGGAAAGAGAAAGAGAACTAATTACTACTAGAAGTTGAATTTTTAATTTCTCATGGTGAATGAAATCTATAGAAGTCTATATTTTACTAATACTCATTAGCTTAAAGGACTCTATCAAAATATTTGAGAAGAAAGAGTGGTATGAGAACAAAAGGAAGGGACTAAGAGTGGGAGAAATGTGAGAAATGAAAATTATTTAACTAGAAAAATTCCTAAAGGATTTGGAAACCAATGATGAGAAAGGATAATCTTATCTCATGCAATAAGGAAGGGTGTGTGAGAGTGAAATAGAAGTTGGGATGGGTAGGGGAAGGAGAGGTGAGAGGTAGGATTTAAGTTAAGATCCCAAGGAGAGAAAATAGATTGTACAAATAAAGGATAATAAAACAAGAAAATGTGGAATGCTAATAGGATAGAAACTCAACATTATACAAGAGGAATGAAGGAAATAGGACCTATGTGTTATAAATAATTGAGCCCCTAACAACATTTATAAAGTACAAGCAGAAAGAGGAAGATAAATTTATAAAGAAAAGGGAATCAAAAGTAATAGAAGGTAACATTCTTGGAGATAAGTACACCCCTCCTTTGAAATTACTCTCCTAGAGTCATTGACTTTAGAGATATCACTTTTTGGAATTGAAAATATTAACCTAGGATGATTATGGAAAATGTTGGTGATATTTTAAAGTTTTCTATTTCTAATAAGGGGTTTTAAGTGTCATCTCAAATAATAAAATTGGCAACCCCTCTTCATCTACATATATAGTAAAATTGTATGTGAAATATGGAAGCTAAGATAAGGCTCATGAGTTCTTCAAATTAATTCCACCGAGAAATGTGGCTATGGGTAATTTCATGATAGTAGGTATGTCCCAAATGGGTTGCTAAAATCCCTTAGAAATTTTTGATTACATGAAAACATGCCTTTTTGTTGATTATACATAAACTAGAGCTTGAAAATAGGGTACATATGCCTAGATAAGAATGACTAAAAAGGGATTATAAATGGAAAGAAATTGTTAGATGCACATGACAACTAAAAGAGGGAGTGAATCAGTTGTATACTTTAAAACATCAAATAACCTAATTAATATTCATATCTGCATTATCCCTTAAACCCTTAATGACCTTTAAACCCTTATCATACATGAGCAAAATGTAAACATATGAAATGGTAATGAAAACACATCCAAGCACATAACAAAACTAGATTTACATTGAAAACCCAAGATTTACATGGAAAACCCAAGATTTGCATGGAAAACCCAAGAATTGAAAAGCCACGGTGAGGATTAGCTCACTAATATATGAATTGCAACATCAAATACAATAAGGTTCATTGCTCATAATGTTAAAGAAAGGCTCACTGCTCATAATGTTAAAGAAAGGCTCACTGTTGATGGCTCACTACTATAGGACTCACTATCTAGGAGAAAGAAGAGTAGAAGAAGGGGTGGCTCACTACCAATTTGAACTAATAACAATGCATCTCACATATTCTGAAGGTATAATTCCACTAAAGCACACACAACTCATCAAACGAATTGAAATGTAGACATCTTCTACTCACTATATTAGGAAGTCATAAGCATTAAGGCTCCCACTCAAATCATCACACTCGATCACATTCACATATTTTTTATCACTCTCTCTACTCTCAATCCATAGAATAATTCTCGCATTTATACCCTTCACAACCTAAAACAATCTCAATTAGGCCAGCCTTAAGGAAACATATACACCTCAACTGTGCAACATCAAATAGGTTGGCACCAAATACTTCCATAATACAAAGCAGTGAATCCAAACCACATCACTACTTAATTGGGACCCAAATGTATATCAAAACACTTCTCAACACTTCCTCAAACAATAATTATCCTCCACAATTAGCACTAGCATGCCAGGTCAGCTAAACTTGTACTAACACTAACAAGGCTTGATTTCTTATTAATCTTAGCACTCTCCCCATTCTATAGCAAACACATTCTTTTAGAAATCACATCACCATTATAAGAAAAGGTGTGTGCATCTAAGGGACCCTTGTAAGATTATAATAAAAAGACAACAAATATTGGTTGCACAAATGACAAAAGAGATAGTCATATAAGTTTCTAAATATGTGAATAGCTATTTTCACTTTCTCTTTTATAAGGCTCGAATTCCTCTATTTCAACTATCTTTGAAAATAGTTTAGAAAAGATATCAAAGAAAAATTAGCGAAAAACAGAGATTATAAACTCAACCCTCCTTCTAGCGCCATATGTGATCACCCTATAAATCTGTAGACATTCTAAATTTCATAAAAAAGGTTAGTTCACGCAAACTTACTAAATGCTCCTATGAAATAATTCATAATGCTTCTCAAAAAGGATAACAAAACAAACTAATTGGAAGCACAAACGAAGCACAAATGCACACCTATTCCATAGTGGATTGGTGTCACTTTGTTGTGAAAAGTGACCCTTTCCCAACCCTTGACAAGCTCCATGATAAAATTCCTTGAAGATGAAGTGGACAAAATTAGCTCTCAATGTGAAGAGAGTAACTTTGCATGAAGATTGTGATTGTGGATGATCAAATGAAAAGGATGAGTTCTCTATTTATAGAAGAGAATGATGGAGAGACATGCAAAATGGGTGAATGTGGGACTAATCTTGAGCCAATGACAAGGAGCCACTTGTCACCATGTGGATGGGCCAAGGATGTGCAATTTTTGAGGAATGTGTCAATAAATGACATTAGGTG
The DNA here is from genome assembly GCA_007258455.2 of Sequoia sempervirens. Classification (NCBI taxonomy): domain Eukaryota; kingdom Viridiplantae; phylum Streptophyta; class Pinopsida; order Cupressales; family Cupressaceae; genus Sequoia; species Sequoia sempervirens. Next base: position 150,908,821 of record VDFB02105785.1, on the reverse strand, counting down.
GCCTTTTCAAAATTCAAATTTGGCTTGTTGGAGGGAGAAGAAGAGGTCTTAAATGCCTAGAGGGGGACATGTAAGAGGAGAATTAATGCTATGTTGGAAAGGACAAGTCAACTTGATTTGAATTCAAATTTGAGATAATATTCCACTTTTATGCCATGTTGATGGAAAATGAGGATTTAATAAATGAATTAATTGATTTATTTGTGCAAGTGGGAAAAGCTAGAGGATGGGACTTGCATTAAGATTAGATTTAATCCTAATTTTGTTAACTTAAATGAAGATTAGGTGATTTGACCTTTTTGCTTTAGATTTATGGATTAAACTAATTCAAAAAGGAGATGGAAAATGATAAAGATTTAGTTAAATAAATATTTTTATTTGTTTAGCTAAGGGGAATAATGATAGTGTTTATTTGATTTAAATGGAGGACCTTAGAGATAAATCAAATAAGCTTGATTTATTTAATGAATGGACTTGATTAAATGCAATATTCTAATTTTTCATGTCTACATCCATTTACAACTACAAAATGAAATCTCTCACAAATAGAGAAAAGGAGTAAAACCCTATGGGAAAAAACCCCTTTCTAAATGAGAGAAAAGAAAACAAAAATGATGCATGGATGGAGGACTCAATCACATTCCCCAAGGACTACATACATTATATATATATACAATCAATAGCACCCCCCATAAGAGGGAAAGATAGAGACTATATAGCCCCCCCATAATGTGTAATCGCTTGCATAAAGGGTAAGTGCCTGAAGACAAAACATGATCCAATGTCGACAAACAACTTCTCTCCATTTTGGAAGAAACAAAACCAAATTAAAATGCAAGTATGCTTCCTATTCAAATAGTAATTGAAAGAAGGAAGCATGAAAATGTATGATGGTGTCTTTGACATTTGCTCATGTGTCGCCAAGACCTTGGAAAATGATGCCATGAACCAATCAGGAACATGCCCAATCATAATAGGAGGTGACAAACACGGTACCACTAGAAACTGATCTTGAACACTCTCCAAAGATTGAGATGGAGTGACAACAATTGTACCACAACTATCATAAAATAGGAGGGATATACCCTCAAATGTGTCTTCCAAGTCAGAAATATGAGATTCCATGAACAATGAACCAATGTTCAACAAATAAGAATCCAAATTAGGAAGATAATGAGATACTAGTTATGATGAATCACTAGACGTGCTCAATAAATCATCAACACAAAATGAATGGTCATGTAGAACATAAATGATAGGAGCCTCAATTGATGACTCTACACAATGAATCACTGAAGGTGAAGGTACATCAATTGTCCTTGATGGATAAGAAGGAGCATCTGAAGAATCCTCGTCATCCTCATCTGAAGATTCAATGTATTTCAATACTTCAAACTCCTACATAGTAGCATGATCATAGGGTATCTTGTCTAAAAAATGAAGAGGCACAAGACAATCTGAAACACGATCATCTTGGAATTACTGAGTATCAGGATCTCCATGTATTTCCCAAATCTTAGTCCAAAGAATATAAAGACACTCAAAATAATCAATAGCATCGAAAGTGGCATCATCAATATGCATTGCAATAACTCATAGGACATGATCCCTTTTGTAGTTCCATGCAAATTTCTTACTATCAATACTAGGAAGGGGAACTAGATTATACAAATGAGGCAACAAATGAAGCTATCTGAAATGTTTAATGATATCATCTCTCCATTGTTTATAGTTTCCCCTTTTCAACATAATCACAGTAGGATGTAATGAAAACCCCATAATCAACTATGACAAATCTCTAAAAAAAAACAAAGACAGTAACCTTCAACAACAATTAGAAAATCCCAAATATTTAAAATGAAGTGAAACCAATATCAAACTTCAATAGATTAAAAGCACCTCCAAACAACAAAATATGAGAGAAATTCCTCAACCACTACAAAGGTGACAAAAATACCTTTTTGTTGATATGTGTTTTATGACAACCGGCCTCTATTTGCAAAAGATATGCAAAAAATTTAAAAAAGGGCCTATAGAGGTACTTTGGAGTCAGTAGCAAGCCCCTGGTTACTCCATGTGACCACCACGAGCATGGAGCGAAAAAACCTAGGCAAGCCTCACCAAACGCCAAGCAATCTCCACCAATCTAAACCAAACCAACATGTAAACAACACTGCCCAAGAACCTTGCAACAACTTCACAACACAATGCAAGCATTGGAAAATTTAATGCACAAAGAATGTTTCCACATAATGAATGTGGGATAAATGTCCAGAAGAAATGCCCAAATCACAGCCTATGGACCCACCTCCAAACCCTAAATGAATATTTGGCTACAAACTTTATAAAATATAAAGTTTGAAAAAAAAAATCCTCTAATGAATTCCACATAGAGAATGAAATGCCTCAGCCAATTAAAAAAAATGTCATACTCCAGTGAAGAAACAAATCTTCAAGGAGTTAGTAAGCAGCTTACAATGATCAATGGACTGCAAAATGTGCCCTCAAACAAGATTCACAGGCTTTAAAAGGAAATAACAAGCCCTTCATCGAGAAAATGTTGTAGCTCACAAATCACTCTCCAACAGATGAATTGCACCAAATGCCTCCCAATAGAGAAATTTTGTTCTCTTCGCACCCAACAAAGATGTGATCAACTAAAAATTTGAAAATTATGGCCTGCTCACAAGAGAAAACATGACTAACAAATAGAAAATTGTAGTTCTCCAAGAAGGATTTTGGGTCAATCAATGCCAACATAGACACCTTTGACCAGAAGCAAGATCAACGCGGCCTTCAAATTTCCTTTGAATATTTTCAACAATAGATAAATTACGCCCTTCACAAGGAAATCACACCCTCCTTTTCAAACTAAAATTAGTTGCTCATAATGAAGAAATCTTTCTCACAACAAAAACACACCTTAGACTGGTCAAAAAAAGCATCTGGCGCCTCCTTGTATGCATATGTGCTAGAAAAATGACTCACTGCTTAGATAAGTCATGCCAATGGAAAAAAATCACACCACAGTCCCTTCCAGAAACCACTACAGCAGCAAAAAAATGGCCTCCAGAAATCAAAACCTTTTTCAATCTACAAATCGTGCCCAACTTGATCTTCAAGCATCAAACAAAAGAAAAAAAGCACACAACAATCATGAACTATAGATAAAAGAAGAATAAAAGGCAACCTTGAAATTTGAAAATTTTCAAATGCCAAAAATAAAATTGATCTCAAGCACTCCAATGAAAACTCTTAGGAAGGATTCGTAGATTGGGTGGCTCTAATACCATGTTGGTGGAGCCCAAGATCACCAACTGCAGAAAATAACATTCATCAAATAGAGAGAAGCACATAGGCTATTTCACCATAAAAAATGAGTGAATAAAATGAGATGATAAAAATACATATGATACAAACTTTTAAAGTTGTGAAATAGGTGGCGGGTGAGAAACTTCCCAGCATGGAAAAAACTACCTGAAAGATTAATTAAATCTAAGTAAGCTTAAGCGGGTAAATGGTTAAAACCATTTACTCCAACAAAAGGCTATCTTTTGTTTGGCGATTGGAGGTTCAATCTGCTATATGAAGGATTTTTTGGTGCAACAAGACTATTTTCATCAGAGTTTGTTCGCATGAATCCTCTACCCTAAACTGCATATTTTAATTTCATTGGAATCCAAGTGAGGAGCGATTTATAATTTCCTACGCAAGGTTGAAGTCACTGTGGAAGCCGCGTTTGACTTCATTGAAGGTGGCATTCATTGTTGTTGGCTGCTAAACTCTTTCGCAGGCGCTTTGAGGAGACGTTTTTGTTTTTTCTCATTTGAGAGGTTGCGTTTGTGGAAGCAACTAGGCAAGGATCTTCTTGTTGTTTCAGTGAGGTGATGAATCACTGTTTGGAGGCGAGTTCTACCTTTTTTGAAAGGAAAATCTGCATTGTGCAAGGCTGCGTCTCAAATTGAAGACTGTGATTAAAGACTAATGGCCGGTGCAAGATTTATCCTTGTGGAAGGAAGAAATTTTTTCTCTTTGAAGGCGTATCATTCCTATGAGTGAAGGCTCGATTTGGAGTCCCAATTACTTCATTTGGAGGCAGTGATTTCGACTAATGGAGGCATTTTTGTATTGAAGGCAACAATTTCTTTTTCTGCTTGGTCATTGGTGGCATTGTAGAATTTGGCTTTGGTTTTCAAACTTTATAAAATATAAAGTTTTCTATGAAATCTTTGCTTAGGGTTTCGATTTTTCTCGCTGGGTTAAATAAAGTTCATTAGTTTTTTAACTTGGTTGCGAATAATGATCCCACATTCGTTGCCTCTGGTTGTTTTAAGCCATTTAAATATCCTATGTTTCATATTAATGAGGTGAGCGAGGCTCATGTGGACTTGAACTAGCTCACTTGTGGTACATGTTATCTTCCTTTGGCACTTTGAGAGGTGTTGTGACTGGTGGAATTGTGCAAAATTTGGGTCGACAACTCCTTTCTCCTTACATTTGTAATTCTTTCACCCAAAATATAATTTTTACATGTTATTTGGTTAGAATTCGCTCTTTTGTGTTAGGTTCTCTAGCATTTAGTAGATGAGGTAGTGAGCATAAAATCTAATATAACATGTTATATTTCATATTTGTGATCAACAAAAGCATTCAGATGAAAATACCGTTCTTTCCTTTCAAAAACTTTAAAAGCACCAATGTTGGTGACATAAGATCTTTAAAGAACTTATAAACTTTTATATGAGATCTTATTATTAGTGAAATCGATGTGACAATAGATCAAATGCAACTTTTTAAGAAGAATGAGAAAATTTGATCTTTAAAGAATTTAGAAATTTTTATATGAGATCTTATTATGAGTGAAATCGATGTGACAATAGGTCAAATGCAACTTTTTAAGATGAATGAGAAAATTGGCAATATTTAACGATGGTTGAAATTCCATTTCATGGTGCGAGCCTAGTTTTAACTTTTTGGATTGACAAGTCCACTTAAAAATCTTGCTAATTAATTACTTCAAAAGATATTCTACAATGACAAGAAGATATAAATTGTCACATCATGAATATTTACATAAAAACCAAAAAACAACTAACATATATTGAAAAAATAAAATTATAACTTAACTTTTAAATAAATAAAATGAATCTTCAATGTGAGACTAAAGGCATTGCTTAGAGAATTATGGAATTCCTTAAATGAAATGTTTGAAATAAAACTTATAGAATGAAAAAGATATATGCCAAGTCAAGCCAGAAAAATTCTAACTTCTTAAAAGCTCTGTTCAATACATGCCCATTTATCTTCATTCTCTTCTCAAAATTCTTAAATTTTTTTTGATAAAGTGGAGCAGATTCTAAGAAAAATTTTATGGCCAGGAGTGGATTTTTACGTAACTAAATTTCTAATGGATGGCAAGTTGTCTGGATGGTCGAGTATGTGTCCACGTGAAACGTTTGTCGAAACATAAGCTGATCAAGTCAGATGACGTCGCTGTCTCAGAATGACTTTATAAGACAAATCTATTAAATGTTTCTGAACGCTGTTGTAGGCGGATTCACGCCCTTTGCATTCACATCGCCAAACGTTTAATATACCTTTTTTCTTCTCCATAAGCTTAATATAATTTGAAGCATTTAAATTGTAATGTTGCTTTTTCTCGTAACAATATTATTTTATGGCAGGATTGGTTTTATGTAACTATATTTCAAATGGATGGCAAGTTGTGTGGATGGTCGAACACAGTATCCACGTGAAACCTTTGCTGAAACATAAGCCCATCAAGTCGGACGACGTCGCTGTCTTAGGATAACTTTACAAGACAGTCTATTGAATATTTCTGAGCGCCGTTGTAGGCGAACCCAAACCATTTGCATTCACATCGCAAAACGTTTAATACACCCGCTCGATATTTTTAATCTTCGACCTTAAGCTTAATATAATTTCAAGAAATGTAAATTGTAATGTTGCTTTTTTTAGTAAAGCTAGTAGGCTGAGGACTTCAATGTTTTGTGTCCTTGAAAAGCAGTCAATTTGGTGGACCCGCTCCGACCGACAATTCTTGACCTTTCTGTCATTCACGACACGTCCAAAGATGTCCTCTTATTTATTTATTTGATTGGCCCACAAGTTGTAAATTGCACAGTTGAGCATTATGCTGTAGCATGTGTGAACTGGAGCTTTCTACATCACTTGCCCTCACATTGGTGTGCATAAATACTCTCCGTCCTTCTACCATTTCATCCCACAACTTCCTTTTTTGAAGAGATAAAAACAATGGCTTTGGCTCATCATCATTTTCTCTTAGCTATCCTCATCTTCGTATTTGTATCAGTGTGCTCATCTGAGGGTCCATTCCCTCCTTCCCACCACAATGAAAAGCCTCCACCAGAAGAACACCCTCCTACGCTGCCCCCGCCACTTCACAAACCACAACCACGCTACCCTTCTCCCTTTATTCCGAAGCCTCCACCCCTAAACAAGCCTCCATTAGAGAATAAGCCTCCCATGGAAAGTGCTCAGCCTCCTCCAATCCCGAAGCCACAGCCAGACCCCCCTTCTCCCTTTGTTCCAAAGCCACCTCCCATGAAAGATGGTCGCTACTCTACTTCTGCTAATGCTCATAAATCTCCTCCCCTTCCCAAAGTCCAACCACCTGTCATTCCCAAGTCTCCCCCACTTCATGGCAAGGTGCCTCCTCATAGCATCAATAATCACCTCACTTCTTCCTCCCTAGAAAAGCCTCATCCCCCTCTTACTCCTCCATTTCACAAGCCAGCACCCCCCATCTTCAATGCCCATGGCCAACCGCATCCTCCCCTCAAGAAATCTCCTCCCAAGCCAGTAACAAAGCCCCCACCAATGCATGGACAGTACAAGTCTCCTCCACCTCATTAGATATTGTAAGTTCATAATTCTGTTTTTACCCATTTTACATTTCTATATCTTGAATGGATAGTACAGTCTCTAGCTAAGCTGCGTGATTAATTAAGTTGTTTGTTTTTGTTGCAGATTGCCTATCCGTGGAAAATATATATATTATAACTAAAAGTACAGCTGTTAAGATTCTACTCAGCCATAGTACTATTACTACATTCTGGTCGCGTCGATTAGAAAGAAGATGGGTGACATGAATTATTTATCAGACGTGTTGTTATCGGTTAACTGCAAAAGCCGCGGCTTCTCTATGTATTATTGAATTGTTTGTGTTATAAATAGTTTTATATTACCATAATAAATCTTTTAAGATTAATATCGGCGGATTTGTTGCCCACGAGTACTGCTCACAATTTTTTTTCGCCCTTTCTTCTATTAAGAAATTAATTTTCTGTTCAATTTTATATTTTATATTTACATTTCTCTTACCTAATAAAAAATGTTCAATGGATATTTTGATAAGGGATTAAATGCGAAAAAAGTCGATTTAACTGACGTTCTAATTTATAACTGTTGAAATCGTTGCATCCAGGCAGGTCTTAATTTCAAATAAACCACGCCTGTCAAACAAAAATCCGTTGACTGCTGTAATAAAATTGAGAATGAATGGACCAAATTCAAATTTATTGTCCACGATTTATGAGGAAGTCTTCCAAAATGTCTAAGTGAAGCATTTTTGGTCGCAGATTCGCTCAATGTATGGTGCGACAAAACAAACAATATAGAAAGGAAATAAACTATTTTGTTTAAAGCGGTCGTACGTAGGATTACCCTTCACTTTCCCATGATATTTTTTTTTTTACGGTAGGGGTGTCCTCACGACTCAGCTCACCAGTCCATATTCTGGGTATCTTGGATATTTTGCCATATTGTACCTATATCCAATATGAGAACTTGTTATTCAAATTATCTTTCTTCATACTGTAATTTAATCAGGTTTAGGTTTAGGAAGCTGTTTCAGAAAATTTGTTGTATGAACAACTTTTGGAGGAGAAGATTGTTTTTTGTTTTTTTTCAGAGGGTTAATTACGAGTTTTATAAAATAAGAGTCTTTAAATTATACATTTTGAGTAGGTGTTTTTAAAATAAGGGTGAAATTTTTTTCTTGATTTAGCAATTTTTGTTGTTAATTTTATTTTTCTATAATTTTACAATTTGTATTATTAAATTTAGGGATAATTTTTAAAGGAAATTACTTTTAGATTTTCAAAAATTCAATTAAAATTTCTAGTATTGGTTATTGCTAAAAAAATCATGTAATCAGAAGCATTCTAATCAAAAGATAATTGAGTGGACAATACTAATAAGTGACAAGTAGTATAAGCAGCTAATTGACATGAAAGAAACAAGAGAGACCTACATGACCCTTAACCTAGTCTACTTGGTTGGTGACAACATTATTTTTCCAAGATTTACTCTGTAAGATAGATGCAACTTGGTGTATGATCACTACTTGTGGCTAAATTTGAAAGAGAGTTGGAGACTTTACAAATAGGTAAATCATCCATTATTATTCTCCATCATCATATGGTTAGAGGATGAGTAGACAAAGAGGTTTCCCTTAGAGGAAATTGATGAATTGACTAGTTGGGAGAGTTCATCAAGTTTAGGACTTGTAGAGGAATTTTCATGAACTATTTTTAAAAAATATTTATTTTAAATCTTTGTGAAAGGGAACAAGTTGGTAGAGAAATGTACAACTTGATATAGTGCACAACAGTAATAGAATAGTGAACCAAATCAAAAGTGTGGTGTGACCTATATGAAAACAAAGAAACACCTTAAAACACTACTCATAAACAAAGGGATAATTCTACAAATAATGGTGTAACTCTTCAAGTTTCAACATAGCTAGCATATTGAACATATGCATTCCTCAAACATAGCCACCATGAAGTGCCATAAATTATGGCATAGCCAAAATGAAGGAAATTTATTGATAGATATAACACATAGTAGAAGGACTAGAGTGCAAGCATAACACACCATTGTACAATAATCTCTAGTATGTTAAAAATAAGAAAAATAAAGTATGAGTAATTTCATAATGGTGTAACACTAAAAATCCTTGACATGGTTCAAATGGTGGAGGTTGTAGAGTATTTTAGTGCCCAACAAAACCAAAATCATTCAGTCAAAATATCGTCCAATAGTTGGCACATCATTAGGGGCTTGCCATAAGTACTTACATAAAAATATTGCACCATTGGTCTATGAGGGTCTATCATGGTGATAAGGTCCCACTAGAGATCAAGTTCATCCAAGCCATCAAATCAATATCCTTATCCATTGATTAGTGCAAGATTTTGAACTTTGTCAAACATACTTCTTCCAAAATGTTACACCAAGGGATATTGAAATCCTATGTTTGACTAGTGGATCTCAAGTGAAAATCAAACACAGAGTTCGTTTATGTGCATAAAAAATTTCATTTAAATCAATGAAACACAAAAATGGGCAAAAAAATAAAAATTAAAGACTAAAATACTGTTAATTTTTCCTATGCATGGATAAATAAAGAAATTTACACCATTTTAAATGTTTTATTAAAATATTGGAAAATGGAAAGAAGTAATAGACATCCAAAGAAAAAATAGCACCATCTAATTTCATATGAAAAAATATGAAAGGACCATTTTTTATTAAATGGGTGAAGATAAAAATTAGAAGCTCATGGGAATCATAATAAAGCAAAGGTTTCATTAAAGAAAAGACACAATGAGGAAGTAGGAACATAGGTTTTAAGTTAGAAAATAAGGATATTAAAAATCACATGCATATTTTCTTCTAAAGTCATGAAGGAAATAGAAGTAGAACTTCATTTTGAAAAGGAAACCATAAATGCAAGAACTATAAGAAGTAAGGGAAGAAGGGTAGTGAACACTCAGACTTGGCTACCATGAAAATAAGGATATTGATATCAATAAAAATTTCCTAATTTTATGAGGTTCTTCTTATTATCTTTGATTTAGGGGATATATAGGTATTATTTTTCAAAGTTAAGGAGGGAGAATCAAGGAATTTATTTTTATTAGAAAATTTGTACCATTTTTGTATATTAGGGGTTTTGACACAAAATTTTATAATTACTATAGCTATAAAATAATAAAATGACTCTACACCCAACATTTTATTTTTATTTGTCATTTATTTTCTAGAAATTAAGATTAAATAATTTTATTCACTATGGTGTGTTATTTTTTGTAGTATCTTGATTCCCATCTTATTTTTCGCATATACAACTTTTGTTTGGAATCTAAAATGATTTAATATCTTGGATATTAATGATTATGCATACTATTTTATTTCATTATTGGATTTGTATTTATTTTCCTTTATGTTTTTTAAAGTTTGTACAAATAAGTTATATGCAAAAAGGAAGGATTTTGTAATTGGAATTTGTCTTATAAGTTAGGATTCCCCTTTTTTGTTTCCTTGTTAACTTTTCAATTGATCTAATTAAAAATCACACAAATAAATAGCTTCTAAAATCCTAAAGGTTATTTTATAAATCCTACATTTTTTTAATTTCTCATGTTGGCACAAGTTCATACCTTAAGTGTGAATTTGAATATCAATATTTTTGAAGTGCATAATGGGACAAGATTTCAAGGATTTAGTATTTTCTACATTTTATTTGATCAAAGTTTCAGTATTTTTATAGAAAGTAACATAATTATTAGTTTGTAAGAGCATGAATCCTCCATACAGTGACTCTATTGGTGATCATGTTGAATAAAATATTGTGAATCACTATTTCTATAGATTTTGACAAACCAAAATGTCCATGTGCATGTAATATTATAAGAAGCAATAAGGTTCCAAATTCTTGATGCCACATTAAAAGAACATATTTTCTATTGTGGATCTCTTTTCTATTGTGATGTGTTAGTTTCTCATTTAGATCACATATTTACACATAATCCATAACACCATTAATCAAAACATTGATACTTGAATACTTAGTTTTCTTTTGAAAGAAAAAGAGAGTGAATGGAAGAGATTGTTATAGCTTGGATTAATTGCAAGTTGGGATCAACTTGGTGATATTATTTTTATTAATTTTAGAGAAAACACATTTACAAGTACTCTTATTTAGTTCTTCATGGCAATGAAAATATATTCAATAGAATTCACGCATTATAAATATCTTACAATTTGATAAGTATTAGAAGTAATTTTTATTCATTTCTTGACCACATTTTGGTTTTATATTTCTATTATCTCTAAAATATTTAAACTAGTAGTCACATGCACATGCATGCAATGATCAGTCGATAGGGATCCACCAGAAATGGCTATTCAATGTAAAGTAAGAAACAAACTTGTTTTCAGAATGCAATGTGAAATATAAATAATCAGTAATATTTGCAATTGTTTGTTTGAGTTGAGAAAAGGAAAGCATGTTAATAAGCCAATATGAAATAATGTGAGGTTAGTTCATTGTAGGAGGTGAACCTTATGATTTTGGACTTTACCTAGAATAAAATAGGTGGAGTAGATCATAATAAAGAGAGATGTTGGAAAATCAATTTATTTATTATTATGGATAATTAGATGGATAGATCAAGCATATCGATACATATGTATTAAAGTTAAAGCCAACCTATGTGTGCATTGAAAGATATCAATTTGAATCACCTAACTTGAACATATTATAAATCACTTAATTTTGGAAATTTAATCAAATATTTTGTCACACATTTTAGAGCACAATAGTGTTAAAACCCTCCAACCTCCTATCAAACAGAGATGAAGGTGACATTTTTTTCAATATTCTACTATCAAACCAACACCACGATGCCTCGTTCAATAATGAAACCAAAAACAATATACTTTTCCACTCTACAACATTGAATATTGCATTTAATTCCTCCCATGCCATTGTACTACAATGCTAGGATGCATTAACCTTCACATGAGAAAACATTTACCATTCTATTTCTGCGTATTGAGGCAACCAACTCCACCACTGCGAACCCATGTAATTAGCAAACTCCACGTTGTCATAAACAACCTAGGAAAACTCATTAGATGAAAGGTGCATCTAGTAGTTGAATAATGAAATAGAAAAAATAAATGTAAATTAGTATACTGATAAATAAAAGTATGAGTTTAGTTATTCTAGGTGAACTGACCTAAATAAGCTCCCTTTTAAGAGGAATGTGCAGAAGTTTCCTTAGTAAGATCTAAATTTTGCAAAGGATACTTAGTGAAAGCAGAGGAGAATTCGTAATGAAAATGACCCTAGAAATTCCCTCTTATAAAATCATTTGAATGTGTAAATTGAATGCATTGAATTGTGGTGGTTGATTTTCAAATTTGAATTTCTGTGGGAAAAAATCTATCATTTCATTTTGCAGTGGCCATTTATGCTTGAGTTCTATTGTGACTTTTAGGAAATCAATTTTATATTTGGTTTAATTGACAAAATAGATGGCTTGCATAAATTCAGTCATATATATGAATTATAATATGTTTTTGGTTTATTAGGGAGCCTTTCACCATTAACTGTGTGTGCAGGTACCAAAAGTTGATGGAGTTAATGTATGAAGATGTGGTAGAAAGTGTGCATGAATGTTGAATTGATAGCTCATAAAGCTAATCAATGTTTTATATGATGTCACAATGTTCACCGTTAACAACAAAACGTTGTATATTATGTGATATTGTCCACCATTAACTATTCATATATACATGTAAATACAATGTAGTTGAAACTTTGAGCCATTTGCATAGAGTGGTAATTGTAAACTATAATGTACTTTAATTAATGTAAAAATGACTTTATTTTGTGCAACTTGTCTTGTGTTCAAAACATATATGTAACAATAGATGTTTAATTTTTTTTTTTTAATAGCTACACAATTAGTAGTGAAAATATATTGTTATAATTTTTAAATTTTTATTGGCATAATTAAAACAATGTAATGACTAAAATATAAAGGGTTATTGGGGGGTCAAGTACAAGTATGGAGTAAACAAAAATTGGATCATGGGCGACAATTGGAACATTTCCCCTAATAGATTTCCTATTAATAGAAGATTTGAGCATTCATAATCAATATCTTCTAATAGATTTGTACTAGATGGCGAATTCCATGACTAGTTAACAAATTCCATGACTATTCTTACATTATCTAGATTAGACAGTTTGATATTACAACCAAACATGATGCTTTGACCATTATTAATAAGGGAAGCTACTTATAAAAATGACACTTAATCTATGTAGTTACATTCAAACAATTTCATTATGTATGATCCTAAATAGCATTTAGTTGGAGTATCAGTTATTACTGTTTCATAAAAAAATTATTTAATCATAGGAGATACTATTTAATCAAGATAGTCCATGTAATTTAAATTTATGTCGATTATGTCATCAACAATATATATTCAGTCATAGCATAAACTGTAAGTTCTATCTCAAGAGATTAGGCAACATAAAAATGTAATTTTAAGCTATCAATATTGATTGTTTATATCTTTTTAGATGATTGGGATATTCATATATTCAAAACCTACAACCAAAGAATTTTGTAATAGCTTCAAAATATATACAAAATATGTAACTATTCGGGAAATATAAGATATAAATTCATAACTATAAATTGAATTTGAACTGAACAATTGACATAGGCTATATTGAAATATTATTGAATAAGATAGAGACAAAATAGAAAATTTGGTAATTACAAGCCAAAATTATGTTTTATAATATTTGAAAATACAGTATTGAAGTTTTGTAAAGTATATGTGCATAAATTCTTCAAAGTATCAGTGTAATTGTTAAGTTACTATTGATTACATGAAGTATCATTATAACTATTAAGTCACTATTGATTACATGAAATATATCATTTATAGTAATGTTGTAGAAATAAGTTAAAACTTAAAAAAAAAACTAGATTATTTGAATAGAAACTATGTTATCATCTATGTGCATATGTTGTGAAGTGACATTATAGCATCCATTGTAGATCATACTTGTATAATTTGTCAAAAGGAAGGATATATTAGAATAAATTTGAGTAATAAAGGTTAAATTAAGTTATAAGTAAACATAATAATAACAACAAAATAGTTTGTATACCTAAAATGATAGAAGCTAGCTCTCTTTCAAATTAATGACTATATTATTAAAGAGAAATGGCAACCTATGGTTACAAAAGGAACCACATGCCTTGTCTATGCTTCCATGTTTTGCATACATGCCACATGTGGAGTAAGCTAGAAGGTGGCATTGTGTAGGAAAGTTTACGTGCCTTGTGGATACTTCCTTATTTCCCATGCATGCCCATCAGAGCATTTTTTTTTACTCTTGAGTTATCAAACTTCAAATTACATCATTTTAATATTTATTAACCAAGTTGTAAAACTATGGCTTCGAGCTAGAAGGATTGGGACTATACCTATGTACAAATTGTAGGTTTTCCAGAATCATTGTTGTTGAGAGAAAAAGCAAGCATTGGGCTACAAATTTCACAACATTGAGTTTCATAGGCAATTTAACTACTTAATTGATATATTTCAAACTGTTTAGTTTCATAATGAACCTTCGTGAGATCTCTATCATCCTGATGATGGTTCACGGAGTGTAATCCAAAACATCAATGAAAAAACTCTAACACAATCAAAATCCAGAAGCAACAAATTGCTAACATCATGCATTGTGGAAATCTCATAGCATTAAATGTTTCAAACTCTTAGTCATTTTTCTTTCCTCCTATAAATGGTAATTTTTAATTTAAATGTGCTTGATTTTTAAGTCTCTGCAAGTTTTGAAGTTTCTTGTAGAAGAGCTAACTACTGGTGAAATTTGGTAGTTCAAAACCTCCAATGCTACAGTATGATGTGAGTGAATTATAATATCTTAAATAAGTTGTTGGTTCACTAATATGTATTCTTGTTTTTAGGTGTCATTATGCTTGATGAGATCAAAACCTGTTAGTTCTTGTTGATGAGACATTTGCAAATTATAATTTTAATTAGCATCACTTATAATTTAAACACCTACAAATTAGTCTTCTCTTTTTCTTTCATGGGGAATCTAATAACAACCTCGTCTGAGAACCTTCTGTCATCAGAGAACCTTTTAAAATCTTATTAATGGCCTTTATTGTTGCTGCCCCTAATGATTCTTATTAGGGCATTGATTTGCATAATGATCTCCACCATAATTAAAACATCCCCCTAGAGGTCCCTTATTTTTAGGACCTTTGCTTGCACTAGTTTCATCTTTTTGGTTACTGTTATTTCTATTTTTATCCTTTCTGCTATCATACTGATTATTCTTATTCCCTTTTCTCTCCAAGTTTTGATGAGACTGTTTCCATTTTCCCTTAAAGTGATACTTGTCCCTCATGGAATCATCCTTTTTTAATCTTTGTTCCTTCTTAACCTCTTTCTCATAAGCCTCATCCATTGTACGAGGTGCCAAAATATTTGTGGAACCTCCAATGCAGTTGTTCAATCCTAGAATGAATTTCCAGACACAAAAGTTTTTTTCTTGTTGATATTGAGGTACATATTTTAGTAACTGGGTATATTTTTCCAAGTATTCATTAACTGATAAGGGTCCCTGCTTAAGGTTCTCAAATTCCAAAATTTTTTTATCATAGAATAATTGTGGGAGCCATCTTTGCTGAAATATTCTTACAAATTGCTCCCATGTCACATCTGCCTCTTCAAGGCCCATTTCTACTCTTTAGTTTTCTCACCATGTTGCGGCTTCTTCGGTCAACTAGTAGGCTGCCCAGGCAGCCTTGGAAGTGTCTAAGTAGTCTCTTAAATCAAATTATTTCTCCATCTTAGTTAACCATGCCTCAACAACATTTGTAGATGTGGATCCCTCAAACTTCGAGGGTTTAATATTTTTCATAGCCTTGGCCAATTCATTAAGCAAATGTCTCCTTTAATTACCTAGGCTTATGGTTTTTGAACTTTCTTCATGTTGGTCACTATGGATCTCAGACCTTTCCTCACACATATTAGTCTGCATGTCCACTTTTATTTCTAGATTTAGAAATCAATTTTGAGTTTCACTCATCAAATCTTTAGTAACTGGTCTAGTTTGGCCATAGGGTTATCATTGTCTTAATCTCTTCTGAACCCATTTCTAAAATTCTCCATTCCAATGAAATTCCTAGAGATATGGTATTACTTATTAGTCTATGTTTGGTTTTATTTCCATGGTTCTTTCCATAAGATTTCATAAACAAACAATTACTTTAAGGTATCAACATGATATGTCATCAAATTAATTATAGATTCCATTCAATAATGATTACAAAATAACTATCACTCCTTGTGATAGATTCAATTACAAAATGATTATAAATAACTATCACTCCCTGTGATAGGTTCAATTAAAAAATCAATAACTGGTGCATGAGCACCTAAAATATGTGTTTGTAAAGATTCACTTTGTCAAGGTTGGTCAATATGAAGGTCTAGGAATTAGGAGTAAGTTGGAGTCTTTTGTGGTAATAAGGGTCTAATAAGACCACTTTTAATGTATTTTGGGCTGATAGTATTAGTTTGATTCAAAAAGTTACATTATGATGTAATAATTGTCAAAGTAAAGTGCAAAATATGGAATTTAAGGGGGGTCAAGGTAGTTTAGTGGTTAGTTATAGGCAGTTCAGGAGTAGCTTTGGATTGGAACATGTATTTAAGCCCTCTTGAAGGCTCAAATAGGGGTTTTTGTTGCATTTTGAAGGAGAAAAGTAATCAAAATCTTTATTTTCAATTATTTTTAGAGTTTTCTTCCACATTCAGCCTATGTACAAGTCTGTATATTAGGGTTAGGGTTCTAAATGTTTTAAATTTTGTGTAATGTGGTGTTGGCTTCCTTTTGAACTCATTCTTGTAGGATTTCATTGAGTATAAATAACTTTAAGGTTTGATTTTCCTTGATTGGTCTAAAAATAGGGAAGCAAGGGTTTGTGGCCTAAAATGTTGTAAAAGGCCTTTCTACCTTTCTGTGTTTACTGTTTCTTGGTGAAAATGGCCTAGTAGATTAGTAGGAGGTGTAGGAATAGAGGATTATGTTTAAGAAAGGCATTTTGATGAAGAACTCAATGCTGCCCAATGGAAAACACAAAATTTAAGCCATTAGAGAAAGCTTGATGTTGATGATTGAGGGAAAAGGATTGAGAACTTCATAGGATGTGAGGAAATCTATGTCATCATATGTATTTTGGCATGTCTTGAAGGTTTGAGAGGATAGAAGTGGTTAGTTGTGTGAGGAAGTTGAAAACCCTATTAGAAAGGGGTGGTAAAGACTGAAAATAACTCGATTTTAAAAGGAAGTGTGTGTCAAATGTGAGGGCAGCATAATGTAATGTTATTTTAAGCATGTATAGGTAAAATGAAGAGGGATTGAAGTTGTTTCTAGTTGGTGAGTGGTCAAGGCATGGATAAATCAATAAGCCCTAGTCTAAGTTATGAAAAGTGAGGGTTTAAGAGAATTGGGTCTTAGCGAGTGAGTGAAGAACAAAAATCTAGGAAATAATATGTTTTGAAGGTATTTTGAAGACTATTTGAAGGTTTTTAGAGTTTTTGGTGAGTTTAAAGGTAGGTTCCTTTGTAAAAGAGGGCTAATTGGTTCCCGTTTCAGCCTAAATAGTCAATTTGGGTGTTGAAGGTCTAAAGAACCCTATGGTGAATTTAAGGAATGGTTTTTTCTACGTTAATGGGTCAATTAATGTGTAAGGGTTTCAAGGATTTTAGTATGTGGTTGCGAGAAAAGGTCTAAAAAATGGTCTTGGAGCCCTAGTAGATGAATGGTGGCTTGAGCAGGTGAAATTGTAACCAGAAGTTCTTGAGACTTAAAGGGTGAGCCAATTATGTTTCTTTGGTCAATTTAATCTTGTTAGATGCCTCTTGGAGTTTTGGAAAATATTGGAACAAAATTAGAGTGTGTTTGAGCCATTGGGTGCCTTACGCACTAAAGAGTTAAATTGGTGTTTTGAGAGATCTTTCAGGATTAGATTGTGATTTCATGGTTCAATTGGTTTGAGGTCACCCTTGTCTGCATCAAAGTGGTATTAGAGTGAGGAAGTAGATCTCATGAAGATTGAAGAAGAATCATTAGAAAATGGAAAGACATTATGGCCATCAGAAGGTTGGATTAGAAAGAGGAACATATGAGGAATGCCATTTGTTGGACCAAATGCAAATGAAAAGGTAAGGTATGTAAAGTAATGATTGATTTAGATTCATTGGATAATGTTGTTTCAGAGGAAATGGTTGAAAATTTACATTTGAAAAGGATAATCCGTGAATCACCTTACAAGGCATATTGGGTAAATGATAGTATCTAAATATTATGGTTAAAGAGCAAGCATTTGTAGATTTTCAGATTGGTCCTTACAAAGATGTTGTACTATTTGATATTATTCCTATAAGAGATTATCACATGATACTAGGTAGATCTTGGCAATATGATAGGTTTGCTATACATGATGGAAGACTTAATGTGTATGAAATTAAAAAGGATTGGAAAAGTTATACCTTGAGTTGTTTGCAGGATGAAGGGACAAAAAGGAGGAGAGGAATGCGTGGAAAAAGAGAGTTGTTAGAGAAAAAGGAACAAGGGGACAAGGAAGAAACATAGGGGAATAACATAGACTCCATGGAGAGAGTAAAACACCCTGAAGAAGCATTGAGGAAAACATAGCAGGTTGAAGACACAAGGGAAGCAGAGAAAGTGAAGGTCAGAGGTGAAAGGACCTTGAAGGCACAAGATGAGGATGGAGGATGTGGTGAAGAAAAAGGTAGGTAAGAGTTTTTTTCAATTGCAAGAAAATGAGGTTGAAGCAACAAAGGATTGGTTTTCTACACTGATTTGTGGAAAAAGAACAATTGGGACAGAGATCCCTAAAAGAGCAATAGATAAGAGTGTAGAAGAGTTTTCAATGGAGAGGAAAGGGAGGCCTAGTGAGGTCAATGATAAGAAAATGAAATGTCCACTGAATGGAAAGAGTAATGGGAGGCAGCAAGAGACTAGTGACAAAGAAGATGAGTTGCAGTAGGTGTACATTGACATAGAGGATGGAAGATCTGATGACAGAAAGGTCTTGAAGACTAAGAGTGTTAAGAGAGAAAAGGGAGATATAGTTAAAGAAGGTGGAAGGATGATAGAAGGCTATGAAGGGATTGAATATGGTGAGAAGATCATTGGGGTACTGGTGTGTCCCATAAGGGAAGATGCAATTGAGAGGAAGGAAAAGATTGCAATTATAGTGAGTTATGAGGAAAAAGGTATAGAGGCAATTGAGGCAGCAAGTTTGATGAAAGTTTTGTAGGTTGATGAACCTGAGAGTGTGGAGATGGTAAATGAAGAGTGTGAAGAGCAAGTCAAGATAGAAGAGAAGTTATGGAGCCAAAGAGAATGGCTAGTGATAGAAGATGAGTTTGTGAAAGAGTGTGTAGGATGTGACGAAGTTGTAGTCACCTTGAATGGTGAAGAAATTTTACAAAAATGGATGATTGAGGTCTTAGTAATAAAACATACTAGAGTGGAAAAGTTAATAGTGGTTGGCGAAGGGAAGGCTAGAGAGAAATGGTTTGAGAATTCTCCAATTATGATGGAGAACAAAGCAAATGATATGGATTGGACAATGGATTGTCCTTGGTTGTTAGGTTTGGTTGTGTGGAAGATGTATGCTACTGTGAAGATGGTTCTAAGCATGGGGAATCTAAGATATTTTGTGAAGAGAAGAGTTAGAAGGTAGAGAGTGAAGGGGGCCCTATGTTATTTTCTTGTGTTGATGATTTTGCTAATGAAAGACAAACCTAAGGTTAAGATGAAAGGTGAAGAACACAATATGGACTGCTTGGTATTGGATAAGCATAATGAGCATGTTGGGAGTAGTAGGTTGAGATGTGTGAGTATAGCTCTGAGCATGAAGATATAGGTTTAAGGAGACAATGCAAGCAAAGGATTGATGAGCATGGATGAAACTAAGCCCAAGGTCAAAATGAAGACTTTACAAGGACAAGCAGGAGCATCAGAGGTTGCAGACACAAGTTTTGTTGTAGGTTCAAAACATAAAGGCTTCCAAGGGACTTGGAAGAATTCTCAAGGCAAGTGTATGGTGCAAGAGCACCTAAAACATGTGTTTGTAAAGATTTACTTTGTCAACATTAGTCAATATGGAGGTCTAGGAATTAGGAGTAAGTTGGAGTCTTTTGTGGTAATAAAGGTCTAATAAGACCACTTTTAATGTATTTGGGGGTGCTTGTATTAGTTTGATTCAAAAAGTTACATTATGATGTAATAATTGTGAAAATAAAGTGCAAAATATGGAATTTGAGTGGGGTCAAGGTAGTTTAGTGGTCAGTTATAGGAATTTCAGGAGTAGTTTTAGATTGGAACATGTATTTAAGGCCTCTTGAAGGCTCGAACAGGGGTTGTTGTTATATTTTGAAGGAGAAAAGTAATCAAA
This sequence comes from Sequoia sempervirens, assembly GCA_007258455.2. NCBI lineage: Eukaryota > Viridiplantae > Streptophyta > Pinopsida > Cupressales > Cupressaceae > Sequoia > Sequoia sempervirens. The sequence continues at coordinate 150,888,428 of VDFB02105785.1, read as the reverse complement.
AGCTCTATTTTAAATTATTTTCTAAGTTTTCTTCCACATTCAACTTGTGTACAAGTTCGTATAGTAGGGTTAGGGTTCTAAATGTTTTGAATTTTGTGTAATATGGTGTTTTCTTCCTTTTGAACTCATTCTTGTAGGATTTTCATTAAGTATAAAGCACTTTAAGGTATGATTTTCCTTGACTGGTCTAAAAATAGCGAAGCAAGGGTTTATGGCCTAAAATGTTGTAAAAGGCCTTTCCACCTTTCTGTGCTTAATGTTTCTTGGTATAAATGGCCTTATAGATTAGTAGGAGGTGTAGGGATAGAGGATTATGTTGGAGAAAGAAATTTTGATGAAGAACTCAACGTTGCCCTATGGAAAACACATAATTTAAGCCATTAGAGTAAGGTTGATGTTGATGATTGAAGGAAAAGGATTGAGAACTTCATAGGATGTGAGGAAATCTATGTCATCATATGTATTTTGGCATGTCTTGATGGTTTGAGAGGATAGAAGTGGTTAGTTGTCTAAGGAAGTTGAAAACCCTATTGGAAAGGGGTGGTAAAGAGTGAAAATAAGTGGATTTTCAAAGGAAGTGTGTGTCAGACATTAGGGAAACATGATGTAATGGTATTTTGAGCATGTACAGGTACAATGAATAGGGATTGAAGTGATTTCTAGTTGGTGAGTGGTCAGGGCATGGGTAAATCAATAAGCCCTAGTCTAAGTTGTGAAAAGTGAGGGTTTAATAGAAATGGGTCTTAGTGAGCTAGTGAAGACCCAAAAGTTGGAAAATACTATGTTTCGAAGGTAATTTGAAGACTATTTGGAGGTGTTAAGAGTTTGTGGTGAGTTTAAAGTTAGGTTCCTTTGTAAAAGACGGCTAATTAGAGCCCGTTTAAGCCTAAATAGTCAATTTAGGTGTTGAAGGTCTGAAGAACCCTATGGTGTATTTGAGGTATGTCTTTTTCTAGGTTAATGGGTCCTTGAATGTGTAAAGATTTGGAGGATTTTAGTGGGTAGTTGTGAGAAAAGGTCTAAAAACTGGTCTTGGAGCCCTAGTAGATGAAAGGTGGCTTGAGAGGGTGAAATTGTAGCCAGAAGTACTTGAGAATTAAAGGGTGATTCAATCATGTTTGTTTGGTCAATTTAATCTTGTTAGATTCCTCTTGGAGTTTGGGAAAATATTGGAAAAAAATTAGTGCGTGTTTGAGCCATTGGGCGCCTTGAGCACAAAAGAGTCAAACTAGTGTTTTGAGAGACCTTTTAGGATCAAATTGTGATTTCATGGTTCAAGTGGTTTGAGGTCACCATTTTCTACATCAAAGTGGTATCCGAGCGAGGAAGTAGATCTCTTGAATATTGAAGGAGAGTCATTGGAAGGTGAAAAGAAATTATGGCCATCAGAAGGTTGGATTAGAAAGAGGAAGACATGAGGAATGCCATTTTCAAGACCATATGCAAATGCAAAGGTAAGGTATGTAAAGTAATGATTGATTTAGGTTCACTGGATAATGTTGTTTTAGAGGAAATGGTCTAAAAGTTACATTTTACAAGGATAATCCATGAATCACCTTACAAGGCATATTGGGTAAATGATAGTGAACAAATTGTGCTTAGAGAGCAAGCATTTGTAGATTTTCAGATTGGTCCTTACAAAGATGTTGTACTATGTGATATTATTCCAATAAGATATTGTCACATGATACTAGGTAGAGCTTGGAAATATGATAGGTTTCCTATACAAGATGGAAGACTTAATGTGTATGAAATTGAAAGGGATGGGAAAAGTTATACCTTGAGTTGTTTGCAGGATGAAGGGACACAAAGGAGGATAGGCATGTGTGGAAAAAGAGAGTTCGTAGAGAAAAAGGAACAAGGGGACAAGGAAGAAATAGAGGGGCATAACATAGATGCCATGGAGAGAGTAAAACACCCTGAAGAAGCATTGAGGAAAACATAGCAACTCAAAGACACAATGGCAACAGAGAAAGTGAAGGTTAGGGGTGAAAAGAACTTGAAGGAACAAGATGAGGATGGAGGATGTGGTGAAGAAAAAGGCAGGTCAAATTTTTTGCAATTGCAAGAAAATGAGGTCAAGGCAACAAAGGGTTGGTTTTCTACAGGGATTTGCGGAAAAAGAACACTTGGGACAAAGATCCCTTAAAGAGAAAAGGATAAGAGTGTAGGAGAGTTTTCAATGGAGAGGCAAGGGAGGCCTAGTGAGGTCAATGATAAGAAAATGCAATGTCCACTGAATGGACAAAGTAATGGGATGCAACAAGAGACTAGTGACAAAGAAGATGAGTTGCACCAGGTGTATGTTGACATAGAGGATGGAAGATCTGATGACAGAGAGGTCTTGAAGACTGAGAGTGTGAAGAGATAAAAGGGAGATACAATTAAGGAAGGTGGAAGGATGATAGAAGGCTATGAAGGTAATAATATGGTGAGAAGATCATCATTGGGGTTGGTGTGTCCCTTAAGGGAAGATGCAAGTGAGAGGAAGACAAAGATTGCAAATATAGTGAGTTATGAGGAAAAAGGTATAGAGGCAATTAAGGCAGCAAGTCTGATGAAAGTTTTGTAGGTTTATGATTCTGAGAGTGTGGAGATGGTTAATGAAGAGTGTGAAGAGCAAGTCAAGATAGAAGAGAAGTTATGGAACCAAAGAGAATGGCTAGTGATGAAAGATCAGTTTGTGAAAGAGTGTGTAGGATGTGAGAAAGTTGTAGTCACCTTGAATGGTGAAGAAGTTGAACAAAAATGGATGAGTGAGGTCTAAATATTGAAAGAGACTAGAGTGGAAAAGTTAATAGTAGTTTTCCAAGGGAAGGCTAGAGAAAAAGGGTTTGAGAAGTCTCCAATTACGATGTAGAAGAAAGAAAATTAGATGGATTGGGTAGTGGATTGTCCTTAGTTGTTAGGTTTGGTTGTGTGGTAGATGTATGCTACTATGAAGATGTTTCTAAGCATGGGGAATGTGAGAGAGTTTGTGAAGAGAAGAGTTAGAAGGCAGAGAGTGAAGGGGGGCCTATGTTACTTCCTTTTGTTGATGATTTTGCTGATGAAAGACAAACCTAAGGTTAATATGAAAGGCGAAAAACACAATATGGACTGTTTGGTATTGGATTTAAGCATAATGAGTATGTTGGGAGTAGCAGGTGGAGATGTGTGAGTACAGGTCTGAGCATGAAGGTACAAGTTTAAGGAGACAATGCAATAAAAGGATTGATGAGCATGAATGAAGCTAATCCCAAGGTCAAAATGAAACATTTACAAGGACAAGAAGGAGCATCAAAGGTTGTAGACACAAGTTTTGTTGTAGGTTCAAAACATAAAGGCTTCAAAGGGACTTGGAAGAATTCTTAAGGAAAGTTGTATGGTACAGGAGCACCTAAAACATGTGTTTGTAACGATTCACTTTGTCAAGGTTGGTCAATATGAAGGTCTAGGAATTAGGAGTAAGTTGGATTCTTTTGTGGTAATAAAGGTCTAATAAGACTCATTTTAATGTATTTGGGGTTGCTAGAATTAGTTTGATTCAAAATATTACATTATGATGTAATAATTGTCAAAATAAAGTGCAAAATATAGAATTTGAGGGGGGTCAAGGTAGTATAGTGGTTAGTTATAGGCATTTCAGGAGTATTTTTGGTTGGAACATGTATTTAAAGCCTCTTGAAGGCTTGAACAAGGGTTGTTGTTTCATTTTGAAGGAGAAAAGTAATCAAAAGCACTGTTTTCAATTATTCTCTGAGTTTTCTTCTGCATTCAACCTGTGTACAGGTCTATACAATAGGGTTAGGGTTATAAATGTTTCTAATTTTGTGTAATATGGTGCTGGATTCCTTTTAGACTCATTCTTGTAAGATTTCATTAAGAATAAAGCATTTTAAGGTCTGATTTTCCTTGATTGATCTAAAAATAGGGAAGCAAGGGTTTGTGGCCTAAAATGTTGTAAAAGGCCTTTCCACCTTTCTGTGTTTACTGTTTCCTAGTGGAAATGGCCTAGTAGATTATTAGGAGGTGTAGGAATAGATGATTAGGATGGAGAAAGGAATTTTGATGAAGAACTTCACGCTACCCTATGGAAAACACAAAATTTAAGCCATTAGAGAAAGGCTAATGTTGATGATTGAAGGAAAAGGATTGAGAACATCATAGGATGTGAGAAAATTTATATCATAAGATGTATTTTGAAGTTTCTTGAATGTTTGAGAGGATAGAAGTGGATAGTTGTGTGAGGAAGTTGAAAACCCTATTGGACAGGGGTGGTAAAGAGTGAAAATAAGTGGATTTTCAAAGGAAGTTTGTGTCAAACATGAGGGAAGCATGATGTAATGTTAGTTTGAGAATTTATAGGTAAAATATAGAGGTAATGAAGTTTTTTGTGGTTGGTGAGTGGTCAGGGCATGGGTAAATTAATAAGCCCTAGTCTAAGTTGTGAAAAGTGAGTGTTTAAGAGAAATGGGTCTTTGCAAGTGAGTGAAGACCCAAAAGTTAGAAAATCCTATGTTTTGAAGGTATTATGAAGATTTTTTTGAGTTTTCTATATTTTTTGGTGAGTTTAAAGTTAGGTTCCTTTGTAAAAGAGGGCTAATTGGAGCCTGTTTCAGCCCAAATAGTCAATTTGGGTGTTGAAGGTCTGAAGAACCCTATGGTGGATTTGAGGTATGTTTTTTTCCAAGTCAATAGGTCCCTGAATGTGTAAAATTTTGGAGGATTTTAGTGGGTGGTTGTGAGAAAAGGTCTAAAAACTGGTCTTGGAGCCCTAGTAGATGAATAGTGGCTTGAGAGGGTGAAATTGTAACCAAAAGTACTTGATACTTAAAAGGTGAGTTAATCATTTTTTTTGGTCAATTTAATATTTTTAGACGCCTCTTGTATTTTGGGAAAATATTGGAAAAAAATTACAGTGTGTTTGAGCCATTGGGTGCCTTGTGCACTAAAGAGTCAAATTAGTGTTTTGAGAGACCTTTTAGGATTAGATTGTGATTTCATGGTTCAAGTGGTTTGAGGTTACCCTAGTGTGCATCAATAAATATCACTGCTTGCGATAGATTTATTTACAAAATGATTATAAATAACTATCACTCCTTGTGATAGGTGTAATTACAAAATTTGTTACAAAAGAGTATTTGTCACTTCCTATGATAGGTTTTCATTCCAAACTAATTATGTATCATTATCATTGTCGGTGATTGGTTCCTCCTGATCAATAAGTTTAGAAAAAGGTATGACCCTATATCTAGGGGTTCGTTTTCAATTTTTAGAAGATTCGAGCAGCTTGGTTCCAATATTTATTAGGTTCATAGTGTTGGTTTGTTTCATTTCAACAAGGATGACTACTTCAATGGCTTCCTTAATTGAAGTTGTCTACTTCTTTCTCACCAAAGTCTCCTAAGAGCTTCAACCATGGTATCTGAGTCTGCAGGAATAGAGCATCTGGAATAATCATATTGGAGTCTAATTTTCCATATCTATTTGGATACCAGATCTCAAACCTTCTTCGAGGGTGTTTTTTGTATCCACATCCTAGAAAAACACCAACAATAGGTTTTAGTTTTCTAAGTTGGCATGATGAGCCCCAAGGTTCAGTGTCAAACATGGTAGCTCTGATACCATATGTAATACTCAAACTATCATATAGTTAAGAAAGGAAACTAACTAACAACTTTCAGTTGAAAAAGCAACTAACTTAGCAACTAACTTGTTTCAACTATACCTATGTATAAAATGTAGGTTTTCCAGAATCATTGTTGTTGAGAGTAAAAACAAGCATTGGACTACAAATTTCACAACATTGAGTTTCACAAGAAATTTAACTACTTAATTGATATATTTCAAACTGTTTAGTTTCATAATGAACCTCCTTGAGATCTCTATCATCTTGATGATGGTTGACAAAGTGTAATCCAAAATGTCAATACAAAAACTCTAACACAATCAAAATCCAGAAGCAACAAATTGCATGGATTGTGGAAATCTCATAGCATTAAATGTTTCAAACTCTTAGTCATTTTTCTTTCCTCCTATAAATGGTAATTTTGTATTTTTTATTTGAATTTAAATGTGCTTGATGTTTAAGTCTCTGCAAGTTTTGAAGTTTCTTATATAGAAGCTAAACTACTGGTGAAATTTGGTAGTTCAAAACCTCCAATGCTACAGTATGATGTGTGTGAATTATAATAGCTTAACTAAGTTGTTGGTTCACTCATATGTTTTTTTTTTTTAGGTTTCATTATGCTTGATGAGATCAAAACTTGTCAGTTCTTGTTGATGGGACATTTGCAAATTATAATTTTAATTAGCATCACTTATAATTCAAACACCTACAAATTTAGGTACATGTGATTTCATTCCAAGAAATATAGTGTTTTATATTGAGACCATTCGTTCAAGATTGCAGTGCAACTTATATCATGATAGACATGATAAAAAGCTCATTCTTTATAGATTTGTGTAACAACAATGGAGTTTTAGCTCTAACAACTTGCCTCTCAAGTTGAATTTAGTTGTCAATTCCAAATGGAAATGGTGAAAGTATAAGGTTACTTAGAAGATTTCATATCACACATAACTAAACCACTTCAATGTTAAAGACCATAAAACATGTCAAAGGAAGAATAAAAATGAAAGAAATCTTAGGATAAACATGATTTATAGGACATGAAACATCACAAAAAATATAATTTAAATGGAACACACTTTAACCTTACAACAATTGTAGTTGGCCATAAGATAAAATTAGCTCTCCTTCTTCAATGAAAAATTGTGTTTAATCAAATTTCCATTCTAGATTTAGATTGCTTGATATCCAGTAAAGTCTCTACCTTTCCCAAGCCTAAGATTGAAGCAAATCACTTTGCTATGCACTGTAAACTCCTTGCATTATGCAACAAAAACTTAACTCCTCAATTTGTATATATTAAACTGAGGTCAAGATTTTGTAAGATGTTCCAGATAACAGAAAATACATACTTGTCAAATCATGACAAATGTAGAAACATATCTAAGAAATCACCCTAAGAATTTAACATGTATCAATTATTACTGTACCATTTATAGTACACATAGATAGTAGAAAGTAATTAAACTCAACAAAAGGACTTAAACTAATTTGTTGTGATCTCATCACAATTCACATTATTTATGGCAATCAGGTTGAAAGTATAACAATCCTATCTAAACATCAAATCACCATTAATCACTGAAGTTTGCCTATACAAATCATTCTACAACTACCCATGTTTAAAAAAAATAAAAAAGATGGATCTGGGAGAATCTTATCTAGTTTGTAGGTTCAAACAAATGGGCTCTTGCGACATCCCTCGGTCAACTAAGAATCATAAGTTCAATTATGAGATATATACTAAAACAAAAGGATACAAGCCCTAAAAATTACCATATGCAATTACATTTAACAAGGGGCCCTTGTAATCCTGGGAGCTCCTTTGACCAAAATTCTCTCATTTAAATCCTTGACAACCCTTTTGAACATTAAGTATTCAAGTTTACATTCCAAAAGAGAGAAACCAATATCTCAAACCCCAACAACAGAACACAAATAAATATAATCAACCGCCAAAACTATTGAATTGCACGGATCTTCTAATTTAATCCTCATGCAAATGAATTGTTTCAAGCCTCGCAAAAACTCGTTCTCCCACGTTTAGAGTCAAAAGCACCAATTCAACTCCCAAAACTCTCAAACTACAAGCGATTTCAAATTTAACCCTCGAGAAAACAAATTTGTTCCATAAAAAAATAATTTGTAAGGCCTTCCAAAACCAAGACATATAGACAAGAAACTTAATAAATACCTAAAAATCACCTCAAAAAGCTATCTAAAGTGTTACAAAAACAAGTCTGTCAAATTCATTCAAATACACCAATTCAACCACCCAAACCCCCAAACTATGAAAGACTTAAAATTTTACCCCAAAAAACAAATTTATTCCATTACCACTTGATATCAAAACTGTAACAACAAGCAATTATCTCAAATTTACCATGAAAAGCACAAATTCAGCCACCAAAACCCTCAAACTTAATAAATACCTGATTTAATTGAAGAAGCATAATAGGTAAGTAGACTAGTGGCATCATCGAAGGCGTACGAATAAGCCGTAGGGCAGGCGGCCTTGAACAAAGTAGAGTAAGTATTGGGAGAATAGGAGTGGGCATCACCATACCGCCCAGTATAGCAGTACTCGGGCGAATTGAAGGTAGAGCAGGCACTCTTGCATTCCACGACACGCTCCTCGTCCTCCACCCTCAGCCCCGCAGGACACATCTCATTCAGATACTTCATACACCCAATCAACCCACATTGCCCCGTTTCGGTCTCCGCGGGGCAAATGGCAATGGGCAAGTTGAAGTCGTTGACCATGCTATTCCATCATAGAATTCGCTGCAAGTGGCAGTGGAGGAGGAGGAGAGCTTGATTTCTATGAGTGTAGCAGGCGGAGTGCCACCCATGCTATTGCAGAAGAAGGAGCCGCCATAGTCGCCGGTGGTGCAAGTGCCATTGTTACCCGCGTCATCGAAGGAGTAGTTGTTGCGGTCCTAGATTCAACCCGACCACCCAAACGGTGCCTCGAATTACTTCACCGGAGGCTTCAGACAAGTGCCTCTCTTCTCCAGCAGAAGGTGCTCGGCGCCTGGCTGTATGAATGGCCATACAATGTGATTGCACTCGTCCACCAGTGTAAAGCGTGTCGCCTCCCCTGCATAAACAACAAAGACCAAAGACCAGAGACATTTTGTAGAGCTCTGTTAAACTACATGAAAGCTGTTTTAAGTTTACTAGTGAGCTTTGTGCGAGTGTATTGTAAGAACAAATTGTCACCAACAGTAAAGCTATGGCTGTGCTGAGATGTGCGCCGCGCATTTCCATCATGTCGGTGGATAAAATTTGGTGAGGGAATGGGTGGGAGAGAGATTATTTGTAGAGGGGGAGATGGATTTCGGCACCTCTGAGAGCGAGAGCATTTTTTATCCTTATTTTTGGACATGGGATCCATCATACTATTCGCCATTATTCTTTCCTCACTGCTGGTCTATTCCGGCACCGAGAAATTCTATTCACGGTTGGACTGACAAAAATCCCCGTGGAAATTTGAAACAAATAGCCTATCGGTTAATTATCAAATTTAAGTCAGGATTCAAATTTTAGGAGGTCAAATGCTTCTCAATTTTGGCCATGAAAAATGAACTCATATATGTTAGAAAATTTCCTCCCTTGTCTATGTATCCTTTTCTTTCTTTATAAAATTCTTCTTTTGAAGTCGCAAATAATCATATGCAAGATATCAACTCGCCACTTTCCCTCCCTATTGAGTTGGTCAATTGTGAGTAGATGAATAACATAAAAATATTGATAAATCATATACCTTATGAGCTTATGGAACTAAAAAGGTATCACATATAATCAAAAGAAAAAGTAATATTGCTTCCTTAAATTCAAAAATGATTGAATCTTTCCTATTTTTCTCATATCAAAATCCCATCCTCTAAAAAACATGAAGTATGAAAACCCATATTTTTGACCCAAAAAAAAAAAAAGTTTTCTATTTAATTCTAATGCTCCTCAACTCCAAATACAAGCATTTTAGTATTAGAGAGAACTTTTTCTATCAAGTAGATAAGATAGATAGACACAATTATTAAAAATGGGTCAAAATTTAGTGATAAGATGTTGTTTCTCATATGAATTATGTGGAAGAGGAAGGATATCATGTGCATGCAAAACTGTCACATCAAGTATTGATATCAATGCTCTCAAATTTAACTCATGTGGTGTATTCCTAGGGGTGTTTTACAATAAGAATGAGGGTGGATTTAAATTATCATATGACATAGAATTTTAATAAAATAAATGATACAAAAAGGAATTCCTTGTGAAGAAGAAGTGATGTATAATACATTAGATAATCTGGATAATCTATTGGCTGAAATAAAAAAATGATGCTACATATTTGATACAAAAAGATGTTCTTTATCTAATAGGCTATTCTATGTGGGGGAACCCCACCGGCATCTCCTACAGTTAGATGCCGACGGGAACCCACAAACTATTCCGGGAACTTGGCGAGAATGATGTGTAGAACGCAGGTTTGGGAAGACTTAAATTTTTAACCTAATACATTTACTGAGTAAATAGGCAACCAATTATGCACGCTTTCCATCTTGGCAATGGTACCATTTAATCTTCAGTTGCAGAAAGTTTACGCTTTCACAGGTTGGACATTCTATGCAGTGAGCAATCCACTAAATATCCAGTGAAGCTTTTACCAACCACAAAAGTACTTTTCTAATTGATTATGAATGTAGGATTTCTTATGACATATTTTCTGACATCTTATCTGTGCATCTCTACTGCGAATTGTCCTTCATCGCTGCTTCTTCAACTAGCTAACCTAGACAATATGGGGTCACTTCAAACACGTTTTCCCTCTAGAATAATTATTTAGGCCGACTGATCACTGTTTCGCCTTTGCTTTCACTGGTTGCATTCACTGTTTTGGGCTAAATATCACAGTAATGGTATCGATGACAATTACTTACTCCAAAGTTGTCGTAATGAAGAGAAATTGAATATTTTTGCTGTACCATTTAACCTTCCTGCAGAACATCTCCCAATTCTTTTATTTGCTTAAAGTTAACTCTCATATTATATGAAATATTAGCCTAACGTACTGCGCTTTATTAGCACTGTAATTTTTATTAGAATCCATAACTATTTTAATTACTTACTCCTGCCTAGCTGGCAGAATTACTCAGCTTTCCATTTTTCATGTAGAAATGGAATTACTCACATTTCCGTTTTCGTGTGGAAATGGAATTATATACGGTAATAGCGCATATAAGTACATGGAACGCAGATTTCTTGTGGTCTCTGTGTTTGGCCTACAATTTAATAGGCCACCAAACCTTCATTGTGTGAAATAAATGTGAAGCAACTTTAAATGGTGAAGAAGCATGCAAAATTCTGGCAAACAGTTCACATTCCTTGTCTACGTTTTCCCTCTTTGAATACAAGTCTGCCAGAGGAATGGCGAAGAAAGGCTCCACCAACCTGATATAGAGTCTTGAAGTGATTGCTTGCTACGTTTATGTGTTACTTTTTTAACTTCCCTCGGGTGTGCCTCATTTGTTAGCCATTTCAAATTAAGGTGTTTCTCATGTCAATAAGAATTAAATATTAATAGAGAAAGGTTTCCACCTGCTTTGCTTTTGTTTTATGTGCCGCTTAAGTAGATAATAATTTGTTCATAGAGAGAGTTACACAACTTTACGATTCAGACCATATCAAAGGTTAAAAATGAATTTTCTGTCAAGATTTCTGTTTGCCTTCACCAGGATATTTGTTTGGATTGCACTCTAGATCTGAAAGAATATTTATTATTTTATTATGACGTTTTTAACCCCCGTCACGATAAGGATAGCGTGTCGTTTCAATTAACTTTATCCGTAAATATTTTTATATATTTGATTATTTAATTAACTTTTAAAAATTTGTATTTTCATTACTATTTATAGGGCAAAGCGCATGAAATAGCAGGCGGCCTCTAAAGGAGGCCTATGGGCAATAAACTATTGTTTCAATTTGAATTTTTTTGTGCTAATCTTTTAATGTTTATGTATTTCTTAATTTAAAAAAAAAAACAATTATTTTATGTGTTCTAATAGGTTCTCTCGAATTCTTTTGGGTGAAATTGTCAACTTATGTGTATAAAAATATAATATGCTAGTTACTTATAGAATTGTCAGCCTCTCTACACTCTCCAACAAAGTTAAGATTGTTTTTATATTTGTTTGTACGCAATGTTTTCTTTATCCAGGCTACTGTAATGATAGTTTCAATTTATTTATTTCATTTACACTCTGATCCAAATGCACCCACGAGGAACAATATGAAATTTTCTACTTTGAAAGCCATCCCATTTCATCATTGGCCTTGTGTGCTCCATTGTTTTATGGAAAATGGATTAGCGTGTGTGTTTTCCTTCAGAGGCAGGGCTAGATTATACGTCACCTTTTGATGAGGCTATTCATGACATTTTATAGATAAGAGAAGTTTCTTTTAGCCAATTGAATTGTTAAATAAAGAAAATAGTAAATTTTCATGTTGAATTTAGCCTTAAAGTTTAGCACATATGTGTCAAGAGGACATAATTAGAAGACATATATAACGACAATTCATTTAGATACTGATAGATAATATAGATCAAATATTAAGAAATATTTGAAATTCAATAAGAATGAGCACAAATTTGAGATTAAATTCTTCTACAATTGACTATTTGATGTCCAATCCAATTAAGTTGGTAATGAGGTTTATACTAACTTGAATTTTTTTAATTAGAAGCATTTGGGATTATTGATACATACTTCATCATGGAGGATGTTGGTAATGGAGGATAGAATAATTAAGTTTGACAATTTTGTTGATCTTTAGAGTTATATCTTCTCTTTTGCCTTCTAATACCTTGAGTTGTTCATGCAAATAATCAACATGTGTTTTAAGCTCCTTCTTGTCCTTTAGGTATTCCTACATGATTGTTGAGAAATTGGTCATCTAAAAGGATGGGTTAGAATAGATTAGTTGCATTTCAACTTCAAGAGAATGAAAGAATTAAGAAAGTACAACCATGCATTTAATTTTCCAATTGAATTTGATAACCACTTTATAGGTCTTAGAGACAATTGTCCAAGACATATTGAGTCCACTTGCGAGACTACTTGTGCATTAGAATAGTGTGAAGAGAGGTCATAATGGAATTTCAAAGCCATGCTTTATTTTGGTTCTAAATTACCAAGTATGCCCATCGTGGTGATAGAAATATCTTAGAGATGACCTTTTAAAATAACATTATTATTTGAAGAGCTTTAATAAATCTAAAAAAACATTAATATTTGAAGAGCTTAAGAAATATTTTTTAGATATTTTATTCATTTAATAGTTATTTTATTTTATTTTATTACTACATGTTTTCAATAGTCTTTTAAAAATAGATATTTTCTCTTCATTTCTTTTTTTTTTGCTCTAAAACTATATATTTTAAATAGTTTTAAAAGAAAATAGATGTCTTGTTTTTTTTTTTCAAGAATTATTTAAAATTTATTTATATTATTTAAAAGCCTGATTTTTTACTTTTAAATTATTTTATTTAACTAATAGTTACTCTATTTTACTTTAAAATTATATGAGAATTATTTTCATTGTATTTATAATATTTAATTTAATTTATTTTATATTCTCTATAAGAATCAAACTTGACACCAACATCATCCCTACCAATTATAATATTCATTAATGTAATAAAAATTTGATAGATTTCACTTGCAAGAAACTATTGATCTCAACCTATTTGGGACACCTCATAGGGTCACTTATGAAAAGAAAAATAGAAAGTAATTGTGTGTCTAATATGATTGTAGTTTGGGTCTTAGTGAATACCTATGCCCTTGTTAGTGACAACTATTTTTAATATTAGTATTGCTATTTTGAATTATAGTTACAGGTTATGACCAATGCACGAGCACCTTTGGATGTTATTACTATTTCAAGCAGTGATTATGAGTCCAATGCAACCTCACCACAAACCCATGAGAGACCTCTATCATCAACTGACTCAGCATCTGTGGATTGGTTGGGTTTCCCTCAGAATAATATTGAAGCTTTTTCTAACAATGTCTTGACATGTTGCCGGGAAATTTTTGAAGAAGCTATGAAAATAAGCCACAATGTATGCGATGTGCAAGACCACGAAGTTCAATTGGTGCAAGAAGTTGTTCAAAAATTTCATGCAACCTATGAAGCTCTTGAACTATACTATGGTTTCATTCGTGAATTAAAGTACTGCCAATATTATGGAGTGGCGAATGCATTTGAACTGAAACATGAATTCCAAGCTTTACAAAGTGATATATGGTCCAAAAAGTTCAACTAACTTCTTGGAAGTTAGTTACTCTTACATGTTTTTGTGGAACCAAATGAAAATGCCAAAATAGTTATATGTGGAGTGAAATGGATTTAGTGGAAGTTATACATATTGGATGTTTTTGTGCAACCAAATGAAGATGCTAGAATAGTTATCTCTAGAGCGAAATGGATTTAGTGGTCAGCCCTATATTTGGAACCTTGTTATATATCATGTTTACATTGTAATGTCATGTTTACACTGTAATGTCATTTTATAGATCATTTACAGCCCCGGTTCCAAACTGCCAGATGTTCCCATGTATGTTGTAACAAGGTTCGACAACTATAGTGGGCCACCATGGAATATGCATGACTCGAAGAGTATACCGATAATACCTGTTTCCCTGGGTAATAGAAGGAAAATACCACTCACGATGGCATGGGCTATTACCATACACAAAGCTCAAGGCCTAACACTACAAAAAGCAACAATTAATATTGGTAAAATAGATAGGCAGGGACTAACATTTACAACCATATCTAGAGTTAAATCATTAAATGACCTTCACATTCAACCATCATTCTCTTTTGAAAGATACTCCAAAATGCAAACCAATCTATACACAATCATAAGGAAACAAGAGGAGGCTCGCTTACAACAACTATGTCTCTCCTAAATTAAGGTACACAACTATAATTTGTGTCTACTTGATATCTATCACAAATTTCCATGGTGCATCAATTCCATTGTTACAAATTTCTCTCTTCCAAAACTCTCCTTCAATTGCTTATAAATAATAACACAGTTCAAACTTCAAAGCTTCAAATTGCTAGTATAAGTTGATTGCACCAACACCTAATCTACCCACCTTACCACCCCATTACTTTCATTGTACAGGTCTTGAAGACAAATCGCAATGATCATAAAAGCTTGCTGCCAAAAAAGAAACATGCACTTTTCCTGCATGCTCATAATATAATACCAACGTATATCGGCCTATCGGCGTAAGTATTGCACCTCATTGGGGTGCAAGTGCTAGTTTATCTCATTTTAAAGTGAAAGTGATGGAACCCTCAAAAATTTTGTTGCATTTTGGAAAACCTTGCACTCTTAAACGTGCCTCTTATCTTTGAATTTTTGGGTTTTGTAGTGTTGTTATGTTGTCATTTTCACCTAGGAAATCCTAGAGTCAATACCCTTGCAGTGTTCTAATTTGTCATTGACCTTTTGTTGCACATTGCCTATCATTTTGAAACATCTTATGCCATTGACCATTGTGGAGTAACTGGTCCCTCACACCTAGGTCTGAGTTTCTTCCTTTTTATAAGGTTGAATTAAAAAAAAAATTGGCCTTTACATCCTTTGCATTTTTATAACTTATAATCTTTTGGAAACCTTTCCCTACATTGTCCTAGAGTGGTCCCCTTCATTAGAACAACTTATGGGCACGTGCTTAAAATTTTTCACTTAAATTCCTTCGGGCATCTCTCTTTGTCGCTCATTGTAGATAGTTTATGAAAGGCATGTTTAGATTGGTGATGAGTGATGAGTGGTATTTCTTTGATTTCACTCATTTTAGATAGTTTTTGGAGCTCCTGATATCAATCAGTGATGGGTGATGCTCTTGCCTCTCCTTATATCATTTATTTTTCACTTATTGTTGATGACTCTTGAACCTTGAGTATTAAACTAGCAATCAGCGATGGCTCCCAAAATTTTGTTCTTCTCTTTGTCGCTCATCATGGATGGTTGTGTGATTGTAATTTTTAAAGAGTAATGAGCAATATGAAGTATCTCTTGGGTTTCACAGATTGGTTTTGAATGTCAAGTTTTGTATTAGCGATACATGATGCAAATCATTGTGATCTCTAATTGCTAATTACTTGCAAACCTTATTAGGAGAATTAGCAATAAGCGATAGCCCTAGTACCTCTATATTTTTATCCTATCATTCATCATAGATCCTTTCAAAACTTAATTTTCAAAATAGCGATGAGTGATGGAGTCGTCTATTCAACTTTCTTTCACTGATTTCAATTGATCTTATGAGTGATGTCTTTTATATCATTGATTTTCATGTAGGTGCATGTGTCTTAATCTTGTTTCATCACTTTATCTCTTGTTGCTGATGTGATCTAGCATTCAGAGTTAAACCAGTAATGTACGATGGGATAATGAATGGATCGAGGATGGGCCATATTTTCAAGGGTTAAGATTTCATCATGTGGATGCTTGCATCATTGATAGAACTAGTGAAGGATGAAATATGTTAGCGATAAGTGGAAGCTACTAAATGAAAAGGGAAACATGGCATAACCTATGGACATCGTATAAAGAAAGGAGGAAAGTAGTGAGGCTAGTGGAGAACTATTGATATGGTTTTAAAGTAGAACAATCAATGAACTGAAGTTCATCACGTCAATACTATCATCACTGATTGAACCATGGAAAGATGAGGAAAGCTCGTGATGAGTTATGGAGTGTATGAAGGACTATTCTCTACAAATTCTAGCTATGTACTTCGTCGATATTAATGAAGGAGCATATATTGAGTTGGTGATGTATGATTATTATCAGATCACAAGTGACTAATGAGGATGAAGCGTAGACATGAAAACTTTCTAAGGTGGCATCATCATTTTCTAAGAACAAGTTGTAAAAGAAAAAAAACAATGCTCAAGGTGGCCATTGATAAAATTTTAAATCCTCAAAGATCGACGGTTTAGATTTAAAACTGAGGTATTAAGTTATCAACTTGCTTGCAGGATGATCTCTTCAATCATTAATTATAGCATGCTCCAAATGGTCTATTTAATGTAGAACACTTGCCATTTGATCTCACCATTTTCAATTCTCTAAAATTATGAAGTGTGGGTCATAGAAGGAATGTGTGAGTGTTGAGCTTTCAACTGTAGAGGTGTTGATGTTTTCATCTTAAGGAAGTTGGTGTTTCATTTGAGATCCTTTTAATTCATGCTTCAAGTTCACCTAGGAATTCCATTTTTTTTGGGGTGGGTTGTTATAGTTGTGATTGGTGAGTGTGCTTTCATTTTGTGCCATAAAAAATGGCCCCTTGTCATTTTCATGGCCTTTTAGGTCTTGTTTCATGGTGTTGGAACTATTTTTCTTTGATTTTACAATGCAACATGGCTTGAACATGCTTATTTAGGTACTAAAATTCAAAGAACGACGTCTTGTGAAGGTGTTGTAAGACATTTCTACATTCTTCTAGACTCTATTAATTACAATTCACCTAAAAATCACCTTTTTATTCATCAGCAAGTCCTATTTTGAAGTGTTGTAAAGTCTTGTAACAAGCTTTCACACTTTTCTAGGCAAACATATATACATATGCAAACATATATACATGTATACATATACATACATTATGCATATACAACGACATACATATGCATATACATGCATATACATACATACACATACATACATATACATATAGGACTTGAGAACCTCGGGACTAGTAGGGCTAGGTAGTAAATATGTACTTGTGTGAGGCTTAATGCATCTTGCTGTTGCTGCACAACGGGAGCAAGAAAAGTAAATTAAGTGTGAGCGAATGAAGTAAATGCAATATTGAATGTTGTAGTGTCACAAACTATACTTTGATTAAGATGCATTGTCAAAGTAATCATTCTGGCATTAATTTCATAGTAATTGGGAAAAACCTGCTATCTACATATCTAATCTACAATATTGTAGCATTTCTTTTTGCATATACATAAACATGCACATATGCATATATATATGCATATACATACACATACATACATGTACATATACAGGCATAAACATACATATGCATATATATATACATAGACATATATACACATATACATACATATACATATACATATAAAATATGGATTGTTGTAGTGTATGAAACTATACTTTCACTAGGTTGCATTGTCAAAAGAGCCATTGTGCCATTCATTTCATAGCAAAAGCGCAAAATTTGTTGTCCTCATATATGATATATCATATTGTAGTATTTGTTTTTTCATTTCCATACATATACACATATGCATATACAAATGCATATACATACATATATACATATGCATACACATATACATATACATATGCATACATGCATACATATACATATACATATGCATACATGCATACATATACATATACATATACATATATACATATACACATACATATACATGTATATACATGTATATATACATAGACATATATACACATACACATACATATACATATACATATATATACATACATATACATACATATATACATATACATCAAAACCATCCTTTTATATGCTAGAAAATAGGAATGCATATCTACTTCCACATCTATATGCTTTGTCAAGATGGCCCATGTAGATGTACACCTAGAAGAGAAGAGAATTGGAAATAATAACTCTAGATTTACAACAAGTACAAGATAAAGTGAAACCATACTTACAAAATCAAGATCTAAAGGTTGAGTGGCCACACCTTCAGGGCTAGACTTCGCAAGGAGACCAATGGGGGCTACCAACAAATCAATATTGGGAGCCTCTGCGAACCCATCCACAAAGCCCACTTCTGTAGACATAAATCTATGAGCTTTTTTGTAGTGGCAAAATGTTGCAATTTGAGTTCACTAATTGACAACTCTATTTCGTAACTAAAAAAAAAAGATTAGTGTACTGTAGCATCCAAATGATAATTAGTACACAACTAACAAATATCAATTTATAACCATTCCACTTTTAATACTATTTAAAGAACACACGATACAAAAAGAATCATAGAAATCCACTTTTAATGGTATGAAAACACCAAGGGATGCATCAAGAAGAATAAAAATAATAAATGCAAATGCATATACCCTCATATGTATCTCTATGTTTCAGGATGCTTATATGTGTGTGTATGCAAGCTTTTATTATTTATATATATATGTATTTAAGCAGATTGTAAATTTTACTATGTTATGCAAATAATCGTATGGTGAAATAATCTATCCAAAATGTGTATAGCATCACAACCTTAATTGCAAATTCAGCCTATGTTTCTTGGTATTGAATATTATGGAAAAAATATTCATAAAAAATACCAATGCAAAATGACTTACAGATTCCATAGCACAACAGTTTAGTAAACCTCTATTTTGTTAGAAAAGAGAGCCAAGGAAGATGATTCTTATAATACTATAATTTTAAAGCAACACCATTATGGCTCTTTTGGCAATGCAAATTAATCAATATATTTTCCTACCTTAATAACAAAAGAAACAACAACAATTACTGAAGAATCAAACATATGTTGTACTTTAGTCTTTTCCTAAAAGTTCTTTTACGATTTTCCTATCTGTCTATAATATTTAATGGAAAATAATGGAGCTTGAATGTAGAACATATGCATGTATATATGTGTAGAAATAATCAATTACATATATGCATTGAAGTTCCCCTTTATGAACACATTTACAAACACACACATATAAGCACATATATGTATCCATATGTACATATGTTTATATGTGTTTATATACACATGACTATATCCAAATACTTGTGTATAGTATATTTATTTATTACCATCTAACTCTTGAGCTAGGAATTTATGAAGGAAAGAAACATCCAAATTGTTTTCCCCCTCAATTACCCAACTAGGAAGGCTACAAATTCAAACCTTTTTGGTTGCTTATACCATATTGTCTACTCTAAAGTTTGGCATTAGTATAGGAAGAAAAAGGGTTGAATTTGAAGCCTTCTCAACCAGTCAGCTGAGAGAAAATCTAGTTTGGATGCTTACTTGAATTTTGGGGACCCTAAATATTTTTATGTAAAAAAAACCTTGCCAATTTATTTGAACTTATAGATAGAATTTTTTTTTTGAAACTTATTGATACAAGATTCAACCTACATCCTTTATTGGTAAATATCAAAGAAAAATAGAGAATTGTATAATAGGTATTAGACACATCCTTTACTGGTTTCTCAATTGAAAATTCAAGCAACATTATTTCCCAATAAATATTATAGACAAAATAGGCAAACTGCAAAACAACTATTAAAAGAAAAGCTAAAAATCATAGCTAAATCATAGATGAGTTGGAACCCACACTAAACATTTTTGTTGAAGGAAAGTAGGTTGTGTAAAACGTGGTTTGTCAATTCAAATTTGAAGATACATTATTTGACACAAAACTCATATTAAATAGAACTCATAAACCCAATGAGTACCAATAATCTACATAGCCTCCCCACAATGGCATAGGTTTAATTAGCATTTCAAGCTACATCACTTGGCAATAAATTTTGGAGTCAAATAGATAATTTGCAAAAGAGCTATTGCATAACAAATCCTCTTTCTGGCCAAGACAATGGGGAATCCACTCGAAAGTTCAGGGTATGTGCAGGATAATCATGGAATAAATAGACCATTAAGTGGCAAAAAAATTAGAAAAATCAAAGTTAGGAAAATTGACGTAAAAATTTGAATAAGTTATCTATATTAAATTTCAAAAATATGTAAAAATAGAATCTATAGAAAATTGAATGTAGTTTCTAAACTACTAGATTTATTTAAAAAAAACAAAAATCTATTTGGTGAAAATTTGAAATTTCAATGCAATAGTACTTAAATTTTAGGGAAAAAATAAGAAGTAGGTGTCTGTCTAACCACCCTAACCACAATAAAATGATAATATTTTTTTATAATATTTTATAAACAAGTAGAGGACTCATGTCCAAATGTGATGCATATTTTTTTCTAATTTGTTTCCAGCTAAATAATTAATTATGAATTTTTTATTACAATTTTTTTTAAAATATAAAAACTCGTCTGTCTGATCACCTTAACTTGGTCAAAACTTCATGAAATTCATTTTTTCTTTTTTTAATCCTATATTATGAGAAGCATAGAATGTGATACATGTTTTAGACTAAAAAAAGTAATACCATTTGAAAGTTGTAGATGTTTTCAATCAGCGTATCAATGGGACTTTAGTCATAATTCAAATAGAAAATGAATAATAATTATTTATTAAATTCAAAGTAAATCATAATTTATATTAATGGAAAGATGAGAATATCCTTTAAAAACTCTTTTCATTTCATCAATTTTGGGTAAAAAAAAGTCATTAGCCACATACCCTACAAATACCCATCATATTGCCACTTTTTGGCCCATCATAATCCTGCACATATCCTTCAAATAGATAAATTGAATAGATAAAAGAGATATTAGAAATAATAACACTTACCAGCTTCCAAACTAATTTTATATCCATCATGTTCATAATCTACAAATGGTCCTATGTTAATGCGTCCAACAACACATGCAAATAGATAGACAAAAACAATAAATGTAGGGCAATAAAAAATACTAACTCTAAGCATATTTATTGAGAAAAAGAAGAAGGTTAAACTAGAATTGCTCCTATGGTAACGGGTATAAGACAAAAAATGGATAGGGATAAACTCCCTCACATCCTGAGAAAGAACCTATTAGAAAATATGCACATTATGTGAAAGCTAGAAAATAGGGAAAAGAGTATCACACAACATATTAGTGCAAGACAAGCAGTGTATGTAACAGTTGTTAGTGCTATTAGGATGATACTCATGAATCAGATGTATGCCATTATCCAATGTTTTCTTTATATTTTTTGTACAATTTTCCTATTTGTGTATAATATTTAATCCCAAACAATGCAGCTCAAATTTACAACATACTCATGTATATATGTATGTATATGTGTATATATATGTATAAGATGTATATACCTGTTACCTTAAGAACAATTGTAGTTAAATGTTGGTCTATTTTTTTGGTTTTCTATGTGTATACCCATTTTGTAGATTTCAAAGAGATTATCATTTTGTATGGATGCAAAAATTGCATTTAAATCTTCTTTCTTCCATCAAAAAATATGGTCAGGGTTGGTTATTTGTACAATGTTGGTCTACTATTTTGGTTGTTTGTGTGTATCTTTGGCATTGCAACCATTACCATGGGAGCAATTATAGTTATCTGTGTGTAGGGTTTAGGGTTGTATGAAAGCATTAACATATTGGAGATAAAATTACTTTGGTGGCTGTCAAGTATTATTCTAGCGGGTCTTTTACAAATTGTCTATTTGTGGTGATGTAGCTCAAATTTTTAATGAAGCTTGTGGGGTTTTTGGAGAACATAATTCTACTAATTTCTACAAATATAACCACACATATAATCTATGTCAAACTAAACAAAATATTTGAGATTATGTTGAAAGAGGTTGGTTTTATAGATCTTATAAACTCTTCTCATGCAAAGAATAAAAAAATAGTAATCTCATAGAAGAATAAGAATACCTCACCTGGTTGTGCCTATACAACACTGCATATTGAAAGGGCCTTTTCATCATTTGTGTATATCTTTGGCATTGTAGCCATTACTGTAGGAGGAATTGCAACTATCTATGTGTAGGTTTTAGGGTTGTATGAAACCATTGACCTATATATATATATATATATATATGGGTATGTGCAGGATCATCATGCAAAAAACAAGCCCTTAAGTGGCAAAAAATTTAGAAAAATCAGTGTTAGGCAACTTGACGTAAATATTTGAATAAGTTATCTATATTATTTCAAAAATATGTAAGAATAGAATTTGTAGAAAATTGAATGTAGTT
>VDFB02105785.1:150579860-150865754 GCA_007258455.2 Sequoia sempervirens | reverse complement strand
ACCCATGTTAAGATGTTTTACCGTAAGCAGGCGTAAAGTGTACCCCAAAATATCATCAAGATCAAGATAATTTGGAATATGGATGCAAATGGATGAAAATGGATTAGACAAATGGTTCATGGATGCATGGATTTATAATGGCTGAGATGGATGGAATGCTCGATTTATTACAGATTGGATGAGATGCTTTCTCCTTAAGTGGCACACATAGATACTCGATTCTACACATGACGCCTGTTTGCCAAGTTTTTGTCATGGTCTTGCCCAAAGGGCCGCCTTTGTGGTTTTAACTAGAGGATGATTTTTTTCTTTACTATTTTCAATCCCTTTTCTAATTTTTTAGATTTTCATATTTTTGATTTTTTTTGGTTTTTCTAAAAGATTCATGTTGACCCACCTAGTGGTGTTGATGTAGATGCTTGTATAATAATGTGCCATTAGTATCCTACCTGAAGAAGTTACTTTGCTAAGATATGTGCACTTGAATGCAACTTTTGGGATTCTTGATCTACTTAGTCGATACTAGAGTTACCTCTGTCTCTGTGCGTACATCGCGATAAAGTGCCTTTAGAATCCTTATGATGAAGGGTCATTTCCAGCACATGGTCGATGTGAGAATTGGATATCATGTGTGGAGGTGTGGATGGAGTTTGTTTAGGAATAAAAGATGGATTGGTTGATAGTTTGGAATCTTTGACTCTCCAAATTTGGGAAGATGAGCAATGATGGGTGGATACGAAAGTGTGTATGGAATTAGGACCAATTGCTTGATACACTTTGTACATCGATTGAAAAGATTGCTTTTTCTTTTGTGGACATCTTTGATGGATACTTTTCCCTTTTTTATTTTTCCCAATAGTTTCTTTGACTAATGAAGTTTGATAGGTGATGAGCCCAAAATGTGCTCATAGTTTGGATATCATGATGAACTTTTAATACCTTTACTTTTGTTATTCATGGTTGTTTAAACTCTTTTGAAACCTTTTATTGGGATATCCTATAGCAATACACTTTCATGTTCTTGCAGCCTATCGTGTTGTCTTATCTATGTTTATTACCCCGTTGACTCCCTAAATGATTGGTATATCACATATAGTTTTTGAATGATGAAATAGATTCAAATATGTGATTAATGAATGAATATTATGTATGTGCCATGTGCCTTTTCTTTCGCATCTATTACCTTGTGTTTCGCAGGCTGTTGAAGAAAGTATGATTGAGTCAAGCGCAGCCGATCTCGGCCTTATAGTAAAGTCTATTTCCTGCATGATTTTGAGGAAGCTCTGGCGAAGACTCTTTGAACGAAACTATTGGGAAGGATTTTTAATGGCAGTCAATCTGGAAAGAGTGGAGCGCTGGATTCTCTCTGGATTGGGTTGAATAGATAAATTCATTTATGAAGTTTATTCCTTGATTTTGGGATACATTTTACTTCCACGTCTTCCTTTGTTAAGGTTAATTAGTTAGTTGTTCTCCTGACTTTAAATAAGTGCTCCTCCTGCGTGAGTGAGTAGATGATAGTTAGAAGTAAAATAGAAGCATAGTGATAGGAGATAGAAGATATCATGTAAGAGTCAGTATGATAATAATAAAAAGCAGAATCTGTATGACAAGAGACAGAGTTTGTTGTTAGTTTTCATATCAACAAAGCAATGTATACCATTCTAAGTTTATGAATAAAGTTTGATAAAGTTCTAAGTTCAACACTTGTGTAATTAGTAGATGCTTGCTAAGCGGGCCCACTTAGTAAGTATCTGTAGCTAGTTAGTTAGCTGTTCTTTTTCTGTTGATCATCAGTTAGATTTCATCTTTGAAGTTTTCGTACAAACTCAGTCTTGTATTATTCCTGCAGCATCGGGAACCCATCCCTGTGCCTATTCCTGTAGTATAAGGCCAGTTCATAGTTTGTGTCTTAGTCGTAGCTGTTATGATTTATATTTTGGTTAAATCATGGTTGAGTTAAAAGAACTTTGCATTACCTTCCTATAGCATAGATAGAATTCTTTCCAAGTGTTTATTTCTGTTAAGTTGTGACTGAAACTAGTTCTTAGTGCATATATTGTGCTGCTCCATTCAAAGTATATGTTCCCTATTTTGACAAGTAAATGAACATCCATAAAGAGATATTAGTCGCCTACTGGAATGTCCAATTCCCATGATAGGTTTTATTGTGATTTTCATATCCTTTTGTGGGCGCGACCATTTTTGGTGCCGTTGCTGGGGATGGTGTGAAACTAAGAACTTGTCAGAAGTCAGTTTTAGCATTAGTTTAGTTTGTTAATCAAAATTTTTAAAATCTTTCAAAATCACCATTCATTCTATTGCATGCATAGAAGAAGAGACGCGTTGGGAAGGTTTCTCCCTGACAACCTATTTGTTGAACTGCCATTTGACCTAGCCGATGAAGAACCTAAGGAAAATCCATTCGCTCTAATATTCCAGCAAGCAAATATGGAAAATAATCCACCTAATCCACCTCTTGCTTTTGAGTTCCCCATTGTTCCTCAGTAAGATACTGATAACCTTAAAAATATTCCTTCCTCATTACTTCCCAAGTTCTATGGCCTAGTTATAGATGATCTTGAAACTTTCCTGTTTGAGTTTGATATCCTCTGTCGCAGCTATGATTATACTTCAGATGCACACAAATTGAAGTTGTTTCCTTCCACCTTGAAGGAAGGAGCTCTTAGATGGTTCATGAGTTTGGGAAGAGGTGTTGTTGATAGTTGGGCAGCCATGCAAATAAAATTTCTTGAAAAATATAAGGAATATTGTAAGAGTGGAAGTAAGGGAGATGATATATTCAGAATTCAACAAAAGGAGGATGAAAGCTTGGAAGACTACATCTCAAGATTCTTATTTTCTCTAAAAAAGAACTCAAACCATACTCTCAATGAAGACTCTCAAAAACTACTTTTTCTAAGAGGAATTAGTGATACTTGTATAGACACTCTAGACCTGATGGGAGGAGGTGATATAACCCAACTGCCTTGGGATGATATTAAGAAATTTATATGTCTTAATTACTCCTGAGCAAATGTGAAGAAGGGTAGAGGTCATCAAGCGACAGTGGGTAAGTCTTCTTCTAGTGGAGTTTCCCAAATGAAGATAACAAATTTGCTGTCTAATTTCAAGTAGGATATCATTAACAATATGGCTACACAACTGTACACTATGCAAGCTCAGAAGAAACATGATGAAGTTGAAGCAATCTTGGCCAAGTTCTGTCTGCATTGTAGATAGAAGAAACATGACTACAGATGCAAGATGGTGGCCAACATGGAGGCTAAATAGTTGCCTACTAATTTTAAGATGATAGAAGGTGATGATGACCAAGTCTTCTTTGTTGCACAAAGGAGGCCATGGGCCCCAAGACAAGGTATGCCTTAAGATCCTTTGCAAAATTTTGGTTCATATAATAGTCAATGGAAAAATCAGTACCCTCTAAACTATGGGCCATACTCCCAACCTCAGTGGAATAACCCTTGGCCAAATGCCTAGCAAACCCATTGGCAAGCCTCACAAGGGAACTGGTAACCACCTCAGCAAAATCAATGGCAACCTCCACAAGGGAATTGGCAGCAACCTAACTAATGGAGAGGAGGACAGCAATAGTCAAATCCAACCGCAGGTTTCCTGTAGCAACTCGGCAGCAGCAGCAATCCATTATGCCACCTCCTGTAGCTAATCAAGGTCAGAATCCAAAATCAACCCAGCTATCGGCTCAAGCAGCACCTAATCCAAATAACCAGCAACCGCAGCAGCAGCAAGTCTATTTTGTTGATCCTAATCATATGCTTGCCTATGCTCTTAACCTAAATAATATTAATTTATGCTCAAGAACCATGTTGCCCACACCATCTTCTCCTATAATCTTAGAATTACCATTTGAAGAAGAAGAAGATATCAATGACCAAGCCCAACCAAATCAGCTAGTTCAGACCCCATCATTACCTAAGTTATCTGATAAAGTGCCCCCTCCTTTTCCACAAAGATTGGAAGGTGAAAATATGAAGAAACAAGAGGAACCCACCTTTGATATCCTTAACCAGCTAAAGCATATATGTGTAAAAATTTCCTTGTTCCAAGCAATCAAAGAAGTACCTATCTATGGCAAGGCCATCAAGGAAGCATGTTTGAAGAAACCATGGAGGAAAAAGAAAGACCTTCAAACTGTCCATGTAATAGGCCAACTCTCTGACTTAATGCTAGGGAAACTTAGCATCCCAAAATATTTAGATCCAAGAAGTCCTATTGTGGAGATAAATGTTAATGGGTTGCAAATTAAGAATGTTTTAGTAGATCTTGGTGCAGCTATCAATGTCATGACAAAGGACCTGGTTGTAAAAATTAATATTTCATAAATAAGGACTACACCTACATTATTACAGCTTGCTGATAGCTCAACTGTCAAACCTGATGGGGTAGTCGAAGACCTGGTAGTCACCTTGGATTCCTTGGAATACTCTGCTGATTTCATGGTCTTATCTCCAAAGGCATCATTGGGGGGATACCCTTTCATACTAGGAAGGCCTTGGTTGGGTACTACTGATGCTTGCATTGGTTGTAGGTCAGGTGACATGACAATATCCGATGGATATAGCACAAAGAAGCTCACCCTCTATTCTCCAGCACTGCCCCAACTTGAGTCTGGTGATGTTGCGTGGCTAGATTTGGGAGAAGAGGAAGAAGTGAACTCTATGGCCAATTTAATGATGATTACCAGAGTTCCTTTCATTACACAACAAGAAGAAGAAGATATATTTTCCAATATCTTGCTGAATAACTATGGTACTAAATACTTTCATTATGAGAAAAATCTACGTTCCTTGCAGACTATTCTTCCTCTGTCCACATCTGTTTATTATCCTATAGCAACTGATTGCTTACACACCTTACTACCCCATGAGGTAGACATGACATTTCTGTTTGAAGTATCTATGATAGACTTAACCTCCCAAGTTGAGGTAGCTGTAGGAAAAACCTTGTGCATTAATAAAAACCTCACTAGTAAGCAACAAGAATCTATGATCAAAATGCTTACCAGTCATAAGTCATATTTTGCATGGGACTATGGAGATATGAAGGGCCTACATCTAAAATATGTACACATCACATATATATTAACAGTGACTTCAAACCTGTTAGACAGCCTCAAAGAAGAATCAATCCAACCTTGAGAGAGATTGTTAAAGAAGAATTACAGAAAATGTTGACAGCTGGCTTTATCTACCCAATCTCTGATAGTCAATGGGTTTCCCCATTGGTCATTGTTCCTAAGAAAGAAAGAAAATGGAGGGTATGTGTAGATTATAGAGAACTTAACTTAGCAACAAAGAAAGATTACTTTCCTCTTCCATTTATTAATCAAGTTCTGGATAATTTAGCTGGAAAGAAGTACTTCTCATTCTTGGATGGCTTCAGTGGATACAATCAGATCAAGATTGCTCCTGAGGATCAGGAAAAGACTACTTTTACATGCCCTTATGGAACGTTTTCCTATTCATTTTTTCCTTTTGCTCTCTATAATGCTCCTGTAACTTTCTAGAGGGCAGTCATAAGCATCTTCTCGAACATCTCATATGATTGCATGGAAATATACATGGATGACTTTACTGTTTATGGTACAACATTTGAGGAAGCTCAAGCCAACTTGGAAAAAGTACTAAAAAGATGTGAAGATCACAACCTATCGCTGAATAGTCAAAAGTGTTTCATGATGATGCAGGAGGGAATAATGCTCAGTCACTATATTTCTGCTGCAGGAATTCAGGTTGATCCTGCTAAAATTGAGATCATCTCTAAGTTATCCTCTCCTACTAAGCAGAAGGGGGTACAAAGTTTTCTAGGCTATGCAGGATACTACAGAAGATTCATCATGGACTTTAGCCAAATAGCAGGTCCCTTATACAATCTATTGAAGAAAGATGTAGAGTTTTCCTGGACAGAGGAATGTGAAAAAATATTTCTTGACTTATGGGCACATGCTTAAAATTTGGTAGTTCAAAACCTCCAATGCTACAATATGATGTGAGTGAATTATAATAGCTTAAATAAGTTGTTGGTTCACTCATATGTCTTCTTTTCTTAGGTGTCATTATGCTTGATGGGATCAAAACTTGTCAGTTCCTGTCTATGGGACATTTGTAAATTATAATTTTAATTAGCATCACTTATAATTCAAACACCTACAAATTTAGGTACATGTGAGTTCATTCAAAGAAATATAGCATTTTCTATTGATACCATTCGTTCAAGCTTGCAGAGCAGCTTATATCATGATAGACATGATAAAAAGCTCATTCTTTATAGATTTGCATAACAACAATGGAGTTTTAGCTCTGACAACTTGCCTCTCAAGCTGAAGCCAGTTGTCAATTCCAAATGGAAATGGTGAAAGTATAAGGTTACTTAGAAGATTTGATATCACACATAACTAAACCACTTCAATGTTAAAGACCATAAAATATGCCAAAGGAAGAATAAAAATGAAAGACATCTCAAGATAAACATGATTTACAGGACATGAAACATCGCAAAAAATACAATTTAAATGGAACACACTTCAACCTTACAACAATTGCAATTGGCCATAAGATAAAATTATCTCTCCTTCTGCAATGAAAAATCATGTTTAATCAAATTTCCATTCTAGATTTAGATTGCTTCATATCCACTAAAGTTTCTACCTTTCCCAAGCCTAAGATTTAAGCAAATCACTTTGCTATGCACTGTAAACTCCTTGCATTATGCAACAAAAACTTAACTCCTCAATTTGTATATATTAAACAGAGGTCAAGATTTTGTAAGATGTTCCAGACAACAAAAAATACATACTTGTCAAATCATGAGAAATGTAGAAACATCTCTCAAAAATTACCCTAACAATTTAACATGTATCAATTATTATTGCACCATTTCTAGTACGCATAGATAGTAGAAAGTAATTAATCTCAACAAAAGGACCTAAACTAATTTGTTGTGATCTCAACAAAATTCACATTATTTATGGCAATCAGGTTGAAAGTATAGCAATCCTATCTAAACATCAAATCACCATTAATCACTAAAGTTTTCCTATAAAAATCATTCTACAACTACCCACATTTAAAAAAAAAAAGATGGATTTGGGAGAATCTTATCTGGTTTGTAGTTTCAAACAAACGGGCTCTTGCAACATCCCTTGATCAACTAGGAATCATAAGTTCAATTTAGAGAGATATACTGAAACAAAAGGATACAAACCCTAAAAATTACCATATGCAATTACATTTAACAAGGGACCCCTGTAAACCTGGGAGCTCCTTTGACAAAAATTCTCTCATTTAAATCCTTGACAACCCTTTTGAACATTAAGGATTCAAGTTTACATTCCAAAAGAGAGAAACCAATATCTCAAACCCCAATAAAAGAACACAAATAAATATAATCAACCACCAAAACTATTGAATTGCATAGATCTTCTAATTTAATCCTCATGCAAATGGATTGTTTCAAGCCTCACAAAAACTAGTTCTCCCAAGTTTAGAGTCAAAAGCACCAATTCAACTCCCAAAACTCAAACTACAAGTGATTTCAAATTTAACCCTGGAGAACACAAATTTGTTCCATAAAAAATTAACTTGCAAGGCCTTCCAAAACCAAGACATATAGACAAGAAACTTAATAAATACCTAAAAATTGCCTCACAAATCTGTCTAAAGTGTTACAAAAACAAGTCTATCAAATTCATTCAAATACACCAATTCAACCACCAAAACCCCCGAATTACGAAAGACTTAAAATTTTACCCAAAAAAACAAATTTGTTCCATTACCACTTGATGTCAAAACTGTAACAACAACCAATTATCTCAAATTTACAGTGAAAAGCACAAATTCAACCACCAAAACCCTCAAACTTAATAAATACCTGATTTAATTAAACAAGCATAATAGGTGAGTAGACTAGTGGCATCGTGGAAGAAGCATAATAGGTAAGTAGACTAGTGGCATCATCGAAGGCATACGAATAAGTCGTACGGCAGGCGGCCTTGAACGAAGTAGAGTAAGTATTGGGAGAATAGGAGTGGGCATCACCATACCGCCCAGTATAGCAGTACTCGAGCGAATTGAAGGTAGAACAGGCACTCTTGCATTCCACAACACGCCCCTCCTCCTCCACCCTCAGCCCCGCAGGGCACATCTCATTTAGATACTTCATACACCCAATCAACCCACATTGCCCCGTTTTGGTCTTCGCGGGGCAAATGTCAATGGGCAAGTTGAAGTCGTTGACCATGCTAGTCCATCATAGAATTCACTGCAAGTGGCAGTGGAGGAGGAGGAGAGCATGATTTCTATGAGTGTAGCGGGCGGAGTGCCACCCATGCTATTGCAGAAGAAGGAGCCGCCATAGTTGCCGATGGTGCAAGTGCCATTGTTACCCACGTCGTCGAAGGAGTAGTTGTTGCGGTCCTAGATTCAACCCAACCACTCAAACGGTGCCTCAAATTACTTCACCGTTTGAGGCTTGAGACAAGTGTCTCTTCTCCAGCAAAAGGTGCTCGGCGCTTGGCTGTATGAATGGCCATACAATGTGATTGCACTCGTCCACTAGTGTAAAGCGTGTCGCCTCCCCTGCATAAACAACAAAGACCAAAGACCAGAGACATTTTGAGGAACTCTGTTAAACTACATGAAAGCTATTTTAAGTTTGCTAGTGAGCTTTGTGAGAGTGTATTGTAAGAACAAATTGTCACCACCAGTAAAGCTATGGTTGTGCTGAGATGTGCACAGCGCATTTCCATCATGTCGGTGGATAAAATTTGGTAAGGGAATGGCTAGGAGAGGGATTATTTGTAGAGGGGGAGATGGATTTCGGCACCTCTGAGAGCGAGAGCATTTTTTATCCTTATTTTTGGACATGGGATCCATCGTACTAATCACCATTATTCTTTCCTCACTGCTGGTCTATTCTGGATCACCATTATTCATGGTTGGACTGACAAAAATCCCTGTGGAAATTTGAAATAATTAGCCGATATTAAATTTAAATCAGGATTCAAAATTTAGGAGGTCAAATGCTTCTCAACTTTGGCCATGAAAGATGAACTCATATATGTTAGAAAATTTCCTCCCTTGTCTATGTATCCTTTTCTTTCTTTACAAAATTCTTCTTTTGAACTCGCAAATAATCATATGCAAGATATCAACTTGCCACTTTCCCTCCCTATTGAGTTGGTCAATTGTAAGTAGATGAATAACATAAAAATATTGATAAATCATATACCTTACGAGCTTATGGAACTAAAAAGGTATCCCATTTAATCAAAAGAGAAAGTAATATTGCTTCCTTAAATTCAAAAATGATTGAATCTTTCCTATTTTTCTCATATCAAAATCCCATCCTCTAAAAAATATAAAGTATGAAAACCCATATTTTTGACCCAAAAAAAAAAGGTTTTCTATTTAATTCTAATGCTCCTCAACTCCAAATACAAGCATTTTAGTATTAGAGAGAACTTTTTCTATCAAATAGATAAGATAGATAGACACAATTATAAAAAATGGGTCAAAATTTAGTGACAAGATGTTGTTTCTCATATGAATTTTG
Source organism: Sequoia sempervirens (assembly GCA_007258455.2). Classification (NCBI taxonomy): domain Eukaryota; kingdom Viridiplantae; phylum Streptophyta; class Pinopsida; order Cupressales; family Cupressaceae; genus Sequoia; species Sequoia sempervirens. The sequence goes on along the minus strand of VDFB02105785.1, from coordinate 150,856,160 downwards.
TGGAAGAAGAAGGATATCATGTGCACGCAAAACTGTCACATCAAGTGTTGATATCAATGCTCTCAAATTTAATTCATTTGGGGTATTCCTAGGGGTGTTTTACAATAAGAATGAGGGTGGATTTAAATTATCATATGACATAGACTTTTAATAAAATAAATGATACAAAAAGGAATTCCTTGTGAAGAAGAAGTGATGTATAATACATCAAATAATCTGGATAGTCTATTGGCTGAAATAAAAAATGATGCTACATATTTGATACAAAAAGATGTTCCTTTATCTCATTTTGAAATGAAAGTGATGGAACCCTCAAAAATTTTTGTTGCATTTTGGAAAACCTTGCACTCTTAAATGTGCCTCTCATCTTTGAATTTTTGAGTTTTGTGGTGTTGTTATGTTGTTGTCATTTTCACTTGGGAAACCCTAGAGTCAATACCCTTATGTTGTACAACATTCTAATTTTTCATTGAGCTTTTGTTGCACATTTCCTGTCATTTTGAAACATCTTATCTCATTGACCATTGTGGAGTAACCAATCCCTCACACCTAGGTTTGAGTTTCTTCCTATTTATAAGGTTGAATTAAAAAAAAAATTGGCCTTTACATCCTTTGCATTTTTATGACTTATAATATTTTGCAAACCTTTTCCTACATCATCCTAGAGTAGTCCCCTTGATTAGAACAACTTATGGGCACATGCTTAAAATTTTTCCCTTAAATCCCTTCGGCCATTTCTCTTTGTCACTCATTGTAGATAGTTTATGAAAGGCATGTTTAGATTGGTGATGAGTGATGAGTGGTATTTCTTTGATTTCACTCATTGCAGATATTTTTTGGAGCTCCTGATATCAATCAATGATGGGTGATGCTCTTACCTCTCCTTATATCATTGATTTTTTACTTATTGTTGATGACTCTTGAACCTTGAGTATTAAATTAGCAATCAATGATGGCTCCCAGACTTTTTTTCTTCTCTTTTTCACTCATCATGGATGATTGTGTGATTGTAATTTTCAAAGAGCAATGAGCAATATGAAGTATCTCCTAGGTTTCACAGATTGGTTTTGAATATCAAGTTTTTTATTAGCGATATGTGATGCAAATCATTGGGATCTCTAATTGCTAATTACTTGCAAAACTTATGAGGAGAATTAGCAATAAGTGATAGCCCTAGCAACTTTGTATTTTTCTCCTATCATTCATCATAGATCCTTTCCAAAACTTATGTTTCAAAATAGTGATGAGTGATGGAGTCGTCTATTCAACTTTCTTTCACTAACTTCAATTGATCTTATGAGTGATGTCTTTTATTTCATTGATTTTCATGTAGATGCACGTGTCTTAATCTTGTTTCATCACTTTATCTCTTGGCACTGATGTGATCTAGCATTCAAAGTTAAACCAGAAATGTACAATGGGATAATGAATGGATTGAGGATGGGCCATATTTTCAAGGGTTAAGATTTCATCATGTTGATGCTTGCATCACTGATAGAACTAGTGAAGGATGAAATATGTTAGTTATAAGTGGAAGCTACTGAATGAAAAGGGAAATGTGGTAGAACCTGTGGACATCGTATAAAGAAAGGAGGAAAGTAGTGAGGCTAGTGGAGAACTATTGATATGGTTTTAAAGTAGAACAATCAATGAACTGAAGTTCATCATGTCAATACTATCATCACTGATTGACCACTGGAAAGATGAGGCAAGCTCGTGATGAGTGATGGAGTGTATGAAGGACTATTCTCTCTAAATTTTGGCTATGTACTTCGTCGATATTAATGAAGGAGCACATATTGAGTTGGTGATGCATGATTATTATGAGATCATAGGTGACTAATGAGGATTAAGGGTAAATGTGGAAGCTTTCTAAGGTGGCATCATTGTTTTCGAAGAACAAGTTGTAAAAGAAAAAAACAATGCTCAAGGTGGCCATTGATGAAATTTTAAATTGTCAAAGATCGATGGTTCAGATTTAAATTTGAGCTATTAAGTTATCATTAATAGCATGCTCCAAATGTTCTATTTAATGCAGAACACCTGCCATTTGATCTCACCATTTTCAATTCTCCAAAATTATGAAGTGTGGGTCATAGAAGGAATGTGTCAGTGTTGAGCTTTTAACTATAGAGGTGTTGATGTTTTCATCTTAAGGAAGTTGGTGTTTCATTTGAGCTCCTTTTAATTCATGCTTTTGGTTCACCTATGAATTCCATTTTTTCTAGGGTGGGTTGTGATAGTTGGGATTGGTGAGTGTGCTTTCATGTTGTGCCATAAAAAATGGCCCCTTGTCATTTTCATGGCCTTTTAGGTTTTGTTTCATGGTGTTGGAACTATTTTTGTTTGATTTTACATTGCAACATGGCTTGAACATGCTTATTTATGTACTAAAATTCAAAGAACAACATCTTGAGAAAGTGTTGTGAAGTGTTGTAAGACATTTCTACATTCTTCTAGACTTTATTAATTACAATTCAGGGTTATCCCATAATAGTGGTTTACAATTTTTGGCCAAACTGGACACTAAAATTATTATTTTTAACTAAATCTTCACATTCAGGCACCTATAGGGGATAAACTGTGAGGAATTTGAAGATCGTGCAAACTGGAGTCTCATCAAATTTTGTCTGTAGATTCTAAAAATATTTTTTTCAATTTTTTTGGAATCAAATTGCACTTCTTTTTCCATCTCCCATGAAAATAGATTTTTTTCAGAAAACAACATTTTTAAAAAGTGACGCACACCGTATAATGACTAATTTTTTTTCCATGAAGGATAAAATTCTAATTCTTTCAAATTTAGATTTGTAACTCTGATATCTAGTGCTTCCACTTGGTTAGATAGTTTTTTATTGAATATTTTTTCCTTAATCAAGTTTCAAAGTCAAATGAATTACAATGCAGACATGACCAGATAACGCTTAATCCTTTTTTGTATATGTCAAAAAATTATTTTTTTTGTTGGATCAAGGACTTCAATATCTAGTGCACTCATATTTTTTAATTTTTTTTTTGATAATCTTCTATTTTCCACATGTGAAGAACAAACAAGTTCATTTTCAATGAAAACCTATGTTTAATAAAACTTAAAAACAAATAACAAAACCAAAACATATTAAAATTCATATTCCTTGGATAGCTTTGTTCGAGGAATATCGTAATCATTTGAAATAAATTTTAAATGAATTCATTTGATCCCCCAAAATCTAAATCAAAAGTGATTTTTTATCAACATTTTGATAGGTGTAAAGGAGATGCATTTATAGGTATGGTTTAAAACTAGCGAGGTTCTATCCAAGGGGGTTTGATTTAAGGTGATTTGATCAAACCCTCTTCAATTGGAATCTTTAAAATGGAACTTTTTAAGGCTTAAATCATTATATTTTCTAAAAATATGTGATTTTAGCTAAAATTCGTTCCTCTCAGGAATTGTAAACCACTATTATGACAGCACCCTTCACCCAAAAAAGTCCTATTTTGAAGTGTTGTAAAGTCTTGTAACAAGCTTTCACACTTTTCTAGGCAAACGTATATACATATGCAAACATATATACATGTATACATATACATACATTATGCATATACAACGAAATACATAAGAATATACATACATATACATACATACACATGCATACATATACATATAGGACTTGGGAACCTCGGGACTAGGAGGGTTGGGTAGTAAGTTTGTCGTTGTGTGAGGCTTAATTCTTCTTGCTATTGCTGCACAATGGGAGCAAGAAAAGAAAATTAAATGCGAGTGGATGAAGTAAATGCAATATTGAATGTTGCAGTGTCACAAACTAAACTTTGATTAAGATGCATTGTCAAAGTAATCATTCTGGCATTAATTTCATAGTAATTGGGAAAAACCTGCTATCTACATATCTAATCTACAATATTGTAGCATTTCTTTTTGCATATACATAGACATACACATATGCATATACAACATATGCATATACATACACATATACATATACATGTGCATACATGCATACACATACATACATGTACATATACATATACAAGCATATACATACATATACATATATATATATACGTAGACATATATACACATATACATACATATACATATAAAATATTGATTGTTGTAGTGTAAGAAACTATACTTCCATTAGGCTGCACTGCCAAAAGAGCCATTGTGCCATTCATTCCATAGCAAAAGTACAAAATCTGTTGTCCTCATATCTAATCTATCATATTGTAGTACATTTTTTTTTTCATGTCCATACATATACGCATGCATATACATATACAAGCATATACATACACATATGCATATACATATGCATACATGCATACATATACATATATAAACATATACATACATATACATATATGTATACATATATACATATATACATACATATACATGTATATATACATAGACATATATACACATATACATACATATGCATATACATAAACATATACATATACATATACATATGTATGCATACATATACATGCATATATAAATATACATCAAAACCATCCTTTTATATGCTAGAAAATAGGAATGCATATCTACTTCCACATCTATATGCTTTGTCAAGATGGCCCATGTAGATGTACACCTAGAAGAGAAGAGAATTGGAAATAATAACTCTAGATTTAAAACAAGTACAAGATAAAGTGAAACCATACTTATAGAATCAAGATCTAAAGGTCAAGTGGCCATAGCCTCAAGGCTAGACTTCACAAGGAGACCAATGGGGGCTGCCAACAAATCAATATTGGGAGCCTCTACGAACCCATCCACAAAGCCTGCTTCTGTAGACATAATTCTATGAGCTTATTTGTAGTGACAAAATATTGCAATTTGAGTTCACTAATTGACAACTCTATTTCACAATTAAGAAAAAAAGATCATTGTATTGTAGCATCCAAATGCTAATTAGTACACAACTTACAAATATCAATTTATAACCATTCCACTTTTAATACTGTTTAAAGAACACAAGATACAAAAAGAATCATAGAAATCCACTTTTAATGGTATGCAAATACCAGGGGATGCATCAAAAAGAATAAAAATAACAAATGCAAATGCATATACCCTCATATGTATCTCTCTATGTTTCAGGATGCTTATATGTGTGTGCATGCAACCTTTTATTATTTCTATATATATGTATTTATGCAGATTGTAAATTTTACTATTTTATGGAAAGAATCATATGGTACAATAATCTATCCAAAATGTGTATAAAATCACAGCCTTAATTGCAGATTCGGCCTACATTTCTTGGTATTGAATATTATGGAAAAAATATTCATGAAAAATACCAATGCAAAACGACTTACAGATTCCATAGCACAACAGTTTAGTAAACCTCAATTTTGTTAGATAAGAGAGCTAAGGAAGACGATTCTTATAATAATATAATTTTAAAGCAATACCATTATGGTTCTTTTGACAATGCAACTTAATCAATATATTTTCTTGCCTTAATAACAAAAGAAACAACAACAATTACTAAAGAATCAAACATATGTTGTAGTTCAGTCTTTTCCTAATAGTTCTTTTATGATTTTCCTATCTATCTATAATATTTAATGGCAAATAATGGAGCTTGAATGTAGAACATATGCATGTATATATGTGTAGAAATAACCAAGTACATATATGCATTGAAGTTCCCCTTTATGAACACATTTACAAACACACACATATAAGCACATATATGTATCCATATGTACATATGTTTATATGTGTTTATATACACAGGACTATATCTAAATACTTGTGTATAGTATATTTATTTATTACCATCTAACTCTTGAGCTAGGAATTTATGAAGGCAAGAAACATCCAGATTGTTTTTCCCCTCAATTAACCAACTAGGAAGACTACAAATTCAAACCTTTTTGGTTTCTTATACCATATTGTCTACTCCGAAGTTTGACATTAGTATAGGAAGCAAAAGGGTTTAATTTTAAGCCTTCTCAACCAGTCAGCTAAGAGAAAATATAGTTTGGATGCTTACTTGAATTTTGGGGACCATAAATCTTTTTATGTAAAAAAAACCTTGCCAATTTATTTGAACTTATAGATAGATTTTTTTTTTGAAACATATTGATACAAGTTCATCATGTCAATACTATCATCACTGATTGACCACTGGAAAGATGAGGCAAGCTCGTGATGAGTGATGGAGTGTATGAAGGACTATTCTCTCTAAATTTTGGCTATGTACTTCGTCGATATTAATGAAGGAGCACATATTGAGTTGGTGATGCATGATTATTATGAGATCATAGGTGACTAATGAGGATTAAGGGTAAATGTGGAAGCTTTCTAAGGTGGCATCATTGTTTTCGAAGAACAAGTTGTAAAAGAAAAAAACAATGCTCAAGGTGGCCATTGATGAAATTTTAAATCGTCAAAGATCGATGGTTCAGATTTAAATTTGAGCTATTAAGTTATCATTAATAGCATGCTCCAAATGTTCTATTTAATGCAGAACACTTGCCATTTGATCTCACCATTTTCAATTCTCCAAAATTATGAAGTGTGGGTCATAGAAGGAATGTGTCAGTGTTGAGCTTTTAACTATAGAGGTGTTGATGTTTTCATCTTAAGGAAGTTGGTGTTTCATTTGAGCTCCTTTTAATTCATGCTTTTGGTTCACCTATGAATTCCATTTTTTCTAGGGTGGGTTGTGATAGTTGGGATTGGTGAGTGTGCTTTCATGTTGTGCCATAAAAAATGGCCCCTTGTCATTTTCATGGCCTTTTAGGTTTTGTTTCATGGTGTTGGAACTATTTTTGTTTGATTTTACATTGCAACATGGCTTGAACATGCTTATTTATGTACTAAAATTCAAAGAACAACATCTTGAGAAAGTGTTGTGAAGTGTTGTAAGACATTTCTACATTCTTCTAGACTTTATTAATTACAATTCAGGGTGATCCCATAATAGTGGTTTACAATTTTTGGCCAAACTGGACACTAAAATTATTATTTTTAACTAAATCTTCACATTCAGGCACCTATAGGGGATAAACTGTGAGGAATTTGAAGATCGTGCAAACTGGAGTCTCATCAAATTTTGTCTGTAGATTCTAAAAATATTTTTTTCAATTTTTTTGGAATCAAATTGCACTTCTTTTTCCATCTCCCATGAAAATAGATTTTTTTCAGAAAACAACATTTTTAAAAAGTGACGCACACCGTATAATGACTAATTTTTTTTCCATGAAGGATAAAATTCTAATTCTTTCAAATTTAGATTTGTAACTCTGATATCTAGTGCTTCCACTTGGTTAGATAGTTTTTTATTGAATATTTTTTCCTTAATCAAGTTTCAAAGTCAAATGAATTACAATTCAGACACAGCGCGACTGTATAACGCGTAACTTTTTTTGTATATGTCAAAAAAAAAATTATTTTTTTTGTTGGATCAAGGACTTCAATATCTAGTGCACTCATATTTTTTAATTTTTTTTTTTGATAATCTTCTATTTTTCCACATGTGAAGAACAAACAAGTTCATTTTCAATGAAAAACCTATGTTTAATAAAACTTAAAAAATAAATACATAACAAAACCAAAACATATTAAAATTATATTCCTTGGATAGCTTGTTCTGAGGAATATCGTAATCATTTGAAATAAATTTTAAATGAATTCATTTGATCCCCCAAAATCTAAATCAAAAGTGATTTTTTATCAACATTTTGATAGGTGTAAAGGAGATGCATTTATAGGTATGGTTTAAAACTAGCGAGGTTCTATCCAAGGGGGTTTGATTTAAGGTGATTTGATCAAACCCTCTTCAATTGGAATCTTTAAAATGGAACTTTTTAAGGCTTAAATCATTATATTTTCTAAAAATATGTGATTTTAGCTAAAATTCGTTCCTCTCAGGAATTGTAAACCACTATTATGACAACACCCTTCACCCAAACAAGTCCTATTTTGAAGTGTTGTAAAGTCTTGTAACAAGCTTTCACACTTTTCTAGGCAAACGTATATACATATGCAAACATATATACATGTATACATATACATACATTATGCATATACAACGAAATACATAAGAATATACATACATATACATACATACACATGCATACATATACATATAGGACTTGCGAACCTCGGGACTAGGAGGGTTGGGTAGTAAGTTTGTCGTTGTGTGAGGCTTAATTCTTCTTGCTATTGCTGCACAATGGGAGAAAGAAAAGAAAATTAAATGCGAGTGGATGAAGTAAATGCAATATTGAATGTTGCAGTGTCACAAACTAAACTTTGATTAAGATGCATTGTCAAAGTAATCATTCTGGCATTAATTTCATAGTAATTGGGAAAAACCTGCTATCTACATATCTAATCTACAATATTGTAGCATTTCTTTTTGCATATACATAGACATACACATATGCATATACAACATATGCATATACATACACATATACATATACATGTGCATACATGCATACACATACATACATGTACATATACATATACAAGCATATACATACATATACATATATATATATATACGTAGACATATATACACATATACATACATATACATATAAAATATTGATTGTTGTAGTGTAAGAAACTATACTTCCATTAGGCTGCACTGCCAAAAGAGCCATTGTGCCATTCATTCCATAGCAAAAGTACAAAATCTGTTGTCCTCATATCTAATCTATCATATTGTAGTACATTTTTTTTTTCATGTCCATACATATACACATGCATATACATATACAAGCATATACATACACATATGCATATACATATGCATACATGCATACATATACATATATAAACATATACATACATATACATATATGTATACATATATACATATATACATACATATACATGTATATATACATAGACATATATACACATATACATACATATGCATATACATAAACATATACATATACATATACATATGTATGCATACATATACATGCATATATAAATATACATCAAAACCATCCTTTTATATGCTAGAAAATAGGAATGCATATCTACTTCCACATCTATATGCTTTGTCAAGATGGCCCATGTAGATGTACACCTAGAAGAGAAGAGAATTGGAAATAATAACTCTAGATTTACAACAAGTACAAGATAAAGTGAAACCATACTTACAGAATCAAGATCTAAAGGTTGAGCTGCCACACCCTCAGGGCTAGACTTCGCAAGGAGACCAATGGGGGCTGGCAACAAATCAATATTGGGAGCCTTTGTGAACCCATCCACAAAGCCCGCTTCTATAGACATAAATCTATGAGCTTATTTGTAGTGACAAAATGTTGCAATTTGAGTTCACTAATTGACAACTCTATTTCACAATTAAAAAAAAAGATTAGTGTACTATAGCATCCAAATGCTAATTAATACACAACTTACAAATATCAATTTATAACCATTCCACTTTTAATACTGTTTAAAGAACACAAGATACAAAAAGAATCATAGAAATCCACTTTTAATGGTATGCAAACACCAGGGGATGCATCAAGAAGAATAAAAATAATAAATGCAAATGCATATACCCTCATATGTATCTCTCTATGTTTCAGGATGCTTATATGTGTGTGCATGCAAGCTTTTATTATTTCTATATGTATGTATTTATGTAGATTGTAAATTTTACTATGTTATGCAAATAATCATATGGTGCAATAATCTATCCAAAATGTGTATAGCATCACAACCTTAATTGTAGATTCACCCTATGTTTCTTGGTATTGAATAGTATGGAAAAAATATTCATGAAAAATACCAATGCAAAATGACTTATAGATTCCATAGCACAACAGTTTAGTAAACCTCTAATTTGTTAGACAAGAGAGCCAAGGAAGATGATTCTTATAATACTATAATTTTAAAGCAACACCATTATGGCTCTTTTGGCAATGGAAATTAATCAATATATTTTCCTGCCTTAATAACAAAAGAAACAACAACAATTACTGAAGAATCAAATATATGTTGTACTTTAGTCTTTTCCTAATAGTTCTTTTATGATTTCCCTATCTGTCTATAATAGTTAATGGAAAATAATGGAGCTTGAATGTAGAACATATGCATTTATATATGTGTAGAAATAATCAATTACATATATGCATTGAAGTTCCCCTTTATGAACACATTTACAAACACACACACATATAAGCACATATATGTATCCATATATACATATGTTTATATGTGTTTATATACATAGGACTATATCTAAATACTTGTGTATAGTATATTTATTTATTACCATGTAACTCTTGAGCTAGGAATTTATGAAGGCAAGAAACATCCAAATTGTTTTTCCCCTCAATTAACTAGCTAGGAAGGTTGCAAATTCAAGCCTTTTTGGTTGCTTATACCATATTGTCTACTCTGAAGTTTGACATTAGTATAGGTAGAAAAAGGGTTGAATTTGAAGCCTTATCAACCAGTCAGCTAAGAGAAAATCTAGTTTGGATGCTTACTTGAATTTTGGGGACCCTAAATATTTTTATGTAAAAAAAACCTTGCCAATTTATTTGAACTTATAGACAAAAAAATAAAATTGAAACATATTGATACAAGATTTAACCTACATCCTTTATTGGTAAATATCAAAGAAAAATAGAGAATTGTATAACATGTATTAGACACATCCTTTACTAGTTTCTCAATTGAAAATTCAAGCAACATTATTTCCCAATAAATATTATAGACAAAATAGGCAAACTGCAAAATAACTATTAAAAGAAAAGCTAAAAATCATAGCTAAATCATAGATGAGTTGGAACCCACACTAAACATTTTTGTAGAAGGAAAGAAGGTTGTGTAAAACATGGTTTGTCAATTCAAATTTGAAGATACATTATTTGACACAAAACTCATATTAAATAGAACTCATAAAGCCAATAAGTACCAATAATCTACACAGCCTCCCCACAATGGCATAGGTTTAATTAGCAATTTGAGCTACATCACCTGGCAATAAATTTTGGAGTCAAATAGAGAATTTGCAAAAGAGCTATTGCATAACAAATCCTCTTTCCATCCAAGCCAATGGAGAATCTTCTCGAAAGTTCAGGGTATGTGCAGGATCATCATGGAAAAAATAGAGCATTAAGTGGCAAAAAAATTAGAAAAATGAAAGTTAGGAAAATTGACATAAAAATTTTGAATAAGTTATCTATATTATTTCAAAAATATGTAAAAATAGAATCTGTAGCAAATTGAATATAGTTTCTAAACTACTAGGTTTATTTAAAAAAACAAAATCTATTTGGTGAAAATTTGAAATTTCAATGCAGTAGTACTTAAATTTTAGGGAAAAAATAAGAAGTAGGTGTCTGTCTGACCACCCTAACCAAAATAAAATGATAATATTTTTTTATAATATTTTATAAAAAGTAGAGGACTCATGTTTAGATGTGATGCATATTTTTTTGTAATTTTTTTCCAACTAAATAATTAATTATGAATTTTTTATTACAATTTTTTTAAAAATATAAAAACTCGTATGTCTGACCACCTTAACTTGGTCAAAACTTCATGAAATTCATTTTTTCTTTTTTTAATCCTATATTATGAGAAGCATAGAATGTGATACATGTTTCAGATTAAAAAAATGTAATACCATTTGAAAGCTGTAGATGTTTTTCAATCAACCTATCAATGAGGACTTTAGTCATAATTCAAATAGAAAATGAATAATAATTATTTATTAAATTCAAATTAAAGCATAATTTATATTGGTGGAAAGATTAGAATATCCTTTAAAAACTTTTTTCATTTCATCAATTTTGGGTTAAAAAAAGTCATCAGCCACATACCCTACAAATACCCATCATGATCCTGCACATATCCTTCAAATAAATAAATTAAATAGATAAAAGAGATATTACAAACAATAACACTTACCAGCTTCCAAACTAATTTTATATCCATCATGTTCATAATCTACAAATGGTCCTATGTTAATGCGTCCAACAACACAAATGCAAATAGATAACCAAAACAATAAATGTAGGGCAATAAAAAATACTAACTCTAAGCATATTTATTGAGAAAACAAACAATGTTCAACTACAATTGGATATAAGACAAAAATTGGATATGGTAATGGGTATAAGACAAAAATTGGATATGGATAAACCCGCTCACATCCTGAGAAAGCACCTATCAGAAAATATGCACATTATGTGAAAGCTGGACAATAGGGAAAAGAGTATCATGCAACATATTAGTGCAAGACAAGCAATCTATGTAGTAGTTGTTAGTGTTATTAGTATGATACTCATGAATCAAATGTATGTCATTATCCAATGTTTTCTTTATAGTGTTTGTACAATTTTCCTATTTGTCTATAATATTTAATCCCAAACAATGCAGCTTGAATTTACAACATACTCATGTATATATGTATGTATATGTGTATATATATGTATAACATGTATATAGCTGTTACCTTAAGAACAATTGTAGTTAAATGTTGGTCTATTGTTTTGGTTGTCTATGTGTATACCCATTTTGTAGATTTCAAATAGATTATCATTCTGTATGGATGCAAAAATTGCATTTAAATCTTCTTTCTTCAATAAAAAAATATGGCCAGGGTTGGTTATTTGTACAATGTTGGTCTACTATTTTGGTTGTTTGTGTGTATCTTTGGTGTTGCAACCATTACCATCTGAGAAATTGTAGTTATCTGTGTGTAGGGTTTAGGGTTGTATGAAAGCATTAACATATTGGAGATAAAATTACTTTGGTGGCTATCAAGTATTATTCTAGTGGGTCTTTTACAATTTGTCTATTTGTGGTGATGTAGCTCAAATTTTTAATGAAGCTTGTGGGGTTTTTGGAGAACATAATTCTACTAATTTCTACAAATAGAACCACACATATAATCTATGTCAAACTAAACAAAATATTTGAGATTATGTTGAAAGCGGTTGGTTTTATAGATATTATGAACTCTTCTCATGCAAAGAATAAAAAAATAGTAATCTCATAGAAGAATAAGAATACCTCACTTGGTTGTGCATACACAACACTACATATTGAAAGAGCATTTTCATCATTTGCGTATATCTTTGGCGTTGTAGCCATTACCATAGGAGAAATTGTAGCTATCTATGTGTAGGGTTTAGGGTTGTATGAAACCATTGACCTATATATATATATATGCATGCATTACACATAGGGGAGTGCATGCATTTAACATACACACATACATATATATGTATATTACATAAATGTACATATATATATATATATACACACATATGCATACATACATACATACATACATACATACATACATACACACATACATACACATACATACATACATATATATATATATATATATATATATATATATATATATATATATATGCATACATATACATTACATATATATACATATAGACACATATATATTTCCTTTGTGCATCTTTGTTATACACATGGTTTGATTTCATTTTCACGAATCTTGTGGGTTATACTTTTATACATTAGTGTTTTGTATAACACTTAATTTATTGTTAACGCTTTTCCTTATATGTCTCTGTAGAAAATGAGTTGCATTATCTGCCATTTCATATTATACAGAAATGGGGGAATTGTAACAGAGCTATTAGTAAAACATAAATACATAAATTTAGGCATGTATAATATCTAGATACACATGAATATATATATATATATATATATCAGCCCATCTGCAAATTGGATTTGTTGGCTCTACTTATTGCTCCTTTTGATAGCAGGTTCGAGGGTTTTAACACTGGTGTGCTTCAAAACTCATGAGAAAATATATGTGTATACACATGTGTATAAATTTGTGTGTTTATATATATATATATATGGGTATGTGCAGGATCATGATGGGCCAAAAAGTGGCAATCTCATGGGTATGTGTAGGGTATGTGTCTGATGACTTTTTTTTACCCAAAATTGATGAAATGAAAAGGGTTTTTAAAGGAGATTCTCAGCGTTCCACCAATATAAATTATACTATAATTTGAATTTAATAAATAATTATTATTTATTTTGTATTTGAATTACAAATAAATTCATGATTGATAGGTTGATTGAAAAAAAAAAGATTTCAAATAGTATCACATTTTTTTAATCCAAAACATGTCTCACATTCTATGTTTTGCATACTATAGGATTAAAAAAAATAAAATTGAATTTCATGAAGTTTTGACCAAGTTGTTCGATCTCAGTTGTGTTTATGGTTTGTCCTTGATGAAAAAATCTCTTTAAGTTTGTTCTCATTAATGATTTGTCTCAAGATGGTTCTCCTTGCATATCACAGGTATTGGTTGTTACTCATTCGGGCTTACTCATATCGGCATGAGAATGGCAGGGTCTCCCCGATCCATTTTGAAATGTCTATGCTGCCTATCGGCAAGACATTTCTGATGTCATGTAGATTGAATTTATCATACAGGCTGCTGTCAGCAAGACTTCTCTTTTGTTTCGGTGACAAAAAGTGATCTCTATCGGCATATGTTATTCCATCGGTATGTGGTCTCAACGAAATTGGTATGTCACACTGATCGGAGATTAAATGGAAACACATCGGCAAGAGCTTAAGGCTTCAGCGAAGGGTCTTAGCGAATGTGCAATGTCACACCGATCGATTGTGGATGGATGCGTATTGGTAAGAGTCATGGTTTTCAGCATTAAGTCATAACGGATGTACAATGTCACACCGACCGCCATTAGAGAATTGCATATCGGCAGGACTTTTTGGAAGTCTCAGCAAACAGGTGTGTTTTCGGGGTGTTTTGGTATGACTGAAACGATCTACAAGATGTATCCTCGATAGTTTGAAGTTACAACAAATTTTTGAATGACTTATTTCAAATTGCTCATCGGTGAGAAATGTTCTCTTCGGAATAGGTCTTCCCGAGAGCGATATGTTACGGCGACAATGTGTATCAAGTGACTTTCGGTGAAACTTAATGTGGTCTACGAGAGGTCACCCCGACTATACTATGTCTTAGCAAAGACGAATGATGATTTCATTTCGGTGAGAGTTAATTTTTGTCTCAACGACCAGAAGAATGCTATATGGCTCTTGACAAAACATTATGAAGTCTACAAGATGTCTGTCCAGTATCGTTTGGTCACAGCAATAGTGAATGAAACAAAAGTAAATCTCGGTGAGAAGTTTCCTTATGTCTTAGTGAATGAATAATACACTAAAGAAGCCCATCGATGAGAGATGATGTATTTGTTATGTCTTCTCCCTGACTCTGATGTGTCACAGCGAAAGTGAATTGAACCAAGGGGATGACTAATGATTGAATTAGGGTTGAATGTCTGGCGTTAAAGTTGCCTTCGGCATACTGTTACATCGATTGAAAAGAATGTTAGGGTAAAATTTTTGAGTTTATTCTTTTAGCTGGGTATCGAACCCTAGCCTGGCTGCCATCATGAGAAAGCTTCATAAACTGTTCTTTACTATTGTTGCTAGCTATAACGGCATTGTCAGGATGAAATTCGTTTTTGGTTCAGAAATGAATGGTATGGCTGCTATTTTTGAAGCACCTCTCTAGCTAGAAGCTCGACAGTGGTTGATGGAGCCATGGGAGTTGCAGATTTTTCTGGTATTTTTATTTATGTGTTTCATGCTGCACATACTGGTTTATAATCACCATTTTCTTTAATTGATATCTACATCTCTATTAATAATATGACAAATGATGTCGTGACTATGTATTGTCTTTCATACATTAGAGGTTATGATTTTCTATGGTGGGAAGTCATGCTTTTTATGCAGAGAAATTATCTCATAAGTTTCAGACTTGTTGAGGACGAATCTTAGCTGGGTGAAACGACTCTTGTTTTTGTTTTGGTTGTTTAGCCGTTACTCCTGAAGACAGTTACCTATCTGGCAGATGTATAAATAGAAGTAGAAAAATCTTTTTTGTTGCTGTTGTTGTAACTATGAGATTGTCATTCCTTGGCTGTATGAAAATGTATGGAAAAAACTCTGCAATAAAATCTGAATAACAAGAAGCAGAGATTGTAAATTTCTTCTCTATGTAGTATTTTAGGGATTCAATTATTAAATCTTTAAGGTATTTTGTAGATGAGAAAAATAGAGAAATCCTCTGAGTTATTATTGTTGTTCATATCATAATTTGAGGGGTTGGTACTCCTTGAGAAAGATATCTCTAAATGAGGGGTTGGTTCTCCTTGAGTGGGTGCTCAAAAATTAGCCTATAAGGCATTGTGAATAGTTGATTAAAAGATTAAGCCTGGAAGGCATTTCGGGAGTGGTTTTTATACCCTAGGAGGGTTTTCCACTCAGCAAATTTTTGTGTCTCTTTGTTCTTCTGTGTTCTCACAAATTTACTGTGTTGTTGTTTTAGTTCACTATTGGGATGATTACTTTTCTCAATTCTATTTATGAATGATTACATTCAACTCATGAATGCATTAATCAGAGTAATATTGAGATCAAATCTGAGCTATGTTTTTGAATTTTTGAAAATTGGTCAAATCTGTTAAGTCACTGATTCACCCCCCCTTCTCAGTGTCATTTTAACTCCAACAATTGGTATCAGAGTGTAGGGTCCTCTGATAAGTTTTAATCACCTTGGATTGATCTTGGTCTTGGAGTTTGTTTTTAATGGCACATTCTCAAGATGGTGCCTCTGTAACCAGAGCTCCGCTATTTGATGGAATAGATTATGTGTTCTGGAAAATTAGAATGGAAGCTTTTCTTATTTCTTTTGATGTTGATGTTTGGAGCATGGTTATAAATGCTTACAATGTACCAGCCTCTATTCCCACTGATCTTGCTGAAGAAAAGAGGTATGAAACAAATGCCAGAGCTAAGCATGCCATCTTGTGTGGGTTAACTAAAGATGTGTTCATTAAAGTCATGCATTGCAAATCTGCTCATGATATTTGGGAAAAAATTGAAACTATATATCAAGGGAATGAGAAATTCAAACTATCAAAAATCGTTATTCTCAAACATCAGTTTGAGGAGTTGAAAATGAAGGATGATGAAAAAGTGGCTGAATATTTGCTAAGAGTTGATGAAGTTGTCAATGCAATGAAAGGTCTAGGTCAAGATGTTAATGAATTTGATGTGGTCACAAAGGTTGTTAGAACCTTACCATCCAAATTTGAATCTAAGGTTTCAGCCCTAGAAGAAAAGAAACACTTTGATAGCTTACCTTAGACAACCTGCAAGGAATACTTACTACCTATGAAATGAGAACTAGCAAAAACAATTCAACAGGAAAAGAAACTGCCTTTAACACTTAAAAGAAAGAAAAGGTCAAAGTCAGTGAATTAGAGTTGTTAGATTCTAAAGAATCCCATTTTGTTAGAATATTTAAAAAGGGATTAGGAAAATATAAGGGAAAACTTCCCTTTAAATGTTTTAACTATGGAAAAATAGGTCACTTTGCTACAAAGTGTCCCTATGATGATCAAATCTGTGACAATGAGACAACTGAAATACAGCCTAAGAAGAAGGCCTTCAAACCTAAACAAAACTTCTATTTCAAAAATAAGAAAATTCTATTTAGTAAGGATGAATCTAATATTGAGTCTGAAGATTCATCATCCAAAGAAGATGAAACCTTGTTCATGGCTGAAATTACTCAACAAAATGATTCAAACACTATTGATGTTGAAGAAGGTGAAGTAGATCTTGAAAGTGAGCTGAAATGTGCTTCACAAGAGGTTAGAAAACTCAAAAAACAAGTTCTTGCTCAAGAACATAAACTAGACCAAGAAATGGTCTCTCTGAAAACTCAGCTTGAAGAAGCTAAAAGAGTTGAAGATTGTCTTCGAGAGACTGTAAGCTACAAAGATCAAGAAATTCAAAAACTGGAACAAGAAGTAGTCTGTCTTAGGAAGGAAATTGAAAAATATAACAACACTCTAAAATTGAATGAGATGCTCAGCAAGCAGAAGATGTATAAAGATAAAACTAGTGTTGGTTTTGAAAAGGGTGAATGCTCAAATGACAATGCAAAACAAAACCCCTCTTCTGAAGTCAAAGGTTCAGGTTCAAATCACTCAAAATTTGGTAAGGATCATGTTCAGTCTTTAAGAGGTAATAGATCTTCATACAGATTCAATCCTTTCTTCTATGGTTATTGTTTTTTCTACAACAAATTTGGCCATAAGGTGAGCTCTTGTAGGCTTATGAATCCTAGAATACCCAGGTTTGGTCTTAGGCAGCACTATTGTTTTGTTAAACAGATCAGATGTTTTAAATGCAATACTTTGGGACATTCTGTCAAACAATGCATAACTGATCTATAATCAAAACAACAAAAAATTAAAAAGGTTTGGAAACCCAAGACTGTTAACAACATTGAACAAACTATGTTGGTTCAAACTTCTTTTCATTCCAAGAAAAAGGACTTATGGGTTCTAGACAGTGGATGTTCTAACCATATGACTAGTGACAAGGATAAGTTTATAAATCTTGAAGATTATGTAGGTGGTTATGTTAAGTTTGGTGATAACTCTGGTATTCAAATTAAAGGTAGAGGTTCACTCCTTCTGAATGAAGACACTCCTATCTATAACATGTACTATGTGGAAGGTCTCAAACACAATCTTCTAAGTGTCAGTCAAATCTGTGATAGTGGTTATCATGTTCTTTTCACTTCGTAGGGATGTGAGATTAAGAACAAGCTTAGAAAGGCTATTGCAGTTGGAAGGAGGACAAAAGGAAATGTGTACAATCTTATTGACTCATCATGTGCTATGACAATAATCAAGGTATGTGTCTAATGGGCCAAATTGAAGAGAACTGGTTATGGCATAAAAGATTAGGACACATAAGCTTTGAAAATCCTATTCGAATTAGTAAAAATTAGAATGTTAGAGGTCTACCAGTTCTTAGCAAGCCAAAAAACTCTATGTGCAAAGAATGCTTAAGTGGTAAACAAACCAAAATCAGCTTCAAGACAAAAGAACATTCTTCTTCAAAACCTTTACAGCTTGTGCATACTGATTTATGTGGACCAACCAGAACAAGGTCTATTAATGGTGAAAGGTACTTTATGCTGTTTGTGGATGATTATACTAGAATGGTTTGGGTCACATTTCTCAAGCACAAATCAGAAGCCCTTGAAAGGTTCAAAATCTTTCGTAAAATGGTTGAAAAGGAATATGATCTGAAACTCAAATGCCTTCGATCAGACAAAGGAGGTGAGTTAACCTCTCAAGAGTTTATTGGTTATTGTGAACAACACGGCATTAAAAGGCAATATGCTGCAACTAAAACACCTCAACAAAATGGGGTTGTTGAACGTAAAAACAAAACTGTAAAAGAAATGGCTAGAACCATGCTAGATGAAGCTAATTTGTCTAATATGTATTGGAAAGATGTTGTTCATACAACTGTATACATTTTGAATAGAGTGCAGCTTAGGGTGAAATCTAAACACACCCCTTATGAACTTTGGTATGGAAAAACTGCCTCTGTCAAATACTTTAAAATTTTTGGAAGTAAGTGTTTTATCAAGAAAGATGATGATAACCTTGGGAGCTTTCAATCAAAGAGTGATGAGGGTATCTTTTTGGGATACTCAACTCACAAAAAAGATTATAAATTCCTTAACAAAAGGATTAATAAGATTGTTGAAGTTGTTAATGTAAAATTTGATGAAAGACCACATTTGATTGCTGAATCTTTGTAGGATAATGAGGAAGAAGAACTTGAATTTGAAATAATTTCAGAAGGAGCTGAAACTACAAAGTCTGTTACTGAATCAACAAGCCCTAAAAATGAAAAAGCAAGTCCTGAAAAGGTTGCATCAAAAGCTCCTTTGAAAACTCTAGCTATATATCACCCCAAAGATCAGATTATTGAGGATAAAAATGCAGGAGTTCAAACTAGAAGAAAGGTTGCAGAATCTGATGAAAAGGCACAAATAGCTTTTTGTCTAGTTACTCAGTTTGAGCCTAAAATTTTTAATGAAGCTCTCATAGACTCATGTTGGCTTAATGTTATGCAGGAAGAAATTGATCAGATTGAGAAAAATTAGACTTGGGAGTTAGTCCCAAGACCACATGACAAGAATGTCATTGGAGGCAAATGGATATACAGAAACAAGGTTGATGAAAATGGTAATGTTATTCGCAACAAAGCAAGATTTGTCTACAAAGGTTATGCTCAACAAGAAGGTATTGATTTTGGTGAAACCTTTGCACCTGTTGCTAGACTAGAATCTATCAGAATATTCTTGGCTTATTCTGTTTACAAAAACTTTACTGTTTATCAAATGGATGTCAAAACTAGCTTTTTGAATGTCTATTTAGATGAAGAGGTCTATGTTGAACAACCTGAAGGATTTATATGCAAAGATAATCCTAACCATGTTTATAGGTTGAAAAAGGCTCTCGATGGCTTAAAACAAGCACCTAGAGCTTGGTACTCTAGGCTAGACAGTCATTTAATTTCTAATGGCTTTGTTAGAGGAGGTGTAGATAGTAATCTTTATGTTAAAACTAAAGGTTATGATATTTTGGTTGTTGAAATTTACGTTGATGACACTATCTTTGGCTACAATAATGTTACTCTAAGTAAAAGGTTCTCTCAAATAATGGAATCCGAGTTTGAAATGTCAATGTTAGGAGAATTAAATTTCTTTCTGGGTCTTCAAATCTCTCAATGTGAGAATGGAATATTTCTTTCTCAAACCAAGTATGCTAAAGAGATGCTTAAGAAATTTCAGATGGATGAATGCCATCCAGTTAGCACTCCAATGATTACTAGATGCAAACTTACTAAGGTTGATGATTCTCCTGATACAAATCAAACTGAATATAGATCAATGATCGGTAGTCTTTTATATTTAACTGCCTCTAGACCTAACATTATGCAGGTAGTTTGCACAGTTGCACGATTTTAGGCATCACCTAAAGAATCTCATGTCACTGCTGTTAAAAGGATTTTTAAATATATTCAGGGCACTCTTGATTATAGTCTTTGGTACATCCTAGAAGCAATGATTTCTCTTTGATTGCTTATACTGATGTTGACTGGGCTAGTTGTTTGGATGATAGGAAAAGCACTAGTGGTGCTGCATTCTTTCTTGGTGATCGTTTAGTGGCATGGCATAGCAAGAAACAAGTATCTGTTTCTCTCTCTACTGCTGAAGCAGAATACATTGTTGCCACTTCATGCTGTACTCAAGTACTGTGGATGAGTCAGACTCTTTCAGATATGGGTATTGATGTTTCTAAACCTGTTTCCATTCTTTGTGATAACACTAGTGTGATAAATATTTCAAAAAATCCTATTATGCACTCTCGCACTAAACATATTGCTATCAAGTTTCACTTTCTTCGAGAAAAGGTTTTGGCTAATAAAGTTTGCTTACAGTTTGTTGGATCTCAAGATCAGGTGGCTGATATTTTTACTAAGCCCTTAGCAAAAGAGTTATTTGAAAGGCTGAGACTTCGATTGGGAGTTATCTCTCAATCGTTACTTCACTAAATCTCCAAGCTACTGCTTAAGGGGAGCATGTTATATGTTATGATTCACTTACAGCTCTCCTACAATCTTGGTTGCTGCACTGTTACTCTTTTTGTAGCTATTTCTCATGATATTTTGGTTGGTTTCTTAGTTGTGTTTCATGGCAATGCACATTCTTCTCTTCTATTGTTTGTCATTGAGGCAAAAAGGGGGAGATTCATTTGTGTTTTTCCATCAAGGAAAAAGGGGGAGTTTGTTGGATCTTAGTTGTGTTTATGGTTTGTCCTTGATGACAAAATCTCTTTCAGTTCGTTCTCATTGATAATCTGTCTCAGGATGGTTCTCCTTGCATATCATAGGTATTGGTTGTTTCTCATTCAGGCTTACTCATATCGGCGTGAGAATGGCAGGGTCTCCCCGATCCATTTTGAAATGTCTATGTTGCCTATCAGCAAGACATTTCTGATGTCATGTCAATTGAATTTATCATACAGGTTGTTGTCAGCAAGACTTCTCTTTTGTTTCGGCGACAGAAAGTGATCTCTATCGGCATATGTTATTCTGTTGGTATGTGGTCTCAGTGAAATTGGTATGTCACACCGATCGAAGATTAAATGGAAACACATTGGTAGGACTTTCTGGAAGTCTCGGCGAACAAGTGTGTTTTTGGGGTGTTTCAGTATGACAGAAATGATCTACAAGATGTCTCCCCGATAGTTTGAAGTTATAATGACTTTTCGAATGACTTCTTTCAAATTGCTCATCGGTGAGAAATGTTCTCTTCAGAATAGGTCTTCCCGAGAGCGATATGTTACAGCGACAATGTGTATCAAGTGACTTTCGGTGAAACTTAATGTGGTCTACAAGAGGTCACCCTGACTATACTGTGTCTTAGCAAAGACAAATGATGATTTCATTTCGGTGAGAGTTAATTTTTGTCTCAATGACCAGAAGAATGTTATATGGCTCTCATCAAAACATTATGAAGTCTACAAGAGGTCTCTTCGATATCATTTGGTCATAGCGATAGTGAATGAAACAAAAGTAAATCTCGGTGAGAAGTTTCCTTATGTCTCAACGAATGAATAATACACTAAGGAAGCCCATCGATGAGACATGATGTATTTGTTATGTCTTCTCCCCGACTCTAATGTATCACAGCGAAAGCGAATTGAACCAAGGCGACGACTAACGATTGAATTAGGGTTGAATGTCTGGCGTTAAAGTTTCCTTTGGCATACCGTTACATCGATTGAAAATAATGTTAGGGTAAATTTTTTGAGTTTATTGTTTTAGCTGGGTAACGAACCCTAGCCTGGCCACCATCATGAGAAAGCTTCATAAACTGTTCTTTACTATTGTTGTTGGCTATAATGGCATTGTCAGGATGAAATTCATTTTTGGTTCAGAAATGAATGGTATGGCTGCTATGTTTGAAGCGCCTCTCTGGCTGGAAGCTCGACAGTGGTTGATGGAGCCATGGGAGTTGCAGATTTGTCTGGTATTTTTATTTATGTGTTTCATGCAACACACTGGTTTATAATCACCATTTCCTTTATCTGCTCTCTACATCTCTGTTGCTAATATGACAAATGATGTCCTAACTGTGTATTGTCTTTCATACATTAGAGGTTATGATTTTCTTTGGTGGGCAGTTGTGCTTTTTATGTAGAGAAATGATCTCATAAGTTTCAGATTTGTCGAGGACGGCTCTTAGCTGGGTGAAATGACTCTTGTTTTTGTTTTGGTTGTTCAACCGTTACTCCTGAAGACAGTTACCTATGTGGTAGATGTATAAATAGAAGCAGAAAACTCTTTTATGCTACTATTGTTGTAATTCTAAGATTATCATTCCTTGGCTGTATGAAAATGTATGGAAAAAACTCTACAATAAAATTTGAATAACAAGATGCAGAGATTGTAAATTTCTTCTCTATGTAGTATTTTAGGGATTCAATTATTGAATCTTTAAGTTATTCTGTAGACGAGAAAAATAGAGAAATATGTGCTTAACTGAAAACAGAGAAATCCTCTGAGTTATTATTGTTGTTCATATCATAATTTGAGGGGTTGGTACTCCTTGAGAAAGATATCTCTAAATGAGGGGTTGGTGCTCTTTTAGTGGGTGCTCATAAATTAGCCTATAAGGCATTGTGAATAGCTGATTAAAAGATTAAGCCTGGAAGGCATTTCGGGAGTGGTTTTTATACCCCAGGTGGGTTTTCCACTTGACCAATTTTTGTGTCTCTTTGTTCTTCTATGTTCTCATAGCTTTACTGTGTTGTTGTTTCAGTTCACTGTTGGGATTATTACTTTTCTCAATTCTGTTTATGAATGATTACATTTAACTCATGAATGCATTAATTAGAGTAATATTGAGATCAAATCTAAGCTATCTTTTTGAATTTTTGAAAATTTGTCAAATCTATTAAGTCACTGATTCACCCCCCCCCTCTCAGTGTCATTTTAACTCCAACACAAGTTAAGGTGGTCAGACATACGAGTTTTTTATATTTTTTGAAAGTTGTAATAAAAAAATCATAATTAATTATTTACTTGGAAAAAAATTACAAACAAATATGCATTACATTGGGACATGAGTCCTCTACTTATATCAAAAATATTTTTAAAAATACTATCATTTTATTGTGGTTAGGGTGGTTAGATAGACACCTACTTCTAATTTTTTCCTTGAAATTTAAATACTCTGCATTGAAATTTCAATTTTTCACAAATAGATTTATTTATTTTTAAATAAACATAGTATTTTAAAAATGCATTCAATTCGCTACAAATTCTATTCTTACATATTTTTGAAATAATATAGATACTTTATTGATTTTTTTATGTCAAGTTGCCTAACCCTGATTTTTCTAATTTTTTTGCCACTTAAGGGCCTTTTTTTTCATGATGATCCGGCACATACCCATATACATATACATATACATATACATGTGTACATATGTATATATGTATATCTATATGTATGTATATATATATATGTACATATACATATATATGTACAAATACATATATATATATATATACATATACATATACATATACATATACACACTTAATCGAGACTCAAACATACATTAGTGCTATTCTAATACCTCTTTTAGAATTTCTCTATTTCTCTATAGTATTCAATGTGAGGTGATGCAACTTGAATTTTCAATCAAGTTTGTCGGGTTATAGTCTTTTCTATATGGGTGTTTTGCATAAATGATTAATTTATTGTTAATATCTTCTTGTTATATGTTTCTGTCTCTAAGGTTAAACATAAAAAGATCCCGTTCATGGCTTGGCTAACGGAAATCCCATCAGAAACTCCAAACAAATAACAAACACTCTGCATATTTATATATTTGCAATTCATCCATCTATACAAAACCATAACGGAAGACATGCATGGAAAATGACTTACAAATACCAAAGAAAAAGAGTTTTAACATAAACAATAAATAAACCATTTATAGAAAACACCCAAGTAAAATGGCCTACAGATTATGCAGTGCCACAGTTTTAAAACCCTTCAATTTTCCATAAAACTGAGCACAGGATGACGATTTCATTTTTATAATAGTCCACTATGAAACCAACAACACAACGCCTCTTTCAACAATGCAACTTAATCAATATACTTCCTCCCACATTGTACACAAAATCTAAGCTACATTCGCTGGAATTCAATATTATAGACAAATAGAGAAATTGTAACACACCTATTACACAAGAAATACTATTCAAGGCTCGACTGACGAAAATCCCATCAAAAACTTCAAACAAATAACAAACCCTCTATATATCCATATATATACAATTACTCCTATCTTAATCTACAATTGGGCTATAAAATTACCAACACTAACCATTTTAACTGAAGAACCTAGATTTAACTACTATTGCTCCTATGGTAATAGGTCTAAGCCCAAAAATCCATAAAGATACCAACAAACAATAAACAAGCAACAAAAAAAATTCAAAACCTAACCATATTTCTTGACAAAACAAAAAAAGATTCAACTGCAATTTCTTCGCCCACAAAAAATGATAATGCCAGACATCCATGCAGAATGGCTTATAGAATCTAGACAACAAAAAAAATCTATACAAAACACCCATGTAAAACGACTTACAAATTACAGATAACGACAACTTTAAAACCCTTCAATCCAACATAGAATGTAGCGAAACCTAATGTTTTTTACAATTTTCCCCTATGAAACAAACTAGGGAACTGTAGGTGACCAATCTTACAATAGTCTATTGTTAACACAACACCACAATGGCTCTTTCAATAATGCAACTTAATCAATTTACTTCATCGCACATTACGCAACACATCAGTGTTCAAACCATGAAACCTGCTATCAAAACCAACAATAAGTAGAGAAGGAAAGACATACAAAATAAATTCATTTTTAAAAAAACCCATGCAAAATGACGTACTGATTTTGCACCTCAATAGTTTTAAAACCCTCAAACTTGTTAAAAAATGAAGCGAAACATGATGAATTTAACAATAGCCTGCTATGAAACCAACACCACAATGGCTCTTCCAACAATACAACTTCATCAAAGTATACTCTCCCACACACCAGCATTCAATATTGCATTTACTTCATCCACCGCCATTGTGCAATGATAGGGAACATTGGGCCTCATGCCAACAAATGCTTGCCATTCACATTCCTCGTATCCAGCACACCATTCTCAACTGCCACCAATCCACATAATTAGCAATGCCTATGTTGCCACACAATAGAAATGGTGGCCTCCCCACCGGCTGGCACACCCCCATCACCGAAAAAATCCAATTTGAGGTTGGGCTAGCAAACACACCAGTGAAAACTTAAAAAAAAATAGCTTATTGGCTAAAAATGATATATATATATATGGTATTACAAAGGTTGTGTTTACATTCAAAATAAAAATTCCATTACATTCTTCTTCTAGACATAGAGGATGAAGATAAGGATGTGAATCACCCCTACCACTTCTTGCAAGTGCTCAATTTGGGCCGAAGAGAGCAGATTCTCATTGAATTGCATGAAGTGGGTAAACAACCCCATGTCATTCCATTCTAATACAATACAAAGGAAATCCAATGCCTCTTCAATTACGTCACTATGAAGTTTCATTGCAATGTAGAGGGCATCACCTATCAAGCCTATTCTAGGAAATTCCCTCAACCCTTTAATGGTTTCCCTCACCTTTGCTCAATACTCTAGTCGAACCAGTCACTCTACAGCTCTCACTCCCCACTCATGTTTTCCATAAGTGTAAACTACGTTATATATGAAGCATTCCAAAAGCTCAACATTATCCTCATGGAAACGGTTCAGAAAGTCCTCTCCAATGATCTTCTAAATTACTCCTTCCTCAACATCACTGTGAACCATGAAGATATCTTTCAGTTGGTTGGTCATCCATCTATGAAACTAACTACATTCCACATCCTCAATTGTAATGAAATCCCACTTCAAGGAAGCATCACTCTCAGTGCTTGTCATCTCCAAAGATCAAAATCCAAATAATGAGTATGAAATAAATTGCTTTGGTATTTATAAAATTGAGTGGCATGATAGATGATTTACACTAGAGATTTTTTAGGAATAATAGGAAATTGCAAGGAAAGTAATGTTCCCTGAGAATTAAATGAAGAGGGTTGTCGATGTGACTTTAGTATATTAAATTTTTTAGTTCAACTTGCTAAAGTTTCAAGTTTTTTACCTTGCTAAGATGGTCTACACAAGTAAAATGGTAGATATATGGGTGATCCCATAATATTGGTTTATAATTTTTGGCCAAACTAGACATTGAACTGAATTTTTTTAAATAAATCTTCAGATTCAGGCACCTATAGCGGCGAAACTGTGAGAAATTTGGAGATGATGGAAACTAGTAATTTGTGATATTTTGTTTATAGATTCTAAATATATTTTTTCAAAAATTTTGGAATCAGATTGCACTTCTTTTTCCATCTCCTTCAAAAATTAGTTTTTAACCGTAAACACCATTTTTAGAGAGTGACGTTACTGGCTAACACATAACTTTTTTTCTATGAAGGATAAAATTCTAATTTTGTTGAATTTACATTTGTAACTATGATATATATCTAGTGCATGGGATTGGTTTCATATCATTTCACTGAATATTTTTTTCTTAATTAAGTTTCAAAGTCAAACCAATTACAATTTAGACATGATTTACTAGCTAAAACATAACTTTTTTTGTATGTATCAAAATTCAGTTTTTATTTTTTTGTTGGATCAGGGACATGAATATCTAGTGCATAGATATTTTTCTTTGTTTTTGATAATATGCTAATTTTTCTACATGTGCAGAACAAAGAGCTTGATTTTTTGTTAAAAGATTACATTCATAAGAAATAAAAAATAAATATAATAATAAAATTAAATTTATTTAAAATTATACTTTTTGGAAAGATTATAATAAGGACTACATACTTACAAAAAATAAATTTCAAATGAATTCATTTGATCCCCCAAGAGGTAAATTAGAAGTGGTTTTCTATCAGCATTTTGATAGATGTAAAGGAGACTTCATTATAGGTATGGCTTAAAATTAGGGAGGTTATATCCATGGGGGTTTTATCGAAGGTGGTTTGATCAAACCCTCTTCAATTGCAATCCTTCAAATGGAACTTTTCAAGGCTTGAATCATTATATTTTCCAAAAATATGTGATTTCAACAAAAATACAGATCTCCCAGAAATTGCAAACCAGTATTGTGGGATCACCCATATTTATTTCTATAATGTAGGTTCTCAGAGTTACATCCCATTTTCATGTACATCAGGCCATGAGGAAAAATTATAAGAAATTTTTTTTTAGCTGATTGTAAAGATAATATCAAGAGAGGCAATGTAATGATGATTAATGTCAACCATTAATTTTCTTTCTTTATCAACCTCTATAAGTGGGAAATTAGATGTCACAAAACTATCACTTGATAGAATGGTCATTAATTTAACCAAGATTCAAGATTAGGTTTTTCTTATTAAATCTAGTTCTAATGACACTTTAGCTGTCCAAATTTTATTTTAATTTTCACAATGATGTAAATAAGTAAACTAGGAAATTTTTTAAATTATATATTGAAAGTTAAGTTATTCTTTGTCTTTGAGCTTGTGGACACTGGAAATGGATGCTTCACTTCCTTGTTCACAAAATGGATACAAGGAGAGGGATTTGATTTCACAATATTCACATCCAAGAAAAGCATAGAGATCTCAACCCAATAAAGGATGTGAGAGATATGACTATAAGGTATCATTGGAGATGATTGAGACAAGAAATGTGGTTCACCAGCAAGTGTAAACTTGGATAATACAAAATGTTTGAAAACACAGAGTGATATGCAAAAAGACCTCAAAATGCAAGTAGAATGCAACAAAAAATTATGAAATTGGAAAAGTTCACCTGGAAACTTGATAGAGATGGAATGGAGCTTTGGAATCTTGAAAAATCCATTGTTCATGCTAACCGGGACTCATACGCCAAGCTGGGCGAATCAATAGAGTTTCGGGTGAACTATGCCGAAATAAGTTTCAAAAAAATGGGTACTGAGATCTACAAAAATCTTGTTTAGGCCTAGGTAGTGGGACTCATTTTCCAATAGTGGAAAATCAGTCCACTTCTGGATTTCTAGAAATTCAGAACTAGATTTTTTACCTCTCGGTTTGCTCTATTGTTCCTGATTTAGATCTGGGTCCAAAACTACAAAATTCAGCCTGTAGACCTTCTCCAAGGCTTTCTTACAACTTTGAGAACTTTGAATTTCTTTGATAACTTGATGACCACTTTTCCAATCTTGCTCCTTGATAAATCTATAACATGGACCTACAAATCACATGTAGAGAGAGGGAAACTTGTTTTCGGGTTAGTGGATATGGGTTTGCCATGGTCAAACCCCATGTTGGTAATTAAACCTTGAAATGAAATAAAATGTGAAAAGATAATGATGAATGAACAAATAATGATGTTGCAACTCACAAAACCATAGCAATAAGGTGCTCCAAACATGTAAGTACTGGCTCCAATGGATGTGGACTTTGAATCTTGCTTGATGTTGATAGATCTTGAATGCAGTGCTTGCTTGAATCACACAATCCTACATCACAAATGATAACTCTAAAACAACATGATGCAAACAATATTTGGCATGATTATTGAAACTTGAAGAATGCTCTTGATTGCTTGATAATCTACCCTTGAAATTCCTTGAATGCTCTTATGAATTCTCAAATGATCTTGTGAACTATATGCATGAATACTTGAATACTTTATTAGGTAGGTTGAAATGAGAGAAAAAAAAACTTGTATTTATACTTAGTTATGCAATAATTCTCAAAATTACAACACTATAGACTGACCTTAGATTTTGGAGAATAAAAACCCACTATAATTTTGAATTAAAATTTAATTTTGAGTTAAAAGGGACTCATTTTCCACCCTAGGTGAATAGGTCCCATCTAAGGTGACTCATTCACCCAGAATGGTGAATGAGTCCCACCTTAGGAATTTGAGGTGGGTTTTGGGGTTTTGATGTTTTAATTCATATTTATTAGGATTATTCTCAAAAATACACATAAGTAAGGCCTATGGATGCAAGTTAGGGCCAATTAAAGCATAAGAAAGCCCATTTCTTAATGAAAAACCTAGGAAAGTGTGAAAGTGTGTTACAACACTTTGAAGCAAGGCTTGGTAAATAATGAAAAGAGGTTATTTAGGTGAAATACATTAACTAGACCCTAGAAAATCATGAAAGTGTGTTACAACACTTCACAACACTTAGGTAAGGTACCATTTAAGTGTTTTTAGTTCACAAGGGCCTAAGATCTAAAGTGAATGTGTTATCCACATTACAAAATGAAATCAAGGCAATATTAAGCAAAAATCACAAGGAGGGCCCAAACGAGTAAGAAGTAGAAGGGTTACTTTTTCAGTGTTAATATTTAGCCCCCAATTTAGTGAGAGGATGAACCTACTTCAAACTCACACTAAATTAGACCAACGTGCATCAAGAGTGGTTCAGATGTACCAATGATAGCAAGATGGGGAGACAATTATCAAGAGGGGTGATCAAGGCCCTAGGATCAAGATCCCATGAAAAACCATCATAACTGCAAAGGATCACACATGGAAATGATATCAAGAACAAAAACAAGGCCAAGCATACAATGCCAAAGATGGAGAAGAGAAAATGTGAAATAAAAAGAATTGGATCAAGCTTCAACCATTTTTCCAACACGATGTGGATTAGATCTAGGTTGTTTATCTGAAAAATGAATATTCACTCTGAGGTGACGGAACTCACCACATGAGAAGACCTAAAAGGTGAGAAACATACAATCATGGATGGTATACACTCACACACACAAGAAAGTGGCTATGGGGAAAGTAATGCCTTAGAATGGGCTTCCCACTAAACCATACCAAATTTATACCTCCTGATAACTTTAATAAGGTGCCACCAAAAAATGATTTTTTGAGCTTCATGAGACAAGAAAAACTTCATATGCTTGGAGCTCATGAAAAAATGTGATGGATGCATAGGAATTCAAGCTATGTTATGCAAGGTGACCATATAACAAGAAATGAAAAATGAAACATGCAAGGAATGTTCAAAGGATTCTTTCTTAGTTCATGAGAGGTCTTAACTCAGGGAACATTGTGCCTAATGTCTCCAAGAGAGGACCAATAAAAGAATATAAGATTCACAACTTAGAGGATGCAGTGCATTACATCAAGCCACTAAGAGGAATGCAATATGCTAATATAGATCACACTCACAAAGGGCATCACAGCGAATGTCATCCACAAAGCGACAAACACATCGTATGAAGTAAGAAGGCTGCACTAAGAACCAACAAAAGGAAAATGACAAAGAATAATGCTAATGTATACCCCCACTTTAAAGGAATTTATAAACATCATATTGTGAGCAATTACTTTAAATTAGCCAATGAAAAATATAAAAAAGAAAGAAGACATGAGAGCCAACTTGCAAAGCCCTATGCCAAGTCCTAAGTTTTTGAGTAAAGTTGCACCATGTGAGGGAAAAAGACAAGATAGGGGTTGCCCCAAAAATGGAAGAACCAAACATATAAGGGATCTATGGATTTTTTGTCAGTATGTTCTTTTCTACAATGATATTTTTAGAGAGCTTGGAACTGTCATCATCCCCCAAATACACATAGAACTGAAAGAATGATAAAAAGAGCGCAAAAACAAAGGAATTTTTTTTGGGTCAACATGGAAGAGACATAAGGTGTCTTGACACCTTGAGTCATCCCCAAAATGAAAGCACAAGAAAAATGAAAAAGAAAAGGTGAAAGAAAAGGGAAAAATATTTTGGGTCAACATGAAGGAGACATGAATGTCTCAATGCCTTGCGTCATACCCAAAAGGAAAACACAAGAAAAAGACAAAGATGAAAAAGGAAAAGGAAAAGAAATAATTTTGGGTCAACATGAAGGAGATATGGATGTCTCAATTCCTTGCGTCATCCCCAAAACGAAAATATAGGAAAAAGACAAATTTGAAAAATGAAAAGGAAAAGAAATCCTTTTAGGTCAACATGAAGGAGACATGAATGTCTCAATGTCTTGTGTCATCCCTAAGAGGAAAACACAAGAAAAAGAAAAAGATGAAAAAGGAAAAGGAAAATAAATCCTTTTGGGTCAACATGAAGGAGATATGAATGTCTCAATGCCTTGCGTCATCCCCAAAAGGAAAACACAAGAAAATGACAACAATAAAAAGGCGAAAGCAATGCACACCATTGAGAAGAATGAAGGTACAAATAGAAGAATGTTATAGAGAGAGAATATCAAATAGAACACCATGGGGGATCACATTATGCACATGCAAAAGGAAAAGAAAAAGAAAATTCAAAATAATAGTAAGGAAAATGCAAGTCAACCTACGAACAAGTCATCCACCTCCCAATCTTAGTCTGTATAAGCAGAAGGTGAAAGATAAACCAAAGGGACAACAAAAATGCACTATTAGGACAAGGCTAACAATTGCTTTCCCCCACTGAGTGTGAGACAAGAATGAGCTAAGGTAGGTGTGTAAGGAAAATTAGATGTAGAACAATTCTCCTAATGTCAATACCTCAAGAAAGAATGTAGATATACTTTTAAATTTTACAACTACAGTCCAATTAAGATGCACTATGAAACAGATAATAGAAACAGAGTATTTGACAATCACACATGAACACTAGATATACGTGGGAAAACCCTTACGGGAGAAAAACCCACCACACCAAGAGAAATCACTTTGTATTATAGTAATGGAGATTACATACAAATGACAGACTTATCTTTCTGGCGTCTGTTTACAACATCATTCACCATGAACAATCTTGTATAGGAACCTTCAAGTTACAAACTTTACAGAATAAAGTACATCTACTGATCATTCAATCACCCAACAATCCGTCGATGCAACCAACCGATCACAAACTACAATCACTGAGTATATCCATGTCGATCTTTGTCTGTCAAGCTTCCTCACAGAATCGTCACAAGGAATAGACTCCCAACAGTTCCAATTCGAATCCTCTAATTGGCCGAATACTAGCCACGTAGATAGTCATTGCTCAGTCAGAAGAAACAAACTTTGTTGGCATCTTAGTGAGACACTAATAGTGTCTCGCCGATGCCACAAGACCTTCATATTGATGTTGCCAAGAGTTTCACCAAGCTTACAACATGTATCAGCTTCAGTTTTCCTTTCGGCAAGACTATCGCTCTCGCCAAGACATCCCAACGAGCCTTCTTGAGTTACATCGAGTTCAGGAGACTATTGCTAAGACTTCCTTATGTCACCAGGACCTCACACTGACATTCTCCACATGTATTGCTATCGCCCAGACTCATCGCTTTCAGTGAGACGTTATACCAATGAGATCACAAGTCATATCGAGCTCCAAAGAATAGTCGACAAGACTTAATATTATCACCAAGAGGTTTCATCGAGATAACAAATGTTACTCTAAAGACTTAAGTCATACTGAGCACCATAGGATAGTCGGCAAGACATATCACCTTCACCAAGAGTTCATATCGAACATATACATGTTACACCGAAGACTTCTCATCATCGACAAGACATTTCATTCTCGCTAAGATGTCTCTTTGAAACCCTTTGTGTTACCCCGAACGAATGCGGTCAGTGTGACTTTCTCACATAGGTAAGACTTCTTACCGATAGTATTTCTCCTGGCGAGAGTTTCCTCGATGACTTTAAACCAAATGTTGTTGATGAGACTTTAACTCTTCGCTGGGACTTCTCACCGAGTCGCTATAAGTTATCCTGAAGCCCGTGGTCTCCATGAGTCTCCCCGATACACGATTGAATGGCCTATCAGCCAAAGATCTCCATGAGCGCTAAGAGGTCCCAACTACTACTCAATGTCACAGCAATAGACTCCACAGTGAAAGCATTCGATAACATAAACTAGGTCACAACGACCTATACAAAACATGATGTTCCAAACTGCTAGTCGACCAGACATAAGAGCTGTCACATCGACTTGACTCTAAAGAGGTTTCAGCCTATATTGATTGAGGCATATTTCCAACAAGGTGATGGGAAAGAACATGTAATATTGATAATGCAACATTTTATATATATTACATGACAAAGAGTAGGAGAGTATGTTATGTGATCACTAGATAGCAGTTATTGCCATCAAAGTGGTACTTGCTCAATATTTATTTCAATGCACAACACTCATTAGTAAGTTATGTCCAAGAAATTGATGATATGCAGAATGTGGAACTTTTGCATCTTTAGGATATAGAACAAGTCAGTTCATAGGTGGGAATAATATTAATCCTTAGTTGAGAAGAATTTGTAATTTTCATTCACTTTTAGGTGGTGGGCAAGGAGACTTTAGTTTTTTAAACTTGTAAGGCCTCTTGTGTTTTCTAGATTCACCCTTTTCTTTGATTGAAGGAGGAGGACCCAAAGTGATCATCTCATCCATGTCATTGTTATTAATCAATCGTTATTCTCTAGGAAGAAGGACATTGAGATCAGGAGGGAAATAAAAGATCATCGTTCTGTCATCTCAAAGCCTTAAATATTCTCTAGGCTTGTTGTTATGAGAGGGATCTTGATAGCCCAACACCTTTGCGTTTTCATCCATTGGTGTTTGCTCTAGAAGTTGATGAATTTCATGTTCACTTGTTCTATCACATCCTTGTTAGCTCAAAATTGTGAAGCCTTTTCCATAGGTTTCTTTAAGGTTGATGGGAGTGTTTGTTACTATGTTATCATAAAATGGTTGAGTGTTTACTTGTCTAGAGGAACTAAGTTCACCTGTTGTAGGGAACTTAGGATCAAATTTTGTTTTAGTTTCAAGATGTAACCAAACATCTCGAGAGGTGGTATTGTAGGAGGATTTGGCTGGTTCATGGATTAATAAAAGGATGTGTTGGCCTCAATGTTGTCAAGACAATCATTTAAGAACTTATTCATGATGCCATCATCTTCTCCAATGATTTCAACATCATGAGGAGGACATGCATTAGGAGTTAAGTGAGCATGAGTGAGTTCAATTTCATTAGGGTCATTTCTGAAAGCATAATTTGACACATCCACTAAGGACTATAATGACATCCAAAGCTTGTTAAAGCACATATACATGATGCAAATTTTAGATTCTAAGCTATGAAATAATGCTATAAATGCAACTTTGATTTTAAGCAATGTGCAGATGACTGAAATTAAGCTAAATGCAATTAATTGAATGAAATAGAAATTATGTACATAGAAATAGAAAAGTAACAATTAAAAATAAGAACTCAAAAAATGAAGATTAAATGC
This sequence comes from Sequoia sempervirens, assembly GCA_007258455.2. Lineage (NCBI taxonomy): Eukaryota > Viridiplantae > Streptophyta > Pinopsida > Cupressales > Cupressaceae > Sequoia > Sequoia sempervirens. The sequence goes on along the minus strand of VDFB02105785.1, from coordinate 150,820,807 downwards.
CAAAAAATGTAGTGCAAAATGTGCCAAGGGACTGATTCACCCAAGGTGGCGAATGAGTCCAGGTACTATTTTTTTAAAAAAAATTTAGAATTTTTTAATTGAATTTTATGCTTTTTATGTTTTTTGATGCTAATCTGAGATGAAAATGTAGAATTTTATGGATTTTTAATGAGATTAAATGCAATAATACAATCTAAATGAACTTTTCACTAATGCAAATTTTGGAAACCCTAGAATGCAAATTAACTAATGCAAAATGTAATGCAATGTTAATGGAAGCTAAATCTAGGATGTAAATGCACTCAAAATCAAAATTATGATGTTCAAATGTCATGTTCACCAAAATGTGGACACTGGAAATGGATGCTTCACTTCCTTGTTCATAAAATGGATATAAAGAGAGGGATATGATTTCACAATATTTACATCCAAGGACACCTTAGAGATCTCAACCCAATGAAGGATGTGAGAGATCTGACTATAAGGTATCCTTGGAGATGATTGAGACAATAAAGGGGGTTCACCACCAAATGTAAAACTGGAAAATAAAAAATGTTTGAAAGCACAGTGTGATATGCAAAAGGACCTAAAAATGCAAGTAGAATGCAACATATTAAAATTATGAAATTGGAAATGTGCACCTAAAAACTTGATGGAGATGGAATGGAGCTCTAGAAAATTGAAAAATCTACCGTTGATGCTAACTAGGATTCATATGCCAAGCAGGGTGAATCAATCTAGTTTTAGGTGAACTGTGTAGGAACAGGTTTCAAAAATATGGGTACTTAGATCTACAAAAATCCTATTTAGGCCTAGGCAGTGGGACTCATTCACCAATATTAGTGAATGAGTCCACTTTTGTATTTCTATAAATTTGGAACTAGATTATGTAGTTCTCAGTCTACTCTATTATTCCTAATTTAGAAACGGGTTCAAAACTATGAAATTTAGCCTGTCGACCTTCTCCAAGGCTTGCTTTCAACTTTGAAAACTTTGAATTGCTTTGACAACTTGATGACCACTTTTCCAATCTTTCTTCTTGATAAATCTACAACCTAGACCTGTAAATCACATGCAAAGAGAGGGAAAAATGTTGTGGGGTTAGTGGATAGGGGTTTGCCTTGGTCAAACCCCTTGTTGGTAATTACATGTTGAAATGAAAGCAAATATGAAAGGAGAATGATGAATGGACAAATAATGATGTTGCAACTCACCAAAACCTAGCAATAGGGTGTTACAAACGTGTATGTATTGGCTCCAATGGATGTTGACTTGGAATCATGCTTGATGTTGATAGATCTTGAATGCAATGCTTGCTTGAATCACACAATCCTACATCACAAATGTTAGCTCTAAAACTACATGATGCAAACAATATTTGACATGATGATTGACACTTGAAGAATTCTCTTGATTGCTTGATAATCTACACTTGAAATTCCTTGAATGCTAAAATGCTCTTCTAAACTATATGCATGAATACTTGAATACTTTATTAGGTAGGTTGAAATGAGAGAAATAAACTTGTATTTATACTCAATTATGCAATAATTCCTGAAATTATAACTCTATAGGATGACCTTAGATCTTGGAGAATAAAAACCTGCCAAAATTTTGAATTAAATTTGAATTTTGAGTTAAAAGGATTTGAGGTGGGTTTTGTGGTTTTGATGTTTTAAATGATATTTTTTGGGATTATTCTTAAAAATAGACATAAGTAATGCCTGTGGATGCAAAGTAGGGCCAATTAAAGCATAAGAAAGCCCAATTATTAATGACAAACCTAGGAAAGTGTGAAAGTGTGTTACAACACTTTGAAGCAAGGCTTGGTAAATAATGAAAGAGGTTATTTAGGTGAAATGCATTAAAAAGACCCTAGAAAGGTGTTAAAGTGTAATTTAATGACTTGCCCTATGGATCAAGAAGAAATTTTCCCAAGTTTGCAAGTAAGAAATTGAAGGACCCTAAAGAATATATACTAGTTCTAACAATTGCATGTAGGATCTTAGAAGTTCAAGAGGAGAATGTTTTTGTTAGATTATTTTTTGATAGTCTCATTGAAGTTGTAACAAAATGGTTTTGGAATTTGGGACATGGGTCAATTACTGGTTGGGGTGTTTTAGAGGAAAATTTTCTCAGAAGGTTTAAAGGCATGGTCAACATAATTTTTGAGTATTAACACTATCATTTATGGCTTGTATGTTTCTTTATTTAGTTTTTAGTTTTAGTTTGCATAATTTTATTATCTAAAATTGTTTATATTAAGCTTAATTTGTCAAATTCAATACATTTTTGAATTAAAAATTGCATCTAAAAGACATTGTTTTCAGGTTTTTGAATAGCATAAATTTAAATTTATCTTGTTTTAAATATGAAAATTTATTTTACATACTTACATTGCACTTCACATTATAGGGTATTTGATTATATCTTACCTCTTATTCATTTTGGGTACACCTTGGGTTTGTGTAACTTGTATGAGCTTCAAAACTTGGTGCCCTATTTCCAATACTATTGTGAGACATAGTTCAAGACTCATGTCATCTCGGGATACATCACTCACCGTGGATCTTAGGTTTTCTAACTCTTTCACTCATAGTGTTGACACTAGTCAACCCACTATGGACCATACCCTTAGCACTTCATTTCCCATGACTTCCCTACCCAAACCTAATGTGGCTGATGTTGATACAATGATTGCTAATGTCTGTCATGAGAACCTTAGGAGAATATATGACAAACTAGATAAATTGAAAGACTTTGTGAGTTCTAAACACCTTCCTGGTAATGCCATTCCTATCATAGCTAGCATGATGAGAATGATTGAAAATGAACAAGGAATAGAGATTATTCATAGCTTAGCTCACATTATTGATAAAAATGTCCCTACCATGACTAGTTGTGCTTAAGCTTTGGGGTATGCTCAAATTCAAGGTGGAATTCCAATCCCTCCTTCCACAGCCATAACTTCTATTCCGACATACAATAATCCATCTATTACAACAACCATACAACCTACTAGCAATGTCGATACTTCCTTAGGTATTTCCACTAGAAATCCCTTTAGCTTTGTGCATTCAAATCACATATCTCCTAATTCATCTCCCCTCACAAACTTACAAGTCACTTGTCCTTCGAATACATATACACCTCCACCTTATTCCATTACATCTTACAACATTAACAATGATCCTATCCTCAACACACTCTTGCAAAAAATTGCATCCCTCCAAGAACAAATTGCTACATTAAGTCAAAATAAAAATGGCCAATCTTTACAATATGTCAAGAAAACCCCTTATCCTTGGATATATTGAGAAAAAAAATCCTACAATGTATAAATATTCCTAGATTTGAGAAATATGGTGGGAAATGTTAGAAACCAAAATCTGATTGCAAACCAGAAAAATCACCTTCCACAGAAGAGAAAAATGAAAAAACAAAGATTTGCAAAAGATGTGCAAATTGATATATTCGAAGTATGAAATATTACAAGAGATAATTTGCTTTATAAAAGAAAAGATGGATAAACCTAATATTATCTTGAGCAACAAGATAGCTTGATAAGATAAAGATGAAAACCTATAACTTAGGAATTAAATATGCCTAAGTAAACTTATGCAAATGTGTAATTAAATATTAATTACACCAACACCCCCCCATAAGTGAAACTTAGGGAGAAGCAGATTATTATGCAAATATGAGTCCCAACAACAAGGCCTGATTAGGTACTCATGTACAAATGTAAAGAGAGAGAAAACCGGGGAAAAACCCCCTTGAGATGAACTGCTACAAAAAGCACCGGAAGAACTCTGATGAAGCAACATTGGTACCCAAAATCGACAAACAAGGAAAGATACTTCTTGTTTGCAAAATACCATATTGGAATCACAAATGCAACAACAGACCCGATGCCAAGGAACACTGGAAACTCACATACTGGATCAACCCTAGAATCTGTAAGCAACAGTAGATGAAAGGATGAAAGGACCCATAATGATGACAAATCTAGAAGTTTGTGTCTCAAAGCCAATGCCAAACTAAAACTAAAACTTCCCATAGGACGAGTACCATCAAGATTCTGGAACATTAACCATAAAAACATGGCCTTTAAATGAGAAAGATCTGAACCAATGTGGATCAAGAACTGTAAAATCCCAATGTGAAGTGTGAACCGAAGCAAACCAACAATGTGTCTAGCTAAGCAAGAAAGAAGCTAGAAGGAGACAACAAGAAACTAGACAAACTCATGCAAGTTGTCACCAACATGAAAGATGGATGCAAGAACCCCCGTTAATAGAACTTTATATCAGTTCGTTATTACAATACCCAATGATTGTAGAAGGAGATAATTCAAAAATATAGAAATACAGGTGAAAATGCAAACCTAGCACATGAAACAAAAATGAATGCATGTGTAAAATAAGGTAAAAATATTTTGAAATTGACCTTAGATCTACATAGAGGCCAAAACCAGCTTTCCAACGCCGCAAAAATCATGAAAAATGGATAAGCGAGTCACAAGATACGTCTCCCGAAGTGAAAAAGGAAACATCTAACTTCTGAGGTAGAAGAAAGCATCAAAAAAGAAAAACCAGAAAATCACACCTACACCATTGCATAGAGCTCGGAAACAGCTTTATGATGATATCTCGTTTGCAAAAAAATGACATCGTATGTGAAATTTATGCTCGTTTATGTGAAAGTCCTCAAAAAATGTCCGATTTGGCCATCTGTAGCCCTCAGGAGCTAAAAAAAATTGGCCCCTGGTTGCATGTAGGACCAAGGGTTGGGCCGAAGCCCTTGGTCACTCATAGGACCACTCAGTAGGCCTTAGAACCTGGCAGGGGCTAGGCGTGGTCACCTGGGCGCCAATGTGACCCTGGCCGGTTAAGCGAAGCTCTCGGGGGCTTAACCCAGGCAGAGTGGCAGATAGGTGCAAAGCTCCCTATTCTCCACACGACCCTAGGTGAAGAGAAAAGGGCCCCAGGGGGGCTGAATGAAAGACTGAGTGGTGGGGAGCGGCGCTAGAGAGGGCGGCGGTGGAGGTCGGGTGGCCGCTGGGCGGCGGTCGCTTTTAAACGGGCAGCACAAAACCCAACACTGAAATTTTGATTTTTTAATGATTTTTTTGAATTTTTCTCGAAATTTGTGCCTCGAGAGTCATGCCTAGGGGCCGTACAGCCCTTGGGAAAAAAATTTTTTCCTCTTCGGACGACTGTGTCCAAATCAGACAAATTTTATATGGAAATAGGTGTTTTTGGGCGCTACAAATCCAACGGCGAGGTCCGTTTGGACCCATAGTGCTCCGAAAATAAAGTGACCCCTGGATCTATTAGAAAAATCACCGAGCTTGAAACCTTGATAGATCTGGAAAACGGTGATGAAAATCAATGGAATAAAAGCCATTTCTGACTTTTTCCAGCGCTCTGAATCCAACGAAAAACCCTGATCTGATCCAAGGCACTACATAAAGATGCTCAAGGATTGAAACCCTCGAGGGACCTCGAATGAGCTATGCACTGTGTTCCTCCAACAAAGCTGAGAAGGGGCTGCAAATTGAGGCTCTGATATCATGTTAGAAACCAAGATTTGATTGCAAACTAGAAAAATCACCTTCCACAGAAGAGAAAAATGAAAAAGTAGAGATTTGCAAAAGATGTGCAAATTGATATATAATTAAATATTAATTACACCAACAAGAAATGAGATCCTGTTAGCCATGTTTTTGCATAAATATCCCTATGTAGTGACTTCAATTTTTAGGATAAACTCTTGGCTAAACTCTTTCCTAGATCCTTCAAGGATACCACTTTGGAATGGTTTTTCTACTTATTGAATAATTCAATACATTCATTCAATGAACTTATTGATTCCTTCTACAATCACTTCTAAATACACATGGGTCCTAAGATGACCTTAGCTAATTTAATGACATGTAAAGAAAAGGATGATGAAAAGGTCACTAATTTCATAACACGATACCAATTGATTTACTTACAAATAAACATTAATATTCCCAATGTTGAACCTCAAAGAATGTTTATTGCCAATATGAAAAACAAAATCTAAGCTAAACTTGAGATGTTGAAATTTCCCTCCTCCACACAGTTGTGTACTACCCTTCATGATTACCAAAATTTAGATAGTAGTCATGAAGTGAAAAATTCATCTATCCATCCTAAAAAATCTAAATCTATGCCTCATAACAACTATGGATTCAAATTTTTTAGGATGGATAGATGGATTTTCCACTTCATGACTACTAACTTAATTTTGGTAATCACGAAGGGTAAAACACAACTAGATGTGAAGGAGGGAAATTTCAACATCTCGAGTTTAGCTTGGATTTTTTTTTGCAAATTGGAAATCAACATCATTTGAAGGTCAACATTGAGAATCTTAATTTTATTTGTGAGTAAAACAATTGGTATCGTGTTATGAAATTAGTGACCTTTTCAATATCCTTTCATTTACATATCATTAAATTAGCTAAGGTCATGTTAGGACCTATTTACTATAAAAATAGTGGGTTTATCAAAATGAATTTATCAAGATGATGAACAAGAAGATTTTCTATGAAAAACACAATTATGAAGGCCAAAATTCCTAAATAACAATTAGAAATGACTCCTAACTATTATAAAAACTAGAATGAAAGTCAAGTGAAAGGCCGAAACAATGTGTACCTTGTTGAAAACTTGTTTTTATGTCACAAAGGACAAATTTTCCTTTATTGTCGAATGGGTCCCAGTTAGGGTTTATGAAAACTAAGATTTGGGTTCTGGTCTTCAAGATTTGTACTTCCAGCTCCTCAAAATTTAGATCCTGAAAATCTAAAATAAATTATGGAACCTTGTTTTTATGTTCATGCAATGTAGGTGACAACTTTGCAACTTGAAAATTTTGAAAATTCTTCTTCAATTTGTTCTCCACTTGATCTTCAACCTATGAACCTGTAAATACACATCAAAGAGGAGAAATACTTATTGAGCATTAGAGAATAGGGTTTTTCCTTGATCAAACCTCTTTTAGGTAATTAAACCTTATGTTGAAATAATAAAATTGAAGCATGAAACATGAAACATGAAATGATGATACCTTGAAAGATGTCTTGGAATATAAATCTACAAACTAACGTAAAGTGGCCATGTAGAATGTAGATCTTGATCTTGAATTATATGTGAAATAATTCTTGCAAATAGATATTCAGTGCTACATCAACATACAATCAACCACATGCTTGATGCATTATGCCTTTGACATGATGATATGATCTTGAATTGCTACAATAAAACTTCATTATTCTACCCTTTGAATTCCTTTGAAATTATCTTGAATTTCCCTATCATGCTCTTGTGAATGTACTCTTAAATACTTGAACTCTTCTAGGATTGCTTAGACGAAACTATGTGAACTAGCCTTATATTTATACTAAATCTAAGGATTAACCCAAAATTCAAATAAACCAAGTTGACATCAGATCTAGGATTGAAAATCATTAAAATCCCACCATAAATAAATTAAAAAAGGGTTATCCTAAGTGAGGAGGACCCATTCACCACCTCAAGCAAATGGGTCCTAGCATAATTTCCTAAGACCAAGCTTTGGGGGGATGAAATAATATCAAAAAAACATTTCAAATATGCTAAGAAAGGGGTGCCCTATGTTAGGACGACCCATTTACCACCTTGGGTGAGTGGGTTGTTACATCCCTTACATTGAGAATATGTGTTTGGTTATGTATTTTGAATGCAATCTTAGTTCCAAGTAACTACTTTAATGTGAATGTGAAATGGAGAATAAAATAGTTGTTTTATTTATCATAACTATAATGTAAACAATATTTTTATATGCAAGTGATTTTCTTGTTCACGTGAAGTTGAATGTGTTCATGAGATTATATTTCAATGCATATTTATATAGTCGTTCAGAATGATCTAACCATAATACTTGTCAGTGGATGCAGGACTGTCGATGCCATGATAGAAAAGGAAATATCATTAGGGAGAGGTTGTGATTAAAAGAGGAACAAAATTATCAATTTCCAAGAGTCGATGTATGACAGTGAATCATGATCATAACTTGGCCATAAGTAATTTAATTTAATTTAATTTAATTATTTACAATGTAAACCAATTTAATATATGTAAAATAATAATTACCTTTGAGGGAATTTGAAATGGTTAATTAAATATTAAACTAATAATAAATGGATATAAAATTATAAATGCCATCGGTTTAAATTGGAAACCTTAGAATGGTTTAGCATCGAAAGGAATTGTAATTGAATTTTGGTTTCAGTGTTTAGGAGGGGAACTCAAGTCCACTTCCCACCCTCTCATGATGGAAAAACCCAAGATCATGGGTAGATGAAGGGATTCTTGGCTGTGCATTTTGAGTGGTATTTGGGAAAATCTATCGTTTCCTCTTGAGAATTCTTCATTCTCTTTTTCTTGGGGAGAGTACTCTAAGTCGGGGCTAGGCATTTGTTTGAATGCAATTATGGTGTTGACATTCTTGTTTTGGGTCTCTAATTTTAGTTGGTTGCTCCATTTTTACAATCATCCATCTTAATTTCTACCGTCATTCGTATTTTACTTGCATTCTAGTTCTTAGTAAACTTTCTTTGTAATTGCATTCTTCTACATTGAACTTATTCAATCATTTCCATCTCCTTTCCATAATCTTTAGTGTCATCTTAGTCGACATTTTTCTACCATCTATGGAAGCTGTGAATGATTAAATCTATTATACAATTTGCATTTCTTCTCTTGTGTGGTGGGGATTTGAATTCTTTGAAATGCGTCTCCATCTTGCCAGTCTAAAGTTTGGTGGTGATTTGTAGACACATTCTTCAAAGGATTCGAGTTTGGAGTTTCCAATTTGAGTAATCATCTAAGGAACATATGGAGTCTTAAACTATTTACCCTATTGCATAGTATTTTATATGAAATGAAATTATCTTGTTTATGAATTGTCATATTGAAATTCTTGCCAAATTGAGATAGAATTAGTTTTGATTCTATTGTTGAATGACTCGTAAAATGGATTGAAAAGTATAATCAAAGCTTATCATTTTTCCATGTCTGAGAGTCTTTGCCAATCTAGCTTCTTTTTGAATGCTCTAGCTCTATTTTCCTCATTTCTACCTGAGAGGAGCTGATTTCATTTCCCTCTTCATATTTTTCTTCAACCTATGAACTTTTCTTTGGAACTCAAATCTAACCCACTAAGGAAGTATTTTATTGAGTTTAAAAGAGTAATATCCAATGGAGGAAACAATTGTACAAAGAAAAAAATATGAGTTCTCCTGTAATTAAAAAATAATATGCTTTTGATTTCTTGAGAGTAATGTTTTGGTTCAACAAATTAATCTCCTACTCATCTCTATAAATCTGAAAGAATATGTTTCTCTATTTAGAGACCCATGCTGCAATATGAATCTTCGAATATAATTATATTAAATAGGAAAATGAAAATCTAACTTGACATTCTAATTTTAATATTGAGACAAATGTAATCATTTCAAGCAAGGGTGAGAGTGTTCATGGAATAGGAGTGCCAGTAATGTTAAATAAATCCTTGGCCTAGGTATGATGCTTGATTTAAGATCTATTAGCCATCAAGTACCAAATGTATCATTGATCAGAGCAATCTTCTAGTTGGGTGGTACCCATATCGAAGGTTCGATCAGGAGATACATATCATCTTTGACACCAGGCTCAGAGGCATGATGATAGAAAGATCCTTGTTGATTACCCTCATCAAGGGATGGGTTTCTTTAGTAGAAGAAACATGAGAGGAAAAAAGGTCTTTAGATGGGTGGTAAAGCCGCTAATGATATATCCTTTTCCCACGATGACAATGTCAAGTTCAAATGCTTCATCTTCTTAACTATATATTCTTGAAACCATTCTCTCTCCTTGAATTTTTTGAAATGATTACTTAACATGTAAATTATTTAGCTGTAATTATTTTTTAAGTTATTGGAAATCAGTTAGATGTTCCTTTTTAGCTGAATCTATAAATTAAAAGTAAGTTGAGAAATTGTGTGTTATGTATTTAAATTTAAATGGAATTTCTTTTTCATTCAAAATGAAAAAGGAAACCCTAGTTGAAACAAGTTAGTTTCTTTTTCAACTGAAAGTTGTTAGTTAGTTTCCTTTCTTAACTATATGATAGTCTGAGTATTACATATGGTATCAGAGCTACCAAGTTTGACACTGAACCTTGGAGCTCATCATGCCAATTTAGAAAACTAAAACCTATTGTTGGTGTTTTTCTAGGATGTGGATACAAAAAACACCCTAGAAGAAGGTTTGAGATCTAGTATCCAAATAGATATGGAAAATTAGACTCCAATATAATTATTCCAGATGCTCTATTCTTGCAGACTCAGATACCATGGTTCAAGCTCTGAGGAGAGTTTGGTGAGAAAGAAGTAGACAATTTCCATTAAGGAAGCCATTGAAGTAGTCATCCTTGTTGAAATGAAACAAACCAACACTATGAACCTAATCAATATTGGAACCAAGCTGCTTGAATCTTCTAAAAATTGAAAACCAACCCTTGGATATAGGCTCATACCTTTTCCTAAACTTATTGATCAGGAGGAACCAATCACCGACAATGATAATGATACATAATCAGTTTGGAATGAAAACCTATCACAGGAAGTGACAAATACTCTTTTGTAACAAATTTTGTAATTACACCTATCACAGGGAGTGATAGTTATTTATAATCATTTTGTAATTAAATCTATCACAAGGAGTGATAGTTATTAATGCACACAAGGGTGACCTCAAACGACTTGAACCATGAAATCACAATCTAATTCTAAAAGGTCTTTGAAAACACTAGTTTGACTCTTTAGTGCACAAGGCACCCAATGGCTCAAACACATTGTAATTTTGTTCCAACATTTTCCCAAACTCCAAGAGTCATCTAAAAAGATTAAATTGACCAAACAAACATGATTAACTCACCCTTTAAGTCTCAAGTACTTCTGGTTACAATTTCACCCTCTCAAGCCACCATTCATCTACTAGGGCTCCAAGACCAGTTTTTAGACCTTTTCTCACAACCACACACTAAAATCATCCAAAAATTTACACATTCAGGGACCTATTAACTTGTAAAAAAGCATACCTCAAATCCACCATAGGGTTCTTCAGACCTTCAACATCCAAATTGACTATTTAGGCTGAAATGGGCTCCAATTAGCCCTCTTTTACAAAGGAACCTAACTTTAAACTCACCAAAAAATCTAGAAACCTCCAAAAAATCTTCATAATACCTTCAAAACATAGGATTTTCCAGATTTTGGGTCTTCACTCACTTGCAAAGACCCATTTCTCTTAAACACTCACTTTTCACAACTTAGACTAGGGCTTATTAATTTACCCATGCCCTGACCACTCACCAACCACAAACCACTTCAATCCCTCTTTATTTTACCTGTACATTCTCAAACTAACATTACATCATGCTTCCCTCATGTTTGACACACACTTCCTTTGAAAATCCACTTATTTTCACTCTTTGCCAACCCTTTGCAATAGGGCTTTCAACTTCCTAACATAATTGACCACTTCTATCCTCTCAAACATTCACAAAACTTCAAAATACATCTGATGATATAGATTTCCTCACATCCTATGAATTTCTCAATCCTTTTGCTTCAATCATCAACATCAACCTTTCTCTAATGGCTTAAATTTTGTGTTTTCCATAGGCGAGCATGGAGTTCTTCATCAAAATTCCTTTCTCCAACCTAATCATCTGTTCCTACACCTCCTACTAATCTACTAGGCCATTTCCACCAAGAAACAGTAAACATAGAAAGGTGGAAAGGCCTTTTACAACATTTTAGGCCACAAACCCTTGCTTCCCTATTTTTTGACCAATCAAGGAAAATCAGACCTTAAAGTGCCTTATACTCAATGAAATTCTACAAGAATGAGTTTAAAAGGAAGCCAACACCATATTACACAAAATGAAAAACATTTAGAACCCTAACCCTATTGTACGGACCTATACACAGGATGAATGCAGAAGAAAACTCAGAGAATAATTGAAAACAGTGTTTTTGATTACTTTTCTCCTTTGAAATGAAACAAAAACCCCTGTTCGAGCCTTCAAGAGGCTTTAAATACATGATACAATCCAAAAATACTCCTAAAATTCCTATAATTGACCACTAAACTACCTTTACCCCCCTCAAATTCTATATTTTGTAGTTTATTTTGACAATTATTACATCAAAATGTAACATTTTGAATCAAACTAATACTAGCACCCCCAAATACATTAAAATGAGTCTTATTAGATCTTTATTACCACAAAACAATCCAACTTACTCCTAATTCCTAGACCTTCATATTGCCCAATCTTGACAAAGTGAATCTTTACAAACACAAGTTTTAGGTGCTCCTGTACCATACAACTTTCCTTAAGAATTCTTCCAAGTCCCTTGGAAGCCTTTATGTTTTGAACCTAGAACAAAACTTGTGTCTTCAACCTTTGATGCTCCTTCTTGTCCTTGTAAATGTTTCATTTTGACCTTGGGATTAGCTTCATTCATGCTCGTCAATCCTTTCCTTGCATTGTCTCCTTAAACTTGTATCTTCATGCTCAGACCTGTACTCACACATCTCAACCTGCTACTCCCAACATGCTCATTAAATGCTTATCCAATACCAAACAGTCCATATTGTGTTTTTCAACTTTCATCTTAACCTTAGGTTTGTCTTTCATCAGAAAAATCATCAACACAAGGAAGTAACATAGGCCCCCCTTCACTCTCTTCCTTCTAACTCTTCTCTTCACAAACTCTCTGACATTCCCCATGCATAGAAACATCTTCATAGTAGCATACATCTACCACACAACCAAACCTAACAACTAAGGACAATCCACTGTCCAATCCATATAATTTGCTTTCTTCTCCATCGTAATTGGAGACTTCTCAAACCCTTTTTCTCTAGCCTTCCCTTGGAAAACTACTATTAACTTTTCCACTCTAGTCTCTTTTAGTACTAAGACCTCACTCATCCATTTTTGTTGAACTTCTTCACCATTCAAGGTGACTACAACTTTGTCACATCCTACACACTCTTTCACAAACTCATCTTCTATCACTAGCCATTCTCTTTGGTTCCATAAATTCTCTTCTATCTTGACTTGCTCTTCACACTCTTCATTTACCATCTCCACACTCTCAAGATCATAAACCTGCAAAACTTTCATCAGACTTGCTACCTCAATTGCCTTTCTACCTTTTTCCTCATAACTCACTGTAGTTGCAATCTTTGTCTTCCTCTCACTTGCATCTTCCCTTAAGGGACACACCACTACCCCAATGATGATCTTCTCACAATATTAATACCTTCATAGCCTTCTATCATCCTTCCACCTTCCTTAATTGTATCTCCCTTTTCTCTCTTAACACTCTTAGTCTTCAAGACCTCTCTGTCAACAAATCTTCCATCCTCTATGTCAACATGAACCTAATGCAACTCATCTTCTCTGTCACTAGTATCTTGTTGCATCCCATTACTTTTTCCATTCAGTGGACATTGCATTTTCTTATCATCTACCTCACTATGCCTCCCTTGCCTCTCCATTGAAAACTCTCCTACACTCTTATCATTTTCTCTTTAAGGGATCTTTGTCCCAAGTGTTCTTTTTCCGCAAATCCCTGTAGCAAACCAACCCTTTATTGCCTTGACCTCATTTTCTTGCAATTGCAAAAATTATAACCTGCCTTTGTCTTCACCACATCCTCCATCCTCATCTTGTTCCTTCAGGTTCTTTTCACCCCTAACCTTCACTTTCTCTACTGCCCTTGTGTCTTCAAGCTGCTATGTTTTCCTCAATGCTTCTTCAGGGTGTTTTACTCTCTCCATGGAATCTATGTTATGCCCCTCTATTTCTTCCTTGTCCCCTTGTTCCTTTTTCTCTGGGAACTCTCTTTTTCCACACATGCCTATCCTCCTTTGTGTCTCTTCATCCTGCAAACAACTCAAGGTATAAATTTTCCCATCCTTTTCAATTTCATACACATTAAGTCTTCCATCTTGTATAGGAAACCTATCATATTTCCAAGCTCTACCTAGTATCATGTGACAATCTCTTATTGGAATAATATCAAATAGTATAACATCTTTGTAAGGACCAATATGAAAATCTACAAATGCTTGCTCTCTAAGCACAATTTGTTGACTATCATTTACCCGATATGCCTTGTAAGGTGATTCATGGATTATCCTTGTCAATTGTAACTTTTAGACCATTTCCTCTAAAACAACATTATCCAATGAACTTGAATCAATCATTACTTTACATACCTTACCTTTGCATTTTCATCTGGTCTTGAAAATGGCATTCATCATGTCTTCCTCTTTCTAATCCAACCTTCTGATGGCCATAATTTCTTTTCACCTTCCAATGATTCTCCTTCAATATTCAAGAGATCTACTTCCTTGCTCTAATACCACTTCGATGCAGAAAAGGGTGACCTCAAACCACTTGAACCATGAAATCACAATCTGATCCTAAAAGGTCTCTCAAAATACCAGATTGACTCTTTAGTGCTCAAGGCACCCAATGGCTCAAACACACTCTAATTTTTTTCCAATCTTTTCCCAAACTCCAAGAGGCATCTAACAAGATTAAATTGACCAAACAAACATGATTGGCTAACCCTTTAATTCTCAAGTACTTCTGGTTACAATTTCACCCTCTCAAGCCAGCTTTCATCTACTAGGGCTCCAAGACCAGTTTTTAGACCTTTTCTCAAAACAACCCACTAAAAACCTCCAAAGCCTTACACATTCAAGGACCCATTGACCTGAAAAAAGACATAACTCAAATACACCATAGAGTTCTTCAGACCTTCAACACCTAAATTGACTATTTAGGCTGAAACAGGCTCTAATTAGCCCTCTTTTACAAAGGAACCTACCTTTAAACTCACCACAAACTCTTAACACCTCCAAATAGTCTTCAAATTACGTTGGAAACATCATAGTATTCTCCAACTTTTGGGTCTTCACTAGCTCACTAAGACCCATTTCTGTTAAACCCTCACTTTTCACAACTTAGACTAGGGCTTATTGATTTACCCATGCCCTGACCACTCACCAACCAGAAACTACTTCAATCCCTCTTCATTTTACATTTACATGCTCAAAATAAGATTACATTATGCTTCCATCACGTTTTACACACGCTTCCTTTGAAAATCGAGTTATTTTCACTCTTTACCACCCCTTTCCAATAGGGTTTTCAACTTGCTCACACAACTAACCACTTCTATCCTCTCAAACCTTCAAGAAATTCCAAAATACATATGATGACATAGATTTCCTCACATCCTATGAAGTTCTCAATCCTTTTCCTTCAATCATCAACATCAACCTTTCTCTAATGGCTTAAATTCTATGTTTTCCACAGGGCAGCGTTGAGTTCTTCATCAAAATGCCTTTCTCAAACATAATCCTCTATTCCTACACCTCCTACTAATCTACTAGGCCATTTAAACAAAGAAACAATAAACATAGAAATGTGGAAAGGCCTTTTACAACATTTTAGGCCACAAACCCTTGCTTCCCTATTTTTAGACCAATCAAGGAAAATCAAACCTTAAAGTGATTTATACTCAATGAAATCATACAAGAATGAGTTCAAAAGGAATCCAGCACCACATTACACAAAATTTAAAACATTTAGAACCCTAACCCTACTATACAAACTTGTACATAGGATGAATGTGGAAGAAAACTCTGAAAATAATAAAAAACAGAGATTTTTATTACTTTTCTCCTTCAAAATGCAACAAAAACCCCTGTTTGAGCCTTCAAGAGGGCTTAAATACATGTTCCAATCCAAAGCTACTCCTGAAATTCCTATAACTAACCACTAAACTACCTTGACCCCCCTCAAATTCCATATTTTGCACTTTATTTTGACAATTATTACATCATAATGTAACTTTTTGAATCAAACTAATACTATCAGCACCAAATACATAAAAAGTGGTCTTATTAGACCTTTATTACCACAAAACACTCCAACTTACTCCTAATTCCTAGACCTTCATATTGACCAACCTTGACAATGTGAATCTTTACAAGCACATATTTTAGGTGCTCATGCACCAATTATTGATTTTTTAATTGAACCTATCACAGGGAGTGATAGTTATTTATAATCATTTTGTAATTGAATCTATCACAAGGAGTGATAGTTATTTTGTAATCGTTATTGAATGGAATCTATACTTAATTTGATGACATATCATGTTGATACCTTCAAGTAATTGTTTGTTTATGAAATCTTATAGAAAGAACCATGGAAATAAAACCAAACATAGACTAATAAGTAATACCATATCTCCAGGAATTTCATTGGAATGGAGAATTTTATAAATGGGTTCAGAGGAGATCAAGACAATGATAACCCTATGGCCAAACTAGACGAGCTATTAAAAATTTGATGAGGGAAACTCAAAACTGATTGCTAAATCTAGAAAGAAAAGTGGACGGGAAGACTAATATGTGTAAGGAAAGGTATGAGACCCATAGTGACCAACATGAAGAAAGTTCAAAAACCATAAGCCCAGGAGGATACTTCGGAGGCCCCTAATGCTAGCCAGAACTCTTACTCGTCTCATCCTGCTATGGATAGAGAAAAAAAACCAAAATTCCCTAGAGACCTAAACCCTTATGACCATTATTTTAAATAGGATCGTGAGTTTCTTGGGGATATCCTGGCTATCGCCAAAAATGGTGTTGTGGATTACTTCAAAATTATGAAATGGGTCTTCAATGAAATTAAGGACCTTAATCTCACAAATAGGGCCCTCAATAGTAAGTTAGAGGATTTGGAAGGTAAAGTCAGCTCCCTTTTTACTATGGAGGGCAGGAGGAATGAGGATAAGATTAGGATGTAGGTTTAGGAGAATGAAGGTAAAGTCAAATTCTTGGAAGATAAAATTGGAAAAATGAGAAACACAATGAAAAACATTATGGAGCACAATTGTAGAATGGCGAAGCATAATGCCATCATTATTAATGCAATGATTGTGGATTTGGAAGTTGATAAGGATAAAAACATGACTGAGGATGTTGGTATCTCTAAGTGGATGAGAGCTAGTCTAAAGAGGAAGACTCCTCCTACGCCCCAGTGGGTTTAGGCCCTAAAGAAGTGCACACAGGATATGCATCACAATCTCGAAGCTGAGGCTATTGAGGCTCTTCAATCCTTAGGTTAGTTGGGGGTTTTTGTTGGTTTTTTGGATGGGTTTTTTTGGTGGCCCTTGTTGGCCTTGGGTTGGTAGTTGTGTTCCCTGGGCTCTTTTCTTTTTGCAGCCTTTTTTTTTTTGGTTTCTTTAACACTTATTCCTTTTTGTTGTAAACTCTGTGGTTTCGAGTCCTTGTAAAACCCATTTTTTCCTTTATAAAAAAAATGAAGGCCATTACCACCCCAACAAACAACTTTCCTATAGAGAATCCATGCAATTGTAGACAATAGATAGGCAGAGTATCAAGTCACTCCAATTGAAATTCTAGGTATGCTTTACGGGAACCCAATAACCATATTAATTGGCACTAGGGCTACTGAATATTTTATATCACCTAAAATACTTGGTAGATTTCCAAAAGGAACTAGGTTTATGGAAAAATATTGGACTGTAGAATATGCTAATCAAACGAGAGCTTGAGGAGAGCAGTGTCTCTTTGAGGCTAGGGTAGAACTTCCAAGCTTCACTACTGAAGTTAATATATATGTAGCACCCTTGGGTCTAGATGATGTAATTATTGGAATGAGCTAGTTAACAGAGCATAAGACCAAGATTGATTACCTAGCAAAGATAGTGAGATTTCTAGATGATCTTGGAAATACAGTGTTTTTGCAAGGAGTGCAACGGGAAGTTAGAATGTGAAAAAATTATGCCATGCACCTGAAAAGAAATAAAAAGAAAGGTTGTTAGATATATGCTGTAAAGATGGAGGAAGTTAGGGAATTTAAAGAAAGTGTAATTTTGGATTATATGATTATACAAACTCAGAACCAGAGTAAGGAAATGGAAATTGAACACAAGAAGGAAACTTTTGCGGAGAAATATCCTTATCTTCGAGAATATCAGGACGTGTTTCCAAATGAACTACCTAGTCTACCATCGAGAAGAGTATTTTGATTTCTCTATATATTTAGTTCTAGGGGTTGAACCTGTCTCTAAGGCCCTATATCGTATGACCATAGTGGAGTTGATGGAGCTAAAGGCACAGTTGCAAGAGTTGCTAGATAAAGGGTTAACTCAACCTAGTGTTTCACCATGGGGTGCACTAGTGATATTTGTTAAGAAGAAGGATGGGACACTCCGACCACGCATTGATTATCGTATGTTGAATAAGCTCACCATCAAGAATAAATATCCCTTGCTCAGGATAGATGATCTTTTTTACCAGATGAAGGGGGTAGTTGCATTTTCCAAAATGGATTTAAGATCAGGGTATCACTAGTTAAGATTGGAAGAGGAAGATATCCATAAAATAGCTTTCAGAACTAGGTATGGCCACTATGAATTCACAATGTTGCCTTTTGGACTTACCAAGTCTCCAACAACCGTCATGAACTTGATGAACAACATTTTTTGCAACTGTTTAGACAATTTTTTATTGGTATTTCTTGACGACATTCTCATTTATTCCAAGAATGAGGAAGAGAATATTCAGTATCTTTGAATAGTCCTTCAATGATTAAGAGAACACTAGCTTTATGGTAAATTTTTCAAAATGCACTTTCTTTTAGGAGGTACAATATTTTGGTCACATCATATCACCTGAGAGAATAATAGTAGACCCTGAAAAGATAAAAGCTATAGTAGAATGGTCGGTACCTAAGAATGTGTACGAGGTTAGGAGCTTCATGGGTCTAGCTAGGTATTATTGAAGGTTTATGAAAAAAATTTCTAGAATTACTCACCCCATCACCTCCCTTTAGAGAAAGGGGAAGAGGTTTGAATGGACTACGAAATGTCAGGAAGCTTTTGACACATTAAAGGAAAAGTTAAGTAAAACACCCATTTTGGTTGTACCATACCCTAATGGCCATTTTGTAGTAATCATAGATGCATCTGGTGATGGACTAGGTGGAGTATTGATGAAAAATGAGAAGGTGGTGGCACACGAATCTCAAGAATTGAAACAATATGAGTAGAATTATGCACCACATGATCTGGAATTAGCAGCTATCATTCATGCCTTACAAATGTGGCAGCATTACCTATTGGGAAAAAAACTTGAACTCAAGTCAAATCATCAAGGGTTAAAGTACTTATTTACTCATCCTAGCTTAAATCCCAAACAAAGAAGGTGGATGGAGTTAAAATATTATTATTATTTTGAGATCGGTTACATCAAAGGCAAGGAAAATAATGTAGCTGATGCATTGAGCCGGTCGAGGCATATAACTTCTATGACATCAGTTGACACAAATTTTAGAGCTCAAGTGTTGCAGAAAATGTGTGAAGATGAATTTTACCTTCAAGTGTAGGAGGCTCTTCAGGTAAACCCACAGGATCCTAAATATGAGGGTTTTCATATTGAGGAAGATGGGCTATTGAGATACAAGGGTAGAATGTACATATCCAATTCTCTAGAGTTAAGATAATATGGCAAGAGGCTCACTTAGCACCCCATTCAAGACACCATGGGGTAATAAAAAAGTTGGTTGATGTCAAACCCCTATATTTTTGGAAAGGAATGAAAAGGGATGCAACTAGATTCATTGGAGGTTTTTTTGAATGTCAGAAGGTTAAGGTAGAGAATCAACACCCAACAGGGTTACTACAACCTCATAGTGTACCTGAATGGAAATGGCAAGTCATTAGTATGGATTTCATCTAGGGATTACCGATGACTAGGAGTAGGCACAATTCAATACTAGTTTTGGTTGTTAAACTCACCAAGGTAGCACATTTTATACCAAGGAATTTGACAAATGGAGCTTTAGTGGTTGCTCGAAAGTTTGTGCAGGAAATTTTTTGATTACATGGAGTTATAGAGATGATTATCTCTAATAAAGATGCTAGGATGACATCCAAATTTTGGAGAACTCTATTTTCTACTATGGGAACTCAGTTAAATATCAACACAACTTATCACCATGAAATTGATGGTCAAATAGAAAGGGTAAATCAAATTTTTGAAGATCCACTCAAAATGTACTGTATGGATCAGCAATATAAATGGGAGGAATATTTACCATTGGTAGAGTTCACCTATAATAAATCATATCAATCAACTATCAAAATAACACCATTTGAAGCCTTATACTACAAGAAGTGTAGAACCCCTATCTGTTGGGACAAAATGGAGGATAGGATTGTCCTCAAACCTAAAATGCTCTTAGAAATGGAAGAACAGGTGAAGTTGATCAAGTAGAGATTAAAAGAATCGAATGATCAACAAAAGAGCTTTGCAGGTGCAAAAAGAACTCCCAGGTAGTTTGCAATTGGGGATAAAGTTCTTTTACGGGTAAAACCTTAGAAAAGCTCAATCAAATTCAGAAAATCCTCAAAGCTAGCTATGAGATATGTGGCACCATTCAAAGTCCTACAAGTTATTAACATAGTAGCTTACAATATTTCTCTACCACCGGCTCTTGCCAGATTACACAATGTATTTCATGTTTCCTATCTTAAGAAATATCATGTAGGATTTAATCACTAGATAGACTGGAATTCCTTGTAGGTGTGGAATCCATGGGTGATCACAGTTGAGCCAGTTTGAGTGCTTGAGGTGCATAAGATGCGCTTATGCAACCATGAGGTTATGCAATGCAAGGTTTAGCGGGACCAATACTTTGAAGAAAATGCCACTTCGGAGGATTATGAAGAAATCCTTCAAAAATTTCCTTATCTTTTGATGAACAATTGAGAACACTATATTTATGTTTATGTTTAAGTTTGAGAGTTTGAATAAATAATCAACGAGGACAATGATTCTTAAGGGGAGGAGTATGTTACATCCCTTCCATTGAGAATGTGTGTTTGGTCATGTATTTCAAATGCAATTTTAGTTGCAAGTAACCACTTTCATGTGAATGTGAAATGGAGAATAAAATAGTTGTTTGATTTATCGTAACCATAATCTAAATGCTCTTTTTATATGCAAGTGATTTTCATGTTTGCATAAAGTTGAATGTGTTCATGAGATTATATGTGAATGCATATTTATATAGTCATTGCGAGTGATCTAACCATAATACTTGTTAGTGGATGCAAGACTACTGACACCACAATGGAAAAGGAAATATCATCAGGGAGAGGTTGTGGTTAACAGAGGATAAAAATTATCAATTTCCAAGAGTTGGTGTATGACAGTCAATCATGACCATAACTTGGCCATAAGTAATTTAATTTGATTTAATTATTTACTATGTAATCCAATTTAATATATGTAAAATAATAATTAACTTTCAGGTAATTTCAAATGGTAAAATTAAATATTAAATTAATAATAATTTAAGGATATTAATTAAATGCCATCAGTTAAAATTGGAAACCTTAGAATGGTTTAGCATCGAAAGGAATTGTAATTGAATTTTGGTGTTAATGTTTAGGAGGGGAATTCCCATCCACTTGCCACCCTCTCATGATGGAAATGCCCAAGATCATGGGTAGATGAAGGGATTCTTGGTTGTGTGTTTTGAGCAGTATTAGGGAAAATCTATCATTTCCTCTCGAGAATTCTTCATTCTCTTTTTCTTGGGGAGAGTACTCTCAATTGAGGCTTGGAACTTGTTTGAATGGAATTTTGGTGTTCACATTCTTGTTTTGGGTCTCTACTTTCAGTTGGTTGCTCCCTTTTTACAATCATCCATCTTAATTTCTACCGCCATTCATATTTCACTCGCATTCTAGTTCTTGGGAAACTTTCTTGGTAATCACACTCTTCTACATCAAACTTATTTTATCATCTCTACCTCCTTTCCATACTCTTTGGTGTCATCTTAGTTGACATTTTTCTACCATCTATGGAAGCTATGAATGATTAAATTTGTTATACAATTTTCATTTCTTTTCTTGTGAGGTAGGGATTTCAATTCTTGGAATTATGTCTCCATCTTGCTAGTCTAAAGTTTGGTGGTGGTTTGTAGACATATTCTTCAGAGCATTTGAGTTAGTATTTTCCAAGTTTATTTATCATCTTAGGCACGTATGTAGTCTTAAAGTATTTACTATCTTGCATAGTATTTTATACGAAATGAAATTATCTTGTTTATGAATTGTCATATTGAAATTAATATTGCTAGATTGAAATAGAATGAGTTTTTATTTTGTTGTTGAATGACTCAAAAAATGGATTTAAAATATAATCAAAGCTTATCATTTTTCCTTTCCTGAGAGTCTTTACTAGTCTAGCTTCTTTTCGAAAGCTCTAGCTCTATTTTCCTCATTTCTACCTGAATCTAAGCTCTATTTCATCCTCTTCTTTTAAATTGTATTTAAACAACCTGAGAGGAGTTGATTTCATTTCCCTCTTCATATTTTTCTTCAACCCACAAAATTTTCTTTGGAACTTGAAGCTGATCCAGTAAGGTAGTATTTTCTTGAGTTTCAAAGAGTAGTATCCAATGGAGAAAAAACTTGAACAGAGAAAAAAATATGAGTTCTCTTGTAATTAAAAAAATATATGCTTATGATTTCTTGAGAGGAATTTTTTGGTTGAACCAATTAATATCCTCCTCATCTATATAAATTTGAAAGAATATATTTCTCTGATTGGAGACCTATGTTGCAAGAAGAATTTTGGAATATAATTATATTAATAAGAAACTGAAAATCTAACCTGGAATTATAATTTAAATCTTGAGACAAATGTAATCATTTCAAACAAGGGTGATAGTGTTGATTGCAGAAGAGTTCCAGTAATGTTAAAGAAATCCTTGGCCAAGGTACGATGCTAGATTCAACATATGTTAGCCATCAAGTACCAGATGTGTCACTGATCAAAGTAATCTTCTAGTTGGGAGGTACCCATAGTGAAGGTTCGATCAGAAGATATAGGTCCTTGACACGAAGCTCAGAGGCATGATGATAGAAAGATCCTTGTTGATTACCCTCGTGAAGGGAAGGGTTTCTTCAGTAAAAGAAAAATGAGAGGCTAGAAGGTCTTTGGATGGGCGGTAAAGCCCCTAATGATATCTCATTTTCCCATGATGACAAAGTCAAGTTTAGATGTTTCAACTTCTTAACTGTATATTCTTCAAACCCTTCTCTCTCAATTTTTTTGAAATGATTACGTAACATGTAAATTATTTAGCTGTAATTAATGTTCTTGCTTTTTGGAAATAATGAAAAGTTTGTTAAAGTTCATTTGTATTTTCAATTATTGGAAATCAGTTAGTAGTTCCTTTTCAGTTGAATTTTTAAATTAAAATTAAGTTGAGAAATTGTATGTTATGTATTTAATTTTAAATGGAAATTCTTTTTCATTCAAAATGCAAAAGGAAACCCTAGTTGAAACAAGTTAGTTTCTTTTTCAACTGAAAGTTGTTTGTTAGTTTCCTTTCTTAACTGTAGGATAGTTTGAGTATTATATGGGTCCTCCCACTAATCTGAAAAAATTTAGAGTGTTCTTACTCAAATTAAGTTTGTCATTTAGTAGATATGAAATCAGTTGCTTAACTTACTTAATTTCAAATGTTTATTGAGGGTATGTGTAGGATCATGATGGGCCAAAAAGTGGCAATATGATGGGTATGTGGTTGATCACTTTATTTTTACCCAAAATTGATGAAACGAAAAGGGTTTTTAAAGGAGATTCTCAGCTTTCCACCAGTATAAATTATATTTTACTTTAAATTTGATAAGTAATTATTATTCATTTTCTATTTGAATTACGACTAAAGCCCTGATTGATAGGTTGATTGAAAAACATCTATAACTTTCAAACACTATCAAAATTTTTGAATCCAAAACATGCATCACATTCTATGCTTTGTATACTATAGGATTAAAAAGAAAAAATGAATTTAATGAAGTTTTGACCAAGTTAAGATGGTCGAGACAACAAGTTTTTATATTTTTAAAAGTTGTAATAAAAATTCATAATTAATTATTTACTTGGAAAAAAATTACAAAAAAATATGCATCACATTGGGACATGAGTCCTCTACTTATATTTAAAATATTATAAAAAATATTATAATTTTATTGTGGTTTGGCTGGTCAAAGACACCTAGTTCTTATTTTTCCTTGAAATTTAAGTACTACTACATTGAAATTTCAAATTTTCACCAAATAGATTTTTTTTTAAACAAACCTAGTAGTTTAGAAACTACATTCAATTTTCTACAGATTCTATTCTTAAATATTTTTGAAATAATATAGATAACTTATTTAAATTTTTGTGTCAAGTTGCCTAACTCTGATTTTTCTGATTTTCTTCCCACTTAAGGGCCTATTTTTTCCATGATGATCCTACACATACCCTTGAGATATTTAACTTATGGTTTGAATCCAATATGTAAATTCAATCCATCAATTCACTTAACAAAGATAATACATTAATTTTGAATTACCATTGATTCACTTATGCCTTTTGATTAAGTGAGATCAATTTACATTAATGATGGCACTTGTAGATGCTTACAACACCATCTAGTCTTCTAACTTCATATACAAAGTTGTTGCTACAAGGAAGTTAAAGCCCTACAAGCACTACTTAATCCACACTGACTATGTGTTTCTCACAATAATAACAATAAGAAGTCCTAGTTATTGAAGCATTAAACTGTATGCGAACTAGCTAATAGAGGCACCTTTCCTTGTTTACAAATCCTTACTGAGGCATAATTCAAACAATACTAAATCCAACATTCTAACCAATAACTGAAAAAAGTTAGAATAAATCCAAGTACTCAAAACCATTGGTTATACATAATGCTATGTATTCAAATGAAAAAATATTCTTCAACCCAAAAGAGAAAAGTCTTCATAGAGAGGGAAACTTCCATATAGAATTTTGCAATGCTCCTTCAAGTACAAAAAATCAGCCTTCTGACATTATCTACACAAAGTTTCAAAATATTAAGTCTCTGATTCTTCTCTCAAGTCTCCATCCCCATCGAAAAATCCAATATATTTTGAAAAGCCAAAACTCTCCCAGGTTTTATACACAAAATTTACTCAATATGGTAGATAACCATATGATTTACAAAATCAACTATATCTCCCCATTACAAGTAAAAAATATTTGAAAATCCCCTTTAATTACAAGAATAAATCTCTCATAAACCTTAATAATCTTTTAGAAAAATCTTAACCCCTTAAAATAATTTTCAATAATCTTTGTATATTTTTAAATTTTATTTAATCCCCATATTGTTCTTTAAATTCAGGCTTTGTTTTCATTTGTCTTTAAATTTAGGCTTATTGGTTTTAGAGAGATTATCATTTTAATTTTAAGAGGGCTAATCTTTTAAAAGTAGAGAGAAATAGCTTTATCACTATGATAAACAAAAATGCCTTTGATATTCTCTCAAACCATGCACATAGCACAATGGTAGGAGGATTGGATGGTAAGGCAGAGGTGGGTGGTTCAAACCATCAGCCCACCAATTTCAGCATTTTCTTTATTAAAATAAACCACTATCCAATTTATAGAATATCGCAGATGGTGGCGTGTTGGTAGGTAGGTATATTGGAGAATAGAAGGTTGGGGTTTTGACCCTAATTGATCATCTTTTCTTTTAGCAGACAGAATGCTAACCACTAGAGGAGAGGGATATCACATGGCACCCTATAATTCACTGATTCAAAAAATCATTGCCATGCATCATAATCTGAATGGATCTACATTGCCATGTGTCAGTCTCTGACTGTTCAATGTCATCGTGATTGCCTCAAATGCTTGCCACATCACTACCATGTGTCGTATTTTGATTGGTCCACATCACCATGCTGATGTCAGCATGGTCAACCCTTTTTCTCATAAACTTTGACCAACTATATCTTCTCCATACGAGCTCCGTTTTCAACAAAACGAGTGGTGTCCAGATTTTGGTGATAAGCACTTCACCTTGGTATGATCTTTCCTTGATTTTGAGATGATAAATTTTTTCACATCAAAATACCTACCTGGTTGCAAGGTTTGACCAAACTTTGACTAGCCATAACTTTTGTGTAAGATCTTTTTTTCCAGTTCAAGTTGTGTTTGGTCTACTTTTTCAAGCACTTTGACATGGTGTTGATTTTGAGGGAAATTAAAATAGTTGAATTTTTAGGGTTTTGAGATCCACCTAGATCAACCACAGATTTCTAGGACTCCAATTTTTCCAAGTTAAATGTCATGCAATATCATTAATGGGTGTTAGGATAAATCCCTGAAAAATGCAATTAATAAGGCTTAGATCTGAATTAAAGGGCCAATTAACCTAAATTAACCACAATTAATTATTGGCACCCTAGATTACTATGAAAGTGTAATAAAACACTTTACAACACCCTAAATAAGGCACAAATTAAGTACATTTTATCATTAAAAAGGGCCCTAGGCTCAATGTGAATGTGTAAAACACATTACAACACTAAATCAAGGCATCATTAGGAAACTTCATTTGTCATTAATTATTTCCAAATGTAGGAAAAAGGGACACTTTTTTCGTTAATAAAAAACCCTTATGTCCCTCCCCCTAGTCTTGCTAGTTGAAGTTCAATTTTGATGACTCAACTAAACCTAACCCAAGTCGGGGAGGGGGGGTTGGGTTATCCATGAGTTCGAAGGGGAAATTGATTCTAGCCTATGCAGTTAACTTGGGGGTTTAATCTTCTAGTTTTGTAGAGGTGGCAACACCTTTCCACGACATCCGAATTTCCATGCAAGCTGGGATCTCTAATCTGCTTGTCGAAGGGGACTCTACAAACATTGTTCTTATGCTGAATTGGAGAGCCTCTCCCTACTCGACTCTCTAGTACCCTGTGGCAACAACTTGCAATCTCATGATTTCCTTTGAGAATCGCACTATTAATCACATGTATAGGAGTGACAATAAAGTTGTCGATGCCTTAGAAAATCTTGGAGCTTTTACTCTAAATTTAGTAAAATGGGATAATATCCTCCATATCCCAAGTAAAGTGCTCAAATTAATTAATCATGATGCTAATGTATTTTCTAATTGAGATTGAGATAGATATGATGTCAACTTATATTGATAGTTTCCACACTCTTCAATTATGGAAACTTAAGCCCGATAATCAATCTATACATATTTAATCTTATTTGTGGCTCTATTTTTTGTATAGCCATTTCTACTACTCATGTTTCCTCACTCTAAAACTTGTGTTTTTTGCAATGGGAGGAGATTTGGTTCACGATGAACCTACCAACTGTGATGGCTAGAAGCAAGGCAAGGAGGTTTCGTCCATTTTGAAATGTGGTAAGATGGCTTTATATGTGGAGGGGATGTAGGTGAATAACCCCAAGATTTCCATGGAATTGACCAATTCTTGGGTAGACGAAATTATTGTTTGAGGGGTTTCTTTCATGGTGACTCTAGAGCTTATTGCGATGGTTTAGGGGCTATCCCTGGATGGGATTTAAATTCATCATAAATTGAAAAGTCACTACCAAGAAGAAATGAAACATTTCTTGAAAGAAGGAAAGAGGGTGAATAGGTTGTAGAATGGTTTTAACCACATGGACCTGCCTAGGATCTGAAGCACAATTGTTGAAATCCTCATGAGGTATGTCACTCTCAAAGGGTGTTTCCACCATTTCCATGTCCATCTATTCCCTATGATTAATCATCTTAGGTATATAATGTCAAGATGAATTTCCCCTTTTGGCTCCTATCTTCACTTGAGCAATCTATTAGAAGTGTCTAGGCTAAATGCAAGAAATTTCCCATATACTAAGGTCTTATTTTTCATTTATGCAAGTATCATTCTACATTGCTTCCCTCCCCTGCCTATATGTGCAAGAAAAATTCGACCATCCATTACCCCACCAATCCCCCTATGGACCCTAGTGCCTCTATTACTATTGATGAAACTATGACTACCATTTTCTGCAACACACGATCCCAGTGTAAATCCCCTATGAATGATAAAACCCCATTTTCCCCATCAAATGCACCCCTCTATCAGAACCCATGCCTATTTTTACTTCTATGTCAAGGGGATGATATGGAATCCTACATAACTTTATTATGCACTCTTCAGCTAATGACCATATCTCATATGTTCAACACCTCTCTAGATTCTAACCCCAACTCACAAAATTCACCCAACCTATGCATCAATCAGAAATGGTATCATCAGAAAGTGGTGAAAATTTTAACTGCAACTCGAACAGAGTCAAATGGAGCTACGGAGTTAAGATATGCCTAGTCAAACCTTGGTCTACCTTGGAGCTAGAGATATAGGAATGTGAGGAATTTGAAGATGGTGCAAACTACATCAAATTTTCAGATTCTAAAAATATTTTTTTCAAAAATTTTGGAATCAAATTGCACTTCTTTTTCCATCTCCCATGAAAATAATTTTTTTCAAAAAACAACATTTTTAAAAGTGATATATAGCATAAATTTTTTTCATGAAGGATCAAATTCTAATTCTTTCAAATTTAGATTTGTAACTATATGTGCTTCCACTTGGTTAGATAGTTTTTATTGAATATTTTTCCTTAATCAAGTTTCAAAGTCATTACAATTCAGACCTCTCTTTTTGTATGTCAAATTTTTATTTTACTTTTTTGTTGGATCAAGGACCTCTCACTTATTTTTCATTTTTTTTGATAATCTTCTATTTTTCCACATGTGAAGAACAAAAGAAATTCATATGAAAAACCTATGTTTAATAAAACTTAAAAAACAAATACATAACAAAACCAAAACATATTAAAATTATATTCATTGGATAGCTTGTTAAGGAATGCCATAATCATTTGAAATAAATTTTAAATGAATTCATTTGATCCCCAAAAGCTAAATCAAAAGCAGCATTTTGATAGGTGTAAAGGAGACATTTATAGGTATGGTTTAAAATATGCCATCAGTCAGTCTGAAAAACTCCAATGCAACTCGAACAGAGTCAAATGGAGCTACGGAGTCAAAAATAAATGCCTAGTCAAACCTTGGTCTACCTTGGAGCTAGGTCAGAGAAAAAAAGGTCAAAAATTGACATTGTCAAAATTGGTCAAGACTAGCGTCAATGCGAAGATCTTGTCGCAAGCTTTCCAACAACATTTGTTTCATGGAAAACGAAGTATGTTTGCATGAGATATGAGCATTCAATGTTGGGTTGACTTTGCTGACATCAACATGGTACAGTCAGCATGGTACTATCAGCATCCAATCATCATCATCAGCCAATCGCATCTGGACATGTGGCAAAATATAGAAAAATAAAAAAAATGCACCTAATCCTAAGCCTTAAAACAAGGCTAAAATAAGCCTCAAAATAAGGAAAACAAAACCCACACCTACCTCCCATGTGCATGCTTACTTGTGGAAAATTTTAAGGAGGAAAAGGTGGGCTTTACTTGGTAAAACAAGTAAAACAATTTAAAAAACTAAAATATTCCCCTTAAAAATAACCACTAAATTAATGGGTGGTAAGTAATAATTAATAAGCCCAAATTTAAAACAAAGTCCTCTAAAAGGATGAAACAAAAAAACTCCCATAAACAATATAATCCTAGATATGAAAAAAATTAAGGGGCTTAGGGATTTTATATGTTTTTTAAAAATAATGTAAAACATGAGATTTGAATTATTTTGTGTAAATAAGGGGGATTTTTAAGTTGTATTTGTAAAAATAGAGAGATAAGGTTGTTTTGTAAAATCAATTGGTTAGTAACCAAATTGATTACATTTTCAATATAAAAAGGGGGGTTTAGAGGCTTGAGGATTCATTGGGAATTATTTAGGTGTTGGATACTTAGAGCATTTTGGAGAGATAATTTGTTGTTCCTGTATGTCGGGAGAATGTTGGAATTCCATCCTGCTTGAGGGGAAGAGCTTGCAAATTGTTGTAATGCTGAATTTTTGAAGATTTCAATCAAATCAGTATAATCTTAGGAGAGGGGCCCAAAGACATTGTTCTTATGAGGAACTCCATTATCAATTTGTTTGTGTTCTCTCTCTTTCTCCTCTCATTTTGAATTATGATTGTGTTCAGTTAATTATGTGTAGTTGATTTCATTTTCGTAATTTGGAGTTTTGAAGCTGTAATTAGTTTGCATTCTTAAAGCAATCGTCTTAGATCCTAAAATAGACCAAATTGGTATCAGAGTTGTGTTTTGACTAGTATTGCAGATTTGAATGCTTACATGCTCCCAGCTTCAACAAGGAAAAGGAAAACTTGAAGAGTATAATCTAGAGATTGGAAGACGAAGAGCTCATTCATGAATGCAGATGGCAGATCCAAACAATGGAAAAAGTTTGGAGCTTGGTGAGAAGGAATTTGAGAAATATTTTCTCGACATGAAGGCCATGGTCAAAGTCTTATTCTAGGAGAGGGAATAAAGGATGCAGAGACATGAAGCTCGTGCAGGAAAAGGAAAGAAATCAGGAGATGATCCTAAGCCTCTGAAGACACCTCCCTCTTCTCCTTATTCTCCCTCTTCTCTATCTTCTCCTACTTCTCCTTCTTCTACTCATTCTATAACTTTTAATCCTTTTAAGGGTGCATATAAGCCCAAAATTAAGTTGGATGTAAAATTTGACTTACCAATGTATTATGGTGAATTAAATGCTAATAAACTAGATGACTGGATTCAGTAGGTTGAATTTTATTGTAGAGTCCAAAACCTCATAGATGATACTAATAGGATCCAACTTGCTACTCTTCAGTTAGGGGGTACAAAAATAGCTTGGTGGGAGAGTAGGACTAGGGCAGAAATCTCCCAACATGGTAAAGTCAACTTGTCCTAGACAAAATTTGTAAGTGCTCTTAGAAAGCAATTATATCCCTTAGGCTACATGCAACAGTTAATGATGAACTGGTAGATGTTTAGGCAAGGGAAAGGTTAGTCCATTCAGGAGTACACTCATGAATTTCGTAAAAGGGCTATTGCATTAGATGTTCCTTTGTACACCCAAGATACTTTGTTGAAGTACATAGGAGGTCTTCATTCCTACCTTAGACATTCAATTTTGATTTTGAATCCCAATAACCTTGACGAAGTTTGTGTCCAATCTACCCACTTAGAGTCTAGAGGTAAGGGATCATTCATTGATAAGTTTGATAAAAAACCATCTAAGTCTGAGGGAAAGTCTATGGCTAAAGATAAAGAAAAAGATAAAGGTAAAGGAAAGAAGACAACTACGGTGAAGAAAGAGGGTGAAAAACCCACATGCTCACATTGTAAGAAAGAGGGGCATGATGAATCAAGGTATTGTAAATTGCATCTAGAGGCAAGGCCAAAAATATTTGGAGGGATAAAGGAAAAAAAAGACTACTATTACTATCATTCAACAAGATCTTGGATCCGATTCTAGAGATGAGACAAAGATAATTGTTGTCAGGATGCAAGGTAAAGGGAAAAGGTATAATTCTCTCTTTTGATGCAAGTATTTCTAATGCAAGTAAAAGTAATGCAAGTAAAGTATCCACTCCTAAAGTTGATAAATAGTAGAATTAACTGTTTCACATTTGTGTGGTAACTAAACAAACAAAGATTGATACACTATTTGATTCAGGCTCTCAAGTCAACTTGATTTCTGAAGAGGTTGTTAAGAAATTGAATCTAACCATTACTCCTAATCTTAAGCCCTATCCACTTGGAAGGGTATGTAATGATGCACAGTTGTAGGTGACAAAACAATGCAAATTGCTTTTTTCCATCACTACTAATTTCATTGATGAAGTAGAAGTAGATGTTGTACCTCTAGATATTTGTGGGCTTGTATTAGGGAGTCCTTATCTGTATGATAGAAAGTCAATCTTTTACATGGGGGAGAATAGGTATCATCTTTTTAAATATTGGGTAGAATATATTGTACGTGCACACAAGGTCAAGACTAATCTCACACTAGTTAATGTTGGTCAAATGAAAAGGTTAGTCAACTATAGTAAGAACTTTGTGTTAATGCTTGTAAAATCCAAAGAAGAAGATATCTCTAAGGAATTTAAGGGGCATGACCCAAAACATAAGGTTGAAATGGTCAAAAAAATTTCCGCTTGTGATGACTTGTTTCAAGAACTAAAGGGGTTGCCACCCAAGAGGGAAATACAACATGAAATCTAGTTACAGTAGGATGTTCCATTGCCTAACATCGGCTTGTACTATTTTTCCATTATGCAGAATGAGGAAATCAAGAAACAAGTTCAAGAGTTAGTGGAGAAATGAGTCATCCATCCTAGTACATCTCCTTGTGGTTCTCCAATTGTTTTGGTTCTGAAGAAAGATGGATCTTGGAGAATGTGCATTGACTACCATTCCCTGAACAAAATAATGGTAAAAAATAGGTACCCTCTTCCAAAAATTCATGATTTACTTGATCAGTTGCAACATGCAGTTTATTTCACTAAATTAGATTTGCAAAGTGGTTATCATTAGATTAGAATTGCAGAAGATGACATTTGGAAAACTGCTTTCAAGACAAAATAGGGACTTTATGAATGGTTTGTTATGCCCTTCAGGATTTGTAATGCACCTTCCATGTTCATGAGGGTCTTGAACGATATCTTTCATCCTTTCATTGATGATTTTGTCATTTTCTATCTAGATGATATTCTTATATTTAGCAAGTCTTGGGATGATCATGTAAGTCATCTAAAGAAAAAATTTTATGTTTTGAGAAAAGAAAAACTCTATGTAAAGATGTGAATTTGTAAAGACATCTCTAGTGTACTTAGGCTATGTTGTAGGGAATGGTCAATTGAATGTAGACCCTGCAAAGGTCGAAGCTATTGTAAATTGGCCTAAGCCAAGTATTGTAACAAAAGTAAAAAATTTCTTAGGTGCAGTCCAGTATTGGAGAAAGTTCATTGCAAACTTCTCCTACATTGCATCACCATTGCACGCATTGACAAGTACGAAGACAAATTTTCAGTGGGGAGGTCCACAGTAGAAGGCCTTCAACACTTTGAAGGAAAATTTAAGCACTACACTAGTTTTGGCTTTACCAGATCTACATCATCCATTTGAGATTGAGACTGATGCAAGCGGGTTTTCCATGAGAGTTGTTCTTATGTAAGGAGGTAAACCAATCCGCTATCACTCTGAGACTTTTTCAAGTGTAGTTATTAACTATCCTACTTATGATAAGGAACTTTATGCATTAGTTTAGAGTGTTAAAAAATGGAAACATTACATAATGGGGAAAGAAACTATAATCCACACTGATCACTAGCCACTACAATACTTGCACTCATAGTCTAAACTACAGCAAAGTAGGCATTTCAGATGGATGGGATTTTTGCAACAATTTCACTTAGTAATTAAGTACATGAAAGGTATCCATAACAAAGTAGTAGATATGCTTTTTAGGCCTCCCATTATGAATGCATTAATTATCCTTAAAGATAGTTCCATGGTGCACGAAAGGTTTCAGGAACAATATGCTAATGATGAAAACTTTAAGGATATTTATTCAACTTTAATTGCAGGAAAACATATAGAAGAGAAAGATTATTATGTGTAGGATAAAATTTTGTATCATTTGGGCAAGTTATGTGTTCTAAAAAATGAACAAGCACATTTAATCCATGAAGCTCACACCTCTTTGATTGCAAGAAATTTTGGGGTAAGTAAAACAATTACTCAGTTGCAAAAATATTGTTACTGGATTAAAATGTAGGAAATTGTCACCAAGTAGATTAAGGGTTGTATTATGTGTGCAACTAGTAAACCAAGTAATAGAAAACTAGGGTTCTACACACCATTACTTGTTCCATCTCATCCATGGGAAAGTGTGTCAATGGAATTTATCGAGGGGTTACCTATATCTAGGAAGGGACATGATTACTTGTTTGTAGTAGTTGATTAGTTTAGCAAGATGTGTATCTTAATGCATGTAAAAAGCAACTCACTACTTAACTAACAACTCAAATGTACTTCCAATTTGTATGGGTTCATTTCGGGTTACCTACCTCTATTGTATCGAATCGAGATTCTTGATTCCTAGGGGAATTTTGGTCAGCTTTGTGGGGACTCATGGACACCCAACTGAAGAAGAGTACAACTTTCCATCCACATACCAACGGATAGATAGAGGTAGTAAATAGGACAGTTGTGCATATACTCAGAGTCTACTTTAGCAAGCATCCCAAATTGTGGGATGGCAGTCTTCATTATGTGCAGCATGCTTACAACCATGCAACACACTCTTCTACAAAGAGGTATCCTTTTGAAACCTGTTTTGGTTATGTGCCCAAAACACTGATGGATTTTGCTTTTGGGAAGGACGATGTTGAAGATGGACACCATGATTCAGGGGGGGCTTTAAAGTTCATCCAAAAATTCCAATCCATCCATCAGGTAGTAGAAGCACAGTTGGAAAAGAGCCAAGCGAAATACAAGGTTCGACATGATAAACATTGCACTAATCATCATTTTCAAGTCAGTGATCATGTTTGGTTACATATCATCAAGGAAAGAATACAAGGAAAAGGAAGGAAGCTCAATCCAATTCGTATGGTCCCTTTGAGATCTTTGAAAAGATCAGAACCAATGCCTTCTGGCTTAATCTTCCTCCATTCATGTAGATCTATTCAGTTGTCAATGTTGAGAACTTGAAGTTGTATGAACCTCTGATAATATTGGATGAGGAGACTGATATTCAGGTTCCATTAGTGGATGATCATTCACCAGATTACATGTCAGAGTTTCCTGAAGATGTCATCCTAGATAGGAAAACTAGGACTTCACGAAGAGGAGTAGTTGAATACATCAAAGTAGGACTAAAGGGGATGAATTCTAGCAAGGAAAAATGGATGGAGATTGGTAAAGTGAGGGAACTTTACCCTCTCTTACTTTCTGAGTAACCAACTTTCAGAGATCCAAAATCTCTCCAATGGGGAGGACTGATCCATAGGATCTTCACCAAAAATTGAAGTTTCTCATTTATCTCCAGAAATGGAATCATCAGAAAGTGGTCAAAATTCTAACTCCAACATAACTTGAATGGAGTCAAATGGAGCTACGAATTCCAAGATATGCTCAGTTGAACCTTGTCAACCCTAGAGCCAGGTTAGAGAAAAAAAGGTCAAAATTTGACATTGTCAAAAGTGGTCAAGACTAGCATCAATGCGAAGATCTCATCACAAGCTCTCCAACAACATTCGTTTCATGGAAAGCAGAGTCTGTTTGCATGAGATATGAGTATTCAAAGTTAGGTTGACTTTGTTGACATCAGCATGGTATAGTCAACATGGTATGGTCAGCATCCAGTCATCATCATCAGCCAATCAAATGTTGACATGTGGAAAAATCTAGACAAATAAAAAAACAATAAAAAAAAAAATGCACCTAATCCTAAGCCTTAAAACAAGGCTAAAATAAGGCTCAAAATAAGGAAAACAAAACCCACACTTACCTCCGACGTGCATGCTTACTTGGGGAAAATTTTAAGGAGGAAAAGATGGGCTTTACTTGGTAAAACAAGTAAAACAAAAAAAACTAAAATATCCCCCTTAAAAATAACCACTAAATTAATGGGTGGTAAGTAATAATTAATAAGCCCAAATTTAAAACAAAGTCCTCTAAAAGGATGAAACAAACAAAATCACGTAAACAATATAATCCTAGATATGACAAAAGTTAAGGGGCTTAGCGATTTTATATGTTTTTTAAAAATAATGTAAAACAAGAGATTTGAAGTTTTTTGTGTAAATAAGGGGGATTTTTAAGTTGTATTTGTAAAAATGGAGAGATAAGGTTGTTTTGTAAAATCAATTGGTTAGTAACCAAATTGATTAAATTTTCAATATAAAAAGGTGGGTTTAGAGGCTTGAGGATCCACTAGGAATTATTCAGGTGTTGGAGACAGAGAATTTTGGAGAGAATTTGTTGTTCATATATGTCAACAGAATGCTGGAATTTCATCGTTCTTGAAGGGAAGAGCTTGCAAACTGTTGTAATGTCAATTTTTTTAAGATTTCAATTAGATCGGTTTATTCTTAGGAGAGGGGCTTAGAGACGTAGTCATTCTTACGATGAAATTTGTTATCAATTTTTTTTCTTCTCTCTCTTTCTCGTCTCATTCTGAATTCTAATTTTGTTTAGTTAATTATGTGTAGTTGATTTCATTTTCGTAATTTGGATTTTTGAAGCTATAATTAGTTTGCATTCTTAAAGCAATCATTTTAGATCCTAAAACAAACCAAAACTAGAACTGAATCTAGGTCAATTTGTATCCCTGGTGACCCCCTAGGAAAAAAAACCAATGAAATCTCAGAGTCAATTAGCATTCATAAGGATTTTATGAATTGGCTCTTAGGCCAACTGGTCATGGATAAAGAAAGAATTCAAATTTTGGAGGGAAAGGTTCTGGAGCAGCAAGTCCTATGCCCAGGGGAGGTGGAGAACAAGGAGCATTGGGACATGATTGCTTCTTTAGCTAAGTCTTTTGAGAAGTGGGAGGGGTGGGAAAAGGAAATAGAAGATTTACAGGCCATAGTTGGCATGCTGAGGATGAAAAGAAGAATTTACTGATTGAGATTGATGTCATCCATTAGAATTAGGAGAATACTATGCAATGCCTCAGGGTCATCACATATTACTCTAAAGAAACTGTGAAGAACACTGCCCTCACTCTTTAGGTTTATCAAGATGAATTAAGGAAATTCTAGGGGAAGTGGGTTGCTGACACTATGGAGGATGGTCATATGTAGAAGAAGAAGGGTAGAAAGGTGGACACCTTAGCTTTTGATGAAACCATGAATACCCAGGCCATTCAATAGGGGCCTATGACTTTTGAAAAGAAGCTCCAGTTCTTTTATTAGGAATGGAGTTTTGGATTGGTGAGACCCATAGGTGCCTTATGGTTTTACGTTGGTCCTAGTTGTGTAGGTTTTTTTCGTTGTGTTATTATTGGTCAAACTACTTTTAATCTTGAGCTTCTATTTACTTTTATTTATTTCTCACTGCTCGTGAGTTCCTCATCTGCCTCTATGACTTTTTTTGTAATACGTATTGTCTCTTCTAGTTTTAATCTAATCAAAACTATCAACCATTCAAGAAACAAAATAAGGAGTTTTTATAACTTAATCCTCCTCAACCAACTCAACATGTTAATAACCAAGTGGTTGTTGTAAAGAAAAAAAATTCATACACACTTGGAGATAGAAATCGATAATTCACCCCTATACCTAACACCCTTCATAATATCATGTTGTAGCTCTTTAACCAAAAACCAATTTCCTTACGTCTTGTTAAAGCTCCTGATCCTACTAAACCTTTACTTCCTAACTATAGAGAAAATGCCTATTGCCATTTTCATTGACAAAATGGACATGATGCAAAATATTGAAAGTGTCTTAGACATCTTGTGCAAGACCTCATTGATTCTAATCACATTCAAGTTAGTGGTGTTAATGATCAAGGTAATAAGTCTATAGCCCCTCCCAATCAAAAAATTTAAATCTTTAGTAATCCTATGCCAAATCATAACATTTCATTTTGTCAAAGCTAGTGAAACAAACAATGATGTGATGAATATTGACTCAAATGATGAAATGATGAAAAACATGGACAATATGATTGGACTTATTGAAATTCAACCTTATAAGGGCCTAATCAAAATGATTCTTGACATCGCTTTCCACAATAGGACATATTAAAAATGCACTTGATGGTCCTCTTTACATATGATCTTATTAGGATCTAGACTAATTGAATTTGAATGCTTAATGTTAACAAATCATGAAATCCAAATTACATAAACAAAATTAACACATTAACATGTGAATTAAGCGAAAATACAATTCATGCATACATTATTGAAATTATGAATTAAAAACTGAAGGTGAAAAGAACGAAATTGAGAAAGAAGAAGAGAGAGAGAGTGCAAATGATCTGATAACGGAGTTCACCACAAACGTGACTACATCTCCGGGTCCGCTCCAATAGAGTGAGACCGATCCAATTAATCTCCAAAAATAGAATTACAATTGCACCAAGATCATTTCCTTCCAGCACTTCGGCAACATAACAAAACTCCGATGTACAAAAATGATCGAAAATCTCCTTAGAAAAATCTCCTTGTTTCTCACAGCTTCACCACCTAGACTTGAAAAATCTGAGTGAACCAAACTCACTCCTAAACTCCCCTTTTATACATTAAATTTACCAAAATTGGCCTCTAACCAATTGATTTTACAATATTTTCTATATCCCCCTTACATGGAAAAATACTTGAAAATCTCCCATTATAATTCTTAAAATATCCCTAATAATATTTTAGAAATTATTTAAGCCTTTTAAATAATATCTTTCAAGATTATTTAAGCCTCCTTAAATAATTTATTTTCGGACTTCCTTAGGATTTGTTTAATAATAGGGGGTTTGTTTTAAATTTATGGCTATTTGACTTAAACATTAGACAAAACTAACTGATGTCGTGTGATACTCTATACTCGTTTGATGGCTTATCGGTGGCCACACCTCTTGGTAAGCCGGCGGTTAGGGGTTCAACCTTGGCCGCTGGATTTTAATAGCTGATTTACGCCAGTTACATAACAAAACAAACTATTTCCAATCATAGATATGACGAAATTGCGCGGCCGAGTGGTGGAGGCGTCGATTTGTAGTCAAGTGGTTAGGGGATCAAATACCTCTAACCCTTCTATCAGAGCGACCGACTATCAAACCGGTGCAGAGTGTCGACAGAGCTGGTGCTACATGGTGGACGATCATTCACTGACAGATGTGATATGCCCGCTGACGTGTGCTAACTGTGCAGTGACAAGATGATGACATGGCCTCCAAAATGATGACATGTCCTGCCATGTGGCACCTAATGATGTGCCACATGGCCCTTTTTCCTCTTGAAAATGACATGTGTCAATCGGTGATTGGCTAAGAACACTGACTGTTTGCTGACTTACCATGCTGATGTCAGCAAAGTCAACCCATCTTTGATTGCTCATATCTCGAGCATACTACATCGGATTTTGACAAAACGAACATTGTCAGAATCATCTCGATGAGCTCTTCAACTTGACGCCACTTTTGTTGATTTTTGAGACAATCATTTTTTTCCACTTTCTGGACACCCCTGTGCCTGTTTGACCAAAAGTTTGACTAGTCATAACTTGAGCAAACAGAGTCCTTTTCTCTCCGTTCAAGTGGCGCTGGAATCAGGACGTCGAGCTCTTTCTGATGGTGCTGAATTCTGGAGTATTGGAGATTCTTCAATTTTCAATGAAAATATCCCCTGGATCAACATAGTTGGAAGAATCAACGACATGCCTACTAATAGGATATTAATTAATCCCCTATGTAGAGAATGTGATCACTAAAGAATTCTTATTTTTAAATGAAATTTATCAAGATACTTGTGAAAAATAGAAAACATGGATTAAAATGCATAATGGTTTTCCTTGCTCTATGATAGGTTTGATAACTCTTCCTTTAAAATTTGGACCAAAAAAATTAAGTGTCTTATTTTCCATCGTCCCATCATCAGACCAGTTTC
This sequence comes from Sequoia sempervirens, assembly GCA_007258455.2. Taxonomy (NCBI): domain Eukaryota; kingdom Viridiplantae; phylum Streptophyta; class Pinopsida; order Cupressales; family Cupressaceae; genus Sequoia; species Sequoia sempervirens. Next base: position 150,781,144 of record VDFB02105785.1, on the reverse strand, counting down.
ATGTGAAGTTAGGTTATCCATTGCTTCACTCCATGAATTTTCTCTCGTTGGTTGTGCATAAATGCTTAAAGTTTCCATTTGGAAATGAGATCTTTATTGTGCATCATAGTGGCTTTAATCTTGTATCTTCCCATGGGAATTTCTCATTGTATTTCTTTTGGCCCAAACCTAAGGAACCTATTAGGCCTCGTGAAGACTTCTTTTTCAAATCCCATCAAAAGTTTAAGGTAAAGCACATAGCATAATTATGCCTTAGGAATATGCCTCAACACATTATTGAGCCTCCTATCTTTGACAAAACAATGATTAAACCAAAATTCATTCCAAGTAACGCATACCAAAATATGACAAATCCTCTACCCATTTCCTATAAGATACCATGAGATAACCAAATAATTCTTGTTGTGCCTCCCAAAATCAAACAAGTTTACAAAGCTAAAGAGAAAGTGGTTGGAAAACCTCCTATGTTTCCTTCGATTCCTACCTTAAGGGAAAAAAAGAAACCTATTGTTGATAAACTCACTCCTACATATTCAAAACTTGAAAATTGAATGAGAAGAAACTAAAATGCTAGAGAGCATAGGCATATATGTCATGCTATTGCTCATTTGTTACAAGAAAAAGCAGAAAAGAACAACATAAAAAATACAAATCTATACTTACCTCAAGAAATGCATGATGATTCTCCACCTTCACCAAAACAAGAAATTCCTAAATCTCAAACACAACAATAATAATCATCTCCTATTAATATTATCATTATACCGTCTTTTATGATTAACTTAAATGATGATAATGAGATTGTAAAGCTTTATGAGGAAGTGCATAAAGAGTTAAATTTATTGTTATCCTCTTCCATGAGCTTAAATGATAATAATCATTATGATCCTCATACAAAGAGTGTTTCACCATGTATTGAACATGGTGATTTTCCTAGTTTGGCACTTGATGTTGTCCCTTTGGCTAGTTGTCAACCTTCTGCATACGATGAAAAAGATTGGTATGTAGACATCCTACCATAGGTTGACTCGCATGTGCCTTACTAGTCTTGTCTTCTTGTTTAGTTTCTTTATGTGATTGCATGTTTGTAATGTGATCCCCTGTATTGTTCTATTTTGTGCTTCTTCATGTATATTCTTCTATTTGTACCTTCATTCTTCTATATGTCATAAACCTCTATATTTTCCTTTGTCTTGTGTTTTCCTTTTGGGGATGATGCAAGACATTGAGACATTTATGTCTCTTCCATGTTGACACAAAATATTTTTCTTTGTTTTCACTTTTATGTGTCATTTTTCTCGTTCCATGAGTTATTTGGGGAATGATGACATTTTTGAACTCTATAATATCATTGTATCAAAGACATACACTGACCTAAATTTTTGGATCCCTTGTGTGTTATTTTGGGATTTCATTTTGAGGGCAACCACTTCCTTTTTCATGGCGTAGCTTCATTTGGAAACATATGCTTGACATAAGGATTTCCAAATGAGCTCCCATGTATTGTTTAGCATTTATCACTCACTACATTCAAGTAATTTCTCCCAACATGGTGTTAGAAATTTCATTAAAGTAGGGGCATATGTATTCCCATTATCATTTTAGAGATCTTGAACTATATATTATGTTTCATTGTGCAATCTTCTTACTTCTTGCGATGTTTCTTCTTCTTGGTGGTATAATTGGGTTTGATGTTCTGAAAGAGTGTGACCTTTCTTGGCATACAATTTTCCTCCTAGTGGTGATGATACATATTGCATTCCCTAACTTGTGAATCTTTTATCCTATACTTGTCCTCTCTTGGAGATATTAAGCACAATGTTCCCTAAGAGGAGACCTTACATGAACTAGGAAAATCCCCTTTCAACATGTCTTATCCTACTTACATTTTTATCATAAGTGTTTAGAATAATGCAACTTGCTAACCTTGTGAAGCTTGAAGTCACAAACCTCATTCATGGCCACCAAGCAAAACACTTTTCAAACTTATGGAGCCCTGTTTGTTCATAAGTGTTTAGCATAATGTAGCTTGCTTAGCCTTATGAAGCTCGAATTTAGTATTATGTCATTCCTTATTAAATTTATCAGAGGTATAACATCAGTATGGTATGAGAGCCTAATAAGATTCTCTCATTTTCTACCCTTGGGGTCTCACCTAGTGGACAACAAATTTTACTAGCTCGTGTAAGCGTGCATTGTTGTTTACATAGTGGATAGTGAGTTCCACTTGTAAACATTTTTGGACAAATAGCTAAGTCATGCTCCACATCACCTTGGATAGTCGAGAGTTGATCCACCCTCTTTTCTTTTCCTCTTTTTATTTCTCCCTTTGAGTCTTTGACATTTTATGATTGAGTATCTTGTCATTGATGCATATATATGTTTAACTTAGCCATGTGTCTCTTTGTGTGTTTCTTGGTTTTGCAATGAGATATTAGATCTTTGGGTCTTGATCATCCTCCTTGATCTTTGACATCTTATCCTTCCAATTATTGTACAATTAGACCTTTCTTCATTGTTTAATTGAGCATGAATTTGATGTAGGGTCATCCTCTCACTAAAGTGGGGGCTAAATGTTGTGTTGAAAATTTATCCCTTTACATTTTCTCACTTGTTTAGGCCCTCCCGTTTCTTTAAATGCACTTAATAGTGACTTAATTTAGTAGGCCTTTATATTTTCACAGTTATTTTAGACCTCTTAGTTAAATTGAGCTTAATTAAGCCTTAATAAGCCCCTTTATTCATTTACAAGCCTAATAAATTATATATTTTAAAAGGGAAACTTGACAATTATTAATGCCTAAACATAACACTTTACCTTGAGCAATGCGTGTTTCAAGAATAGGGACCTCAGATCCATTCACCCATGGGAAAATGGATCCTCCCTAGACCTTTACGCCTAAGTGTAAATTATGTTTTTGGTAGTATCTTAAAATCTCTAAATACATAATTCAATGTTGGCTTGTGATATTTTAATTTTGGGAAATTATCGACACATACTTATAAATACTAGGTCATTTCACTAAGTTTCACCAAGAAATTTTATAGCAATATTATGAGAATTTTTGGAGCAACCAACATAATTCAAGAGTAGATATATCAAATATTTATTGAAGAAAATATCAATTCATCATATCAAATTCTTCTTGCATCATGCATGTTTTTAGAGCTAACATTTTGATGTATGTTTCAAGATCAAGTTCAACCATTCAAAGAATTATTCAAGTATCAAGATCCACATCCAATTCAACCATTTCATGTAAGTTGCAAATTTCTAAGATCTCCATTATCAAAGTTTCATCTAAGGGTTTTTTGAGTGGTAAAATAGCTATATTCATTCTTCATTTCCTCTTTCATGCATTATTTCAACTCAAGGTTTGATTACCAAAACAAGGTTTGACCAAGGAAAGCCCACATTCACCCAAAAAAAGGTTTCTTTTATCTCTTGTGTGTGTGATTTAAAATTTAGGTTGAAGAAGAATTGAAGACCTTTTGAAGAGAAAGATTTGGAAAGTTGTCAAAGTAGTTGTCTAACCATGGAATCTAACCTACAAATCTGATTCTTGAATTTTTGACATTGAAACTTGGATGAATTAGAAGCTATAGATCTATGTTAGAAGCTCCTAAAAGTTCTAGAAAAACATTGCACAAAGACCCATTCACCCATGGGCGAATGAGTCCCACTCAACCTTGAGAAACTACCTCTTGGTGAGTAGTAAACACATTTCTACCCTTCTCATATCTGCATTTGGTTTTTTGGTTCTACTAGTATTGAGTTTAATATTTGTTAGAAACCAAGATCATATTTGCAAACCGAAAAGACCTTCCACAAAAGAGAAAATTAGAAAAAGCAGAGAGGTTGCAAAAGAATGTGCAAAAATAATATTATTTGAGAATTCAATAATTACATGATAAAGATTTGCTTTATAAAAGCAAAGATGCATAACCCTAATCTTATCTTGAGCAACAAGATAGGTCAATAAGATAAAGATGACAACTAATTAACCTAGGAATTAAATAATTACCTAAGTAAACTTATGTAAAGTGTAATTAATAATTAATTACACCAACACCCCCCCATAAGTGCAACTTAGGGAGAAGCAAATTATTATGCAAAGATGAGTCCCGAAAACAAGTCCTAATCAGGTACTCATTTACAAATGCAATGATGCTCGGTAGAGAAGGAAAACCCAGTGGGACAAAACCCTGCTACAATGAGATGACTGCTACAAAGAAGCATTGGAAGAACACTGTGGAGTAACATTGGAACCACAATCCGACAAGCAAGGAAAGATACCTATGTCTACAAGAAACCAAAACCAGAATCATAATAAGTGACAGCAGACCTAATGCCATGGAACAACCATAGAATCTGTGAAGCAACAGTAGATGAGATGATGACATAATCTGGAAACCGTGTATCTTGATGTTGATGCCAAACTATGACTAAAACTCTTCCATGGGAAGGAGTACCAAAAAATAGACTCTGGAACATTAACCATAAAAACATGGCCCTCAAAATGAGAAAGATCTGAACCAATGTGGATCAAGAACTATAATCTCTCAATTGAAGTGTGAACCAATGAATCCGATATGTGTCAAGCTAAAGCAAGAATGTGGCCAAAAGAAACTAGGAGACCAAATATAACCCATGCGAGCTATCATCAAATCAAGATGAATATGGAGATCAAAGTGCATGCACACTCTAATTAGATTATTATGCAAGAAACCCCCCTGATGGAACTTTATCTTAGTTCATTTATTACAATAACCCAATGATTGTAAAAGGAGAGAATCCAAACATGCATAAACAAAAAATAACATGATGTGGTACTGAAATGAAGTGCAAATATTTAGGTTTCACTTTTCCAATTTCCAAAACATCTAAGTAATCTCCAAGAGACCCATCGGGACAAATATGGAATAATGAAAAACTTGGGATAGATGCAGAAAAACATGCATGGACAACAAGATAGAGCTCCTCAGTACCTTTCCAACGCTGCAAAGAAGATGAAAATTGAAAATCATGGCAAAAAGTTATGAGATCCAAAGTCCAAAATAAACATCTGACTTCAAACAGCAAAAAATGTAGGCAAACAACAAAATACTAAAAAATAAATAGCACCACTAGAAAGTGCTCAAAACCAGCTTTCCGGTGATATCTCGTTTGCAAAAAAAAGGCCTCCGGGATCAAAAGTTATGATGAAATGAAATAAATAGCTGTAGAAGGGAACTTCGGGGTACAAGAAGGCTAAATAGGAGCAAAAAATAAGCTCCTTCGGTGCTGGCCCCTGGTTCACCATATGACTAGGGGGAAAAAATTTTGAAAAAAGAAGCCAGCCACCAGGCAGGTGGCGGTTGGGAAGAGTGTTTGTGGCGCCACTGGTGGCACCACCACCAACAGTGAAGCCCCCTCAGATTAGCCTGCGGACTCCAGGGGACCGGGGTGCAAGAGTAGAGTGGCGTGGAGGTAAGACAGAGTGGCCGGTGGTCAAAGAGGAGATGGTCGGCAAGGAGGAAAGCGACTGGTAGTGTGGTGAAGCCGGCGGTGGCTAGAAAGAGTTGCAGGGGCTGGTGTTAGGGCAGGAAAAAGTATTGAGGTCGGCGGCAGTGTGTGGACAGGGTAGATGACCGTACGACCCCTGCAAGAAAAATAACCTTCATAGAAAACTAGAAAACAAATCCCCACAAAAATAAATCCGACAAAAATTTTGCAAAAAAAAGGCCGATAAAGCATTATACATGCAGAAAAATAATTTTTTTTGAATTTTTTTTGAATTTCTGCAAATCATACCCTGTCAGGCCGTACGACCTGCTGGGTAAATTTTTTTTTCCTTGCAAACAGCTGACACTGAAGTAGGGCATGTTATATGTCATTTTTCATCTCTCGGATGCTCTGGATCTGATGGTGAGGTCTGATCTGGCTGAGAACGCACTAGAAGCTTTGCAACTCCCAGATCTGAAAAATCTTCAAACCCTCGTAACTCTGGCATAAAATGTCAGGTTCAGGCAAAACAAAAGTCGATTTTGACTTTTTCGACAGCCCTAAACTTGAATATGAGCTCATATTTCCTCTAACGTGCGCTAAAAGTAACCATGCAAGAGCAGCCAAATAGAGAGACAAACTCAAGGTATGAAACCCTCGAGGAATCCTAAATTATTCTACAATGAATCTCTCCAAAAATCTGAGAAGGGGCTGCAAATCAAGGCTCTGATACCATGTTAGAAACCAAGATCAGATTTGCAAACTGAAAAGACCTTCCACAAAAGAGAAAATAAAAAAAAGCAGAGAGGATGCAAAAGAATGTGCAACATAATATTATTCGAGAATTCAATAATTACATGATAAAGATTTGCTTTATAAAAGCAAAGATGCATAACCCTAATCTTATCTTGAGCAACAAGATAGCTCAATAAGATAAAGATGACAACTAATTAGCCTAGGAATTAAATAATTACCTAAGTAAGCTTATGTAAAGTGTAATTAATAATTAATTACAGCAACAATATTGTCTTTTCAAGTGTTAGATTGCATTTTAGAGTTGATTTTCTATTTTTAGTTTTTCTCCCCAAAGTGTTTGTTTGAAGTTGAACCCTGTTCTTCAATCAGAAGGAAATCTTAAGATTCTCACATTGATTCACCTAAGGGTTGTTATTCAATTCTTTGTGGGGATCTCATTTCCTAATGAAATAAAGGAAAATAGTTCTATTTATTATCATTTTGTGGAATCCTTTCATAAACCCTATTTTTTTTGTTTCAATAGTATGCATACATGAGTGATTTGATAGGATAATTGAAGTAAATGGTTTCAATTTGTAAAATACTCAAATGTCTCATCAATATTCTTTACATAAATGATTTAAATCTATGATGAAATTTATTAAGTTTTTTGAATTAAACCATTTATTGATTGGCTTATCAAATAAAGTGATCAACTATTATTATTTCTAAAGTACATGTAAATGGATCTTTTTGTGATAGACGCTATGAAACAATGAAATATGAAACTAACTAGAGCTAGAGAGATGATAATTCATTAACCATAAAAAGTTAGTATATAATCAAAATTACTAGAATATAGGGACACTCAACCAAAAGGATTAAGGCCTTAAACTTCAATTTAGTCTACTTTTTCTTTAAAAAAAGGTCAAAGGAGATGTAGTTAAAAATGCTAATAGATTAAAACTTCCTACTTGTATGGGGTTGCTATTATATTAAATATATTTGAAATTTTTTTGAGATCTCTCTAGACATTTTTCTGCATTCTAGCTTAGATACAGACTCTATCAAGAATGGAAAAATTAACCAACAATAATAGTGAGCAAACTAGTTTTTAAAGAAAATTTTCAACCTTCCCGAGCCTACTTTGAGGTAAAAAGTTGCAATTGTAAGGCAATGGTATTAGGAGCATGATGTAGCTAAACTGTTAGAAGATTGGATTGGCCCTAATGTGTATTTACTTGAATTAAGAAATGTGAAGGATCGCCAACTTGCTAGTTTACTTAGTGAAATCAAAGAGGACATGTTTCCCATGTGCAAACTATTTGGGAACAAAGATTCAATGCATCTAGATGGGTGCCACTATTCGACATGATTTTGGAAAATCCAATGATTCATAACTATGCAGAGAATGTTTTATCTCTAAATAGACAATTCATGCTGGCTATTAAAGAGTAAGATTTCTACATGACTTTGTACCTGATTGATGCAACTTATGCTACAATAAAAAATTACAGAATGGAGACCTGGTTCCAAAGTTCTAGTTGACAAGGTTTTCAAATAATTACATGCAAATAGATATAACAAGGAGATCACTACTATTAGTGATTATTTTTCCCCATTGTGTATTAAAAACTCCACTACAAAGCATTGCCCAAAATGCATCTAGTATTCCCATCTGTAAATGAATAGAATGGAACATAATCCAAGTCCTTTTTTCTACGATATAAATGTTTTATTCTTGATGGATATGATGGAAAGGCTTGTTGTTCTTGTTCATGGTCAACCCATGGCAGCTGCTAAAGAGTATATGGAAATTCTTCCTCCTTATTTCATGGATTACCTGATGCCTTCTTATAACTTGTAGACACCAAATCAAAGTCGGTGGTACTTTTAAAAGAAGTATGCTTTATCCAAATACCTTGTCCACCCAGACTCGAAGATGTTTTTACAAGTACATCATGGCCTGTGATTAGAGTTACAGTGGTAATAGTAGTTATGATATTTCTAAGTGCATCAAAAAAATTATCATGCAAAAACATTTTAAAAACCATGTTGGTAACTGATGCGAATCAGGGAGTTTGCATGCAACTCACTGTCATGTGCATCAGCCCATTAACTTGTGATTCACTACCATAGTTTCTACTATTTTAGTTTGTTTCAGTTTGTTGTTTACAAATCTTCCAACGATATATTGAAAACAGTCTATTATGAGTTTCTTTTTTGTTTCTCCTTAAATGTTTTTCTATGCTATGAAACAATGTATTGAGTGTTGTTATGAAGCTACTTTATTTTATTTAAGGGAGAATACTCAGCATCTGCCACCCATTGAATAACTGCCACCTCCATCCTCACTCCACCCCCAAAAAAAAATTTAACTTTGATCCATTAAATTTTTTTTTATGAACAAATAAAAAATTACAACACCAATGGTTGCTCATAGCACAATGAGTAACTCACCAATCATAATAGACAACTAAACATGCTTTTTCATTTATAAAAAAATTCAACTTGCACATAAAAAGGCTCATTTACAATTTAATTTAAAAAATTTACTATTACAAATACTCCCACTTACAAATGTTTATCCCTCATTACATTTTATATTTACAACTACACATGCACAGTTAATGGTGCTTTACATGACATAATCACAATCTCTTATTAACTCTATGGGATTTGAAATGCACAGTCTTTCACACACTCCCTAGAAGCTATATGTATTTATTTCATTTCATGTAGGTACCTGCACAATTAAATACAGGTGTAAGGCTCCCCAAATAAACATCAAATCCAAATGTAATGCAGAATTCAACCATATCATCTTTAAAAACCTATGTAACTTGCAGCTTAAAATTCAAAAGCTCAAACAAATTCAAATTTGAAACACAACCACCAAATTGAATGCATTCAATTGTCAGATTCGAATTCCTAAATAAGAGGGGGAAAGTAGCCAGTGACATTCACAATTGCATCTTATTCTCTACAAAATTTAAAGCAACGACAAGCATCCTCTGCACATTCCTCTACACATTCCTCTAAACTTCCAATTCTCAGGTAGGCACTTATAGTTATTTTCATTTATGCAGTGTCTTCTTACTTTATACATTCTAGTTATAGTTATTTTTCATGAACTGTGCATTTAACATTTCTATTTATGCAGTGTCTTTTTACTTTGCTTTATAAGTAAATGAAAGGTCTTTTTGGTGACGGGTTTTTACTTTTCTTTGTGTTCATTTTCTATTATTTGTCATTTATTTCTGCAAATAGATACCTGTATTTATATTTGTATGTTTTTGGTCATTTGTGATTTATTTCAGTGTTTCTATTAGGGTTTATATTTGTCATTTATTTTTTCTTATGTGTATTTATATTTGTTTATTTTTGGTCATTTGTCAGGGTTGGTCATTTATCAAGGTTTAATATGTATGTGTGTGTATATATATATATATACATTTAATATATGTGTATATATGTGTATTGTGTATTTAAAAACATATACACATATAAAAATATATACAGTTACTTACTTATAAATACATATATACACGTATATATATATATGTATGTACATACACAAACACACATATATGTAAGTCTATAACTCTATTTAAATATGTTTCATTTGGTTGTCCAATACAATAGACTAGCATTTGTTTATTTTTGGTCATTTCTCAGGGTTCGTCATTTATCAGGGTTTAATATGTATATGTGTGTATATATATATATACATGCATTTAATATATGTGTATATATGTGTATTATGTATTTAAAAAAATATACACATATATAAAAATACATACAGTTAATTACATATAAATACATATATACATGTATATATATATATGTATATACATACACAAACACACAGATATATACGTCTATAACTCAATTTAAATACATTTTGTTTGGCTTTCCAATACAATAGACTAGCATTTGTTTATATTTTTCTACTTTCCATTGCACATATAACAGGCTAGCATACATGTATTTGTCATTTTACATTCTGTGTCTCTTGTTCATTCAGTAAATCGATGTATATGTGTGTATCCTTTGCCTATCCTTTGAAAATGCAAACAATGGTACTGGTTGATCATTTACTTCTGCATCTTATTGAATTTGTAAATAAATGTGTATAATGATATATAACACAACTTATTGAATTTGAAAATGAATTTGTACAATGTTATATATATAACATTGTACACATTCATTTACAAATTTAGTAAGTTGTGTGTTTGAATTTGTAAATGAATGTGTGCAATGTTTTATATATATCATTCTACTCATTCCTTTGAATAGATTCAATATGTTGTGTGTTTGAATTTGTAAATGAATGTGTACAATGTATTATACATTCATTTACAAATTATGTGTCTGTTGTCTCTAGTTCATTAAGTAGATTGATATCTATGTTTGTATCCTTTAACTATCCTTTCAAAATGCAAACAATGGTACCGGTTAATCATTTTCTTCTACATCTTTCACAACCCATGAAGGGTTTATTCGATGATTGAAAAATTATTACAGCTTGTTTATGAAATAAATCATTCCTCTTACACATCTTTTCGCCATGTGTTGTTTGATTTTGTTGGGTAATGGTGTTGGTTTCTTTTTTCCACATTGTATTTTACATTTTGTGTCTCATGTTCATTCAGAAAATCCATGTATATGTGTGTATCCTTTTCCTATCCTTTGAAAATGAAAACAATGGTACTGGAACTGATCATTTTCTTTTGCATCTTATTGAATTTGTAAATGAATGTGTATAATGATATATAACACAATTTATTGAATTTGCAAATGAATTTGTACAATGTTATATATATAACATTGTACACATTCATTTACAAATTTAACAAGCTGCGTTTGAATTTGTAAATGAATGTGTGCAATGTTTTGTATATAACATTCTATGCATTCCTTTAAAAATTCAATACGCTATGTGTTTGAATTTGTAAATGAATGTGTACAATGTATTATACATTCATTTAGAAATTATGTGTTTGTTGTCTCTTCTTCATTGAGCCAATTGATATCTATGTCTATATACTTTAACTATCCTTTCAAAATGCAAACAATGGTACTGGTTAATCATTTTCTTCTGCATCTTACACTCCTTTTCGCCATGTGTTGTTTGATTTTGTTGGGTCATGGTGCTGGTGTTTTACACACAAGTTCTTTTGGGGTTAAATGATTTCCTCTCCCTATTTTACCGCACTCTCAGGGCCTAGTAAGTCCATTGTATCATGATTTTGTCTGCAGAAGTGATAGAGGAATTTAGTGGGTTTGATCACATGTCTACAAAAATGATATTTTGGGTCTGCATCAACCTTTCTATAGAAAAAACCATGTGAATTTGGGCTTTTTTGTGGTTAAATGATTAAATACGACCTGGTGAAGTTGATTGTCTCATGATTTTGTCTCTAGAAATGATTAGGAATTTCGTGGGTTTGAACACATGTCTGCAAAATAATATTTTTTTGTCTGATTCAACCTTTTTATAAAAAACCCATGTCACTATGAGCATAAATTGACAAACCCATTTAAAATAAATATGTATTTGTGAAAACCCTTGCTTGGTTTTTTCCAAATTCGTGTGCTTAAGGAATTAATCTCATGAAAACCTTGCCTAGAATATTCTGCATCTATCTGAAAACACACTTTTGTATTCCTGTGAGTGAGGAATTATTATTATGAAACCCTTGGTTACTTTTTTGTGCACATTTCTAAAAACCCAAGTCTATAATCGATCTACCTCTGTTCAAAATAATATCCTATCATTGTTGAATACAACACAACTTCTTTCATTTTCTGTACAATGTGCTTTGAACATTGATATATATACATGTATGTATGTATGTATGTATGTATGTATGTATGTATGTATGTATGTATATGTACAGATATATGAATACATGTAACTATGTAATTATATGTATCCACAAATACATGAATACATATATTTACACAAATACATATAAATACATCTATATCTACATATATATATGTAAACCCAAATTAAATGATGGAAAATAATCAAATACCCAAAAAAAAAACATTAGTCATATGCTTTAATCAGACCCTAATTGGGGTGTAATGTGTTTGCTGTCCAGTTGTAATGTTAGGAGATTAATATGTAGGAGTTATTTTTAATGGGCACCAAAATGATTTTATAAGGTGTTAACCTAAAATAGACCCATTGAATTTTGAGCAGATTTGAATGATAAAATAGACCTAATTGCATGTTAATAGTGACACAATTAGCACTATTTTTTGTTTTGCAATATTTATCAGTGATTTTTTTGTAATTATATTTGTGTTTTGCAATGTTTATACATTTTTTTTCTGACACTTGATCACTTACAATGTACAGGATCACTGAAAATCATGGCACCAAGGAAGAAGAGGAAAAGATTGGGTTGGAGGCACTTGAATAGAGTACCTCATGGAGTGACATTCAATGTTCCAGATGTTGTTGATGAAGAGCCAACGGTGAACATGGATGAGGAAGTTATTTATGAAAATGCAAAACATACCAATGAAAATGATGGTTTTGAACTTGTTGTTCATAATACCTTCGTAGAAATGGAACCACCACTTGCTGACCATGTGGCAACCCCAGATCTATGCATGAAAACTTGGTCTATGCATGACATGGAAAAATCCATTGTAGATGTTGAGGACAGTCGAATGTCAATCAGAGGTTCAACGATCAAATGGAGAATCCCGCTTAGCAGTTTGTGGGCATGGCTCAGTGGTGTGACATCAGCAAAAAGGAGGGGGCCATGAATAGTCCTAACTGATGAAGAAGAAGCTGAAATTATGCAATGGTGTAAAGATATGGCTAATATTGGCCATGGCCTTCAAGTGTCAGCTTAAGTAAACGATGACCCACATGGTTGGTGTGAGGCCTAACCCATTCACAAATGGGATACCAGGGAGGGCATGGTGGGTTGGATTTCATCAAAGGCATCCCGATATGACAATTCGAACACCCGAATGAGTGGACACAGATCAAGCTATAATGTTGCGCCTCGAAATAGTTTCTTCATTCTATGATAACTTGGAGGAGTTGTACAACAAACATAATTATGGGCCCAACAAAATATGGAACTGTGATGAAACAGGTGTGTAGGTTGGCATAAATTGTGCAATGAGAGTTATTGCAAAAACATGAACAAAATGTGTTCCACAATTAATTGCTAAAAGTAGAGAATGGATCACTATTCTAGCTTATGTTAGTGCAATAGGTCAAGCTATATTTGGTTACTATTTGTTCATGTCCAAAAGGAGCATTAGAAACTATATTGTTAACTGTGAGCCAAGGGAATGCATGGAAATCCATGATCATGCTTGGATGACCAAAGAATTATTTGTGGAATGGTTAAAAAACTTCACAAAAAATGTCCTACGAGGTGTGTCACCAACCAACAAACAACTTCTCATCTTTGACGGTAATGGCAGCCATGTGGCATTCAAAACGGTCGAAGAAGCAAATACTATGGGAATAGATTTGCTCACACTTCTAGCACATTGCAGCCACAAATTGCACCCCCTTGATGTTAGTGTGTTCTCACCATTTAAGAAGTACTTCAAACAATAAAGGAGTATATGGCTTTCTGAAAATCCTCAACTTGACATTGGAAGGGAAGAGTTGGCAACACTTGCCAATAAAACTTTTGCACAAGCTTTGACTCCTAATAACATTGCAAGTGGTTTTAGAAGAAAAAGAATTTAGCCATTAGATCGACATGCACTTGACTTGGATATGGGGCCAAGCCAAGATTTCATGGTTGAAGAGGAAGGAATGACATTGGGAGAAGAAACAGAGGGTGATACAGCTGATGATGAGGCATAGTTCATGGTAGCAGAGACTTGTTTGAGGATAGCAGGTTGGAATGAGGAACAGATTGGACAGTTTGTGGAAACCTTTTCTATAAGCATTCCCCAAAATCGAACAAACGAAGAAGGATATTGTCCAAAAAAAATTGACGCAACATAAATTTAGCAAGAACCAACAGTTCGATCATCTAATCAGGCAGCTGAAAATGAAGAGAGTCTCAATCTGCCATCTAAATTTCAAGATACAGCTTTGAACCTAGGGGTGCATCTCAATTTCAGTAAAGTGGATGAAGGGTTGTCCATGCCATCACCACCAAATGTTGATCTTGAAGATGTCATCCATTACTTCACAACTGGGAGAAATTGGGAGGCTGAAAATGATGAAGAGGATGGAGTCGATGGTAATGACTCAAGTGATGAAGAGGCTGTGCCATGCACACAAGTCAATGATCAGCAACCAACAAGTAAGAGAAACACTTTTTTGTAACTCCCAATGCAACAGGTGTGCCAATCATCTAATAGAGGTCGCAATGGGGTCCTACACCCTAGTAGGTGGTCTTAAATTTTGACATTAGATGATTTCTTCAATTTGTTGAATGAACAAGAGGCACATAAACAAAGAAACCAAGAATTGCAGCAAAGGAAATGGGAGCAAATGGCTGAAAAGAAGGTAGAAAGAGAAGCAATCCTCACACAGAGGGAGGTAAACAGATTGGAGCATGCTACAAAAAAAAAAAAATTGCAGAGGAGAAGCTGAGGCAGCGACATGAAAAGGAGCTTCAAAGGGAGCAAGCAAAGAATGCTCGACAGTTGAAAGGAAACCAAAAGAAGGTGGAAAAAGTAGAAAGAAACAAAAGTAAGAGTACTCCTACAACTCCTCTTCCAAGTCAACATCCAATTTTAAGGGACATGATTAACTATTTGTCTCCAGCCTTTGTAGCTCTTAGCAGCCTACAAAATGGGTCTTTTGAAGGCTTCTCTCCACAGTTACAGCTCACTCCAGAGGAAAATCATGCATTGCTTGCTTGTATAGCAAGTTCCATATAGAACAATCTGCAGTCCTTAACATCTTCTCTAGTTGATGCAGAGTCTGTTGACCCCCAAGGACACACCACTTCTTAATCAGATCTGTGGATGTCTGATTAGGATTTTTTGTTGTCAACTTTTTGAACTCGGAGTGTGCTAGAGTTTTTCTCGTAAAACTGAATGCTAGTCTATTGTATTGGACAACCAAAGGATACTAGTCTATTGTATTGGATAGCCAAAGGATACTAGTGTCTAATTTTGTAGAACTAAATGGTAGTCTGTTGTCAACTTATCTACTTCAATGTGTGCCAGTGTATTTTTTGTAAGACTGAAGACTCCTTGTCTTCTTTCCAACTTTTTCTTAATCATGTTTATGCTATAATAAATTTGATTTCATCCTAATCATGTTTTGGGAGTTGTCCAAGTTAATGATCTATGCTTTTGTGATTTGAAATCAGTTTTGTGTCTGTTGTATTCATCTATCATTTTGTTGGATATGTGTATGTTGTATTCATCTAACATTTTTGAAAATTTAAATGTACATTAAGAAATGTATGTGATTGAAATTCAGAAAATTATGTACATATATATATATATATACACATACAACTATTTATATGCATACATATATATATGTATACGTATACATACATATATATGTATATGTATGCATATACATAGTTGTGTGTGTGTGCATACATTTATATGTAGCATATCCATAAATTGTAACTGTAAGTGTAAGTGGAAATCAATCTAATTCTAAATTGTAAGTTTAGAATGAATAAGAAAATACCATCATAAATAAAATCCCATTGTTCAGGTTCATGAATGAACATCATAAGAAAAAAGAACATCATAAATGAACACAATGTCTACTAGGTCACAGCCAAAGTAAACTCTTGAAAGACTTGGCTTGACATTTCATCATGCAAATTGACATGCTCTTTACAATCTCCCTAGTTGTGTATACATGCATACATATATGTGTGTGTGTGAACGTATATGCATACATACATACATACATACATACATACATACATACATACATACATACATATGTATACACTTGGAAATCAATCTAATTGTAAATTGTATGTATGTATGTATACACTTGGAAATCAGTCTAATTGTAAATTGTAAATGTAAGTTTACAATGAATAATAAAAATGAACAAAAATGTCTACCGGGTCACAGCCAAAGTAAAGTCTTGAAAGACTTTACCTGAAATGTAATCTTACAATTTGACATGCTCTTTACAACCTCCTAGCCATTTGACATGCCTGCCACAACAAAAAAATATAATAGAACAAACAAACATGGACAATAGTTATTGAAATATATAAAAAAATATACTAGTTAGTCAAAAATATAGAACAATAATTGAAACTTAGAGCCATTTGAACAAAAAATCCTTAATTATTTGGTGTGTTGAAAAACACAATTACCAAACTGCCCACCATGAACTTTGTTGCACCACCTCTCCTTGTTCTCCCACGCCTACAAGAAAATATTTACAACCACGGGTAGTTACAACCGAGGCTAGTAACATACAAACATCATATGACCTTTGAAATAATGCATGTACAACAACACATAATTAATCAAGTTCAACATATTAAAAGATCCATATGGAATGGATAAATATATGTAAAAACATATAAATGTTAATAGAATTGTATACCAAGATTTAATCAACTTATAATCATTGTTTCTCATCAAGCTTGGATATATGAGGAATGTGTAAAGGATTCCATTCAATAGTCTGTAGCATGGAGAGGATATTAGTAGAGGAGAATAATTGTGAATGCTGCTAGTTGTTGTCCCTCTTATTTAGAAATTTGAATCTAAAAATTGAATGCATTCAATTTGATTGTTGTGTTTCAAATATGAATTTGTTATAGCATTTGAACTTTTAACTGCCACTTACATAGGTTTTTAGAGATGATATGACCGAATTTTGCATTATATTTGGATTCGATGTTTATTTGGGGAGCCTTATATATCTGTGATTTTTTGTAGGTTTGCATGCATGCATATACTCATACAAACATAAGCATACATGTAAACATTCATAGAAACATAAGCATACATGCATGTATTCATATAAACATATACATACATATACATTGCAAAAAATAAATAATATACATTGCAAAGCAGAAAAAACACCTAAATGTGTCACTATTAACATTTAATTAAAACTATTTTATCATTCAAATTCGCTCAAAAGTCCATGGGTCTAATTCACATTAGCACCTTATAAAATAATTTTGGTGCCCATTAAAAATCACTCCTAGATATTAATCTCCTTACTTTAGCACTGAACACCAAACACATTACACCCCAATTAAACTTCATTTGGGTTTCGATTAATGCATATGACTAATGTTTTCTTTAGGTATCCCATTCTTTTCCATCATTTTACCACACACTCTCTTTGGAAGGTACATACATACATACATACATACATACATACACATATATATATATATGTATGTATGTATGCATGTATGTATGTATGCATGTGCATAAATACATATGTACGTACATATATGTATGTATATATGTATGTATGTATGTATGTATGTATATATGCGCATACATACATACATACATACATACTGTAGACATGCAAATTTAACATTATGCATTCAATTAGGTCCATTCATCAAGTAAACCATGTTTCACATTCATCCACTCATCAAATTAATCAAGTTCACCTTCATCCATTCATCAGGTAAACTCATCAATTTCAATCTCCTAAGGTCATTAATTTAAAATTAAATAAACTTTATAATCAACCTTTCAATTAAATAAATCAAACATTCATTTAATTAAATCCAAATGCATATTCCATCCTTTTCTAATTTAAATAAATAAAATATTTAAGTCAAAAAGGTCAAAACCATCCTAATCATCATTAAGCTAATCTAATCATGATTAAACTAACCTAACCACCCATCACATCCTCTATCTTTTCCCACTTGCACAAATAAATTAATTTATTGATTTATTAAAATTCTTATTTTCCATCAACTTGGCATAAAAATAGAATATTCTCCCAAGTTTGAAAATGAAGACAAGTTGACTTGTCCCTTCCAACATTGCATTAACTTCTCATTTTCATGTCCCCCTCTCAACATTTATTTCAAAAATTTGAATTTGAATCTACCTCTCTTGGGAACATTGGCCAAAACTTGCATGTCCCTCAACCTATAGCAAGTTGACAAGTGGCCTCTTTTCATTGGTTTGTTTTTAGTCCCACATTCATCCATTTGGCCATTCTATCCTCAAAATAAATCTATAAATAAAGGGCTTAATCTTCATCAACTCATCTACATCTTCATGCAAAGTTACTCTCTTGGTTTGAGAACTAATTTTTCTCTTCATCATAGTGGCATTGCATCATTACAGTTTTTGAGCAAGGATTGGCAAAGGGTCATTTGCACATTTGACACCAATCCAATATGGAATAGGTATATGTTATGATTTTGAAATGTATCTAGATTTCTCTTGTTATTTGTTGCATTTTTAAGCATTTACATGGTATTTCATAGGAGTATTTTGATAAACTTTGCATAAAACTAACTCATGTTTAAGGAATATGGTGCAGGAGCACCAGGCAAAGGACTATTTTTGTTTTGAGTTTTTAATTTTGTTGTGCTATCATAAGGTCATGTTGACCATTATTTTAGGTTCTTATGGTTTTTTTTTGTCTTTGGGAAAGATGGTGTCAAGATTCCAATGAGTATAGAGGCTCACTTTGCTAAATAGTGAAAAATTGTTAAATGTCTGAAAACACAGCAGGTTTTACAAAAAGGCATTTTTAGGTCATTTAAGCCTCGACCCAAGAACCTAAATTGTTGGGAAGGAATATTTAAGGAATTACACGACCTTTTTGGTTGGTTAGAAGTTCTTTGTACAGACTGTTTTTCCAGAAATTAAAGAAAACAACATTCTTGTCTTATTTTCTGTGTTTTCTGTTCTTGTTTGTGTAACAACAACTAAATGAATTAAAAGAGGCATTTTGTAGGTTTTTTTAGCATGTAGACAAGCCCCTGGAAGTTTATTTTGGCACATTTGATAGCTGTTCCATCATTTCATCCATTCTTGTAAATTATGTGTTCTATTTCCTTATTTGTTGTTTTGACTGGAACTGTGTAAAAATGGAGTTCTAGGCTGCATTCCCTCCGTACCTGGAAGAATGGAATTATTGGGAACATGGTCAGACTCCATATCTGTACACATTTTAGTGGTAGGTGTTAGGTTTTCTTTGGTTGCATGAGTTATGAGAAAAGTCTTGCCCTAGGCGAGCCAGTGAAGAGCCCGGCTAGGAAAGGCTGCAGAACAGCATTGATAACTTGTAGGGGAGAAAAGATTTTTGAAAAATTCTTTTTACAAAATTTAGGGGAAGGTCTTGGCCACGTATGGTACCAAGGAGGAGAGCCCAGCAATCCGTTTAGGAGGAGAACTTTTCACCAGTCTTAAAACTGGTTTTGGACAGTTAGAAACCCTAGTTTTCTGGGCAGTGTTTGCATGAGGGAAAAGTACGGCTTGGACAGAGCCAAGACCCTAGAAATCTTGAAGCTGTAGATAGGGGAAACACATTTCCTAAGCCAAGAACCACGTTTCTTTGGTGGGTTTAGGAGGGAAAAGCAATTTACCCATGTTCAGAGATCGAATAGTGGCTCAAGGGCAAAACCTATGGAATAGGCTTCATGCAAGTGTTGGTAAGATGGAGTCTAAGTGAAGTTCCAGAAACCCTAGGAGGTTGTTTTGGAGTTTTTGAAAACATTCCCTCACCCCTGCAAGATTCATTCATGTATTGAGGGAAGATTAGTCTTTTGGATGCATAAAAGGCTAAGGAAGAAAGGAGTCATAGCACCAAGATTTGGCTTGGTAGTTGCAAGCTTGACAAGATAGTGAGGTTGGCAGGAGAACTAGGGGAACTTAGACAAGGTAGAGTTCCTATAGGTTAGGGTGGAACAGAAATTTCACCAAGGAGGTCTATGACAAGGCCTAGCACATGAATCTGTGATTACTTCTTGCAGCATCTGAAAACAGTGTAACTGATTCCTGCAGCTTCCAGGAATCTGTGATTGCTTCCTGCAGCCTCCCTATCAAATTGGTATCAGAGCAAGTAAAATATTTGGGAAAGAGGAATATATGTCAGAGGTGGAATCAAGCGAAACTCCCGCCATGGTGACAAATGCACAGTTAGCCAAGATGGTTGAAGAACAAGAAGAGGACAACAAGTACCTGAAAGAAAGAATAGAGCAATTGGAGAAGGCATTGAACAATGCAAGGTTTGAAGGAACAGTGCCAAAGGAAGAAGAGGTTGCAGAGGAATACAAGGTGCCTGAACCTAACCCTGTTTTGGAGGAGGAGCCTTTCTTGAAGGCATTGAAAGCATTGAGTGGAAAATGACTTGAGGGCATACCACTGTTCAGTGGAAAGATGGATCCTGATTTGGTCATGGATTGGATAGAAGGCATGGAGAATCACTTTGAGTGTGATGGAGTCACTGAAGCACAGAAAGTGAAGGTTGCTAAATCATGGTTGAGAGGATCAGCTTTGACATAGTGGAAGTTTGTTCAGACTGAAAGGGAAAAAGAAGGTAACCAGCCCATTTCAACTTGGAAAGGAATGGTTGCTAAGGTAAAGGAAGCATATATGCCAGATGATTATGAGATCCAACTTCACAAGAAGAGGCAGAGTTTAAGACAAAAATATCAAGATGTCAACACCTATACTGAAGAGTTCCAAAAGCTTTGCTTGAGATCAAATGGGGCAGAAGATGAGAGCCTAAAAGTGGCTAGATACCTAAATGGTTTGAAGTGGAACATCCAAGAAGAGATGGCTCTTTTGAGTCCTAAAACAGTACACCAATGTTATCAGTTGGCTATCAAGATTGAAGAAAGGAACAAGAGGAAGCATGATCAGTCTTCTAAAGGTAGAGGCAAAGGCAGAGATCAAAGAGGACAGCGTGGAGGTTACCAAGGTAGAGGTTATGAACAAAGAAGCCAAGGTGAATCAAAGTTTATTGAGCATGGAGGTGAAACATCTTCAAGAGGAGGATTTAATAGAGGAAGAGGACCTCAAGTAGGTTCAAACAGAGGAAGAGGAGCAGGTAGAAGTAACTCTTACTTTGCCACCATGAAATGTTATCACTGCAATTAGCTAGGTCATCTAGCTTATAGGTGCCCAGAGAAAGCATCATCATCAAGCAATGAAAAAAGAGTAGCTTATGTACAAGAGGACACCATGAGTGTCAAATCCCCCGAGATCAATCAAATAGAATCAGAAGTAGGTGAAAATTTGATGTTTAATAGAGTGTTGATCAGACAACCGGTCAAGGAAGAACCCAAGCAAAGGAGAGCTTTGTTTAGAGCAAGGTGCAAGATATTGGGAAAGGTATGCAAGGTCATTGTAGATTCTGGTTCTATAGATAATATCATCTCTGAGGAGGCAGTAACAAAGCTAAAATTGGAGAAAGTACCCCATAATAACCCCTACAAGGTCACATGGCTGAATAAAGGGTAGAGTGTTTTGGTGAATGAGCAAGTAACAGTGGAATTTTCAATTGGAGGCTATAAAGACAAGCTGGTTTGTGATGTATTACCCATGGATGCATGTCATCTACTACTGGGTAGACCTTGGCAATATGAGAGAAGTGTTGTTTATGATGGAAAAGAGAACACCATTTCATTTAAGAAGGATGGAAGAACCTTCAAACTGCAGTCATTGATTGAGGAAGGTGAAGGACAGTCAAAGGTACCCAACATTATGTTGAGTAGTGGAAAGGAATTCCTTAAGGACCTACACCAAGGGAATGAAGGATATGTGGTCATGATGCAGTCCAAAGAGGAAGAGAAGGCTAAAAGGACAGTGCTACCAGCAGCAGTCCAAAACTTGCTTGACAAATACAAGAGCATAGTTAGTGATGGAACACCATCAACTCTACCACCCAAGAGAGCAATAAGTCATCAAATTGACTTTATACCTGGAGCTTCATTGCCTAACAAAGCAGCATACAAGCTTACACCTGAGCAGAACCAAGAGGTGGCTAGGCAAGTGGAAGAATTGTTGAATCAAGGTCTGATTCAAAAGAGCATCAGCCCATGTACAGTCCTGGTGGTCTTAGCAACAAAGAAAGGAGGTAAGTGGAGACTTTGTACTGATTCTAGAGCAATTAATAGGATCACCATTAGGTATAGATTCCCTATTCCTAGAATAGAAGATTTAATGGATTGCCTTGGGGGTGCAAAATTCTTCACCAAGTTGGATCTTAAGAGTGGCTACCATTAGATTAGAATTAAGGAGGGTGATGAATGGAAGACAGCTTTTAAGACAAATGATGGCTTGTATGAGTGGAAAGTGATGCCATTTGGCCTCTCAAATTCCCCTAGCACGTTCATGAGACTAATGAATGAAGTGCTTAAGGATTTCACAGGAATCTTTGTAGTAGTCTATCTTGATGACATATTGATTTTCAGTAAGACAGCAAAAGAACATTTGAAGCATGTGGAGATGGTACTTAAAAGGCTGCAAGAAGAATAGTTGGCCATTAACCTTGAGAAGTGTGAGTTCTTCAAACAAGAGCTTGTGTATCTAGGCTTTGTAGTATCCCAAGGAATGTTGAAGATGGATCCAAGTAAGGTGGAAGCCATCCTAAATTGGCCCACACCAACCATAGCAACAAAGGTAAGGAGTTTTCATGGTTTAGCTCAGTTTTATAGAAAATTCATCAGGAATTTCAGTGGTATATGTGCACCAGTCCTAGATACTATTAAAGGTGGTCTGAAAACAAAGTTTAAATGGACTCAAGAGGCTGATAAAGGGTTTGAAAAACTGAAACAAGAGGTGGCAACCCAACCTATTATGTTGTTTCCTAGTTTTGACAAGTTATTCACAGTTGAGTGTGATGCAAGTGGAGTAGTTGTAGGAGGAGTACTTAGTCAAGAAGGTAGGCCTGTAGCCTTCTTTAGTGAAAAGATCAATGAAGCCAAGCAAAAGTACTCTACTTATGATCTTGAATTATATGCTTTAGTGCAGTCCCTTAGGAAGTGGAGGCATTATTTGTTACCCAAAGAGTTTGTGGTTTTTACTGATAACCAGGCACTCAGTTACATCAACACCCAAGAGAAGCTGAGTAATAGACATTTGAAATGGATGGAATACATCCAAGCTTTCACATTCACTATCAAGCACAAAAAGGGACAAATGAATAAGGTTGCAGATGCATTAAGCAGAAGGTTGCTAACAGTGCAGGAAATACAGCTAAAGAGCATTGGAATAGAGTGTTTCAAAGACCTCTATGGTGAGGATGAAGACTTTTCAGAAGCCTACAAGGTATGTTCTGATTTTGAGAATCATTTTCATAGTCAGTTTGCTGAGTATACACTACAAAATGGACTGTTATTTAAGGGTAATCAGTTATGTGTTCCAAGAGGATCAATGAGGGAAAATCTTATTCAAGAGAAACATAATGGTAGTCTTAGTGGGAATTTTGGAATAAATAAAACTTTAGAGCTGGTACAAAGGTTCTATTACTGGCCTAAGTTAGCAAGAGATGTCAGAAAGTATGTGGAACAGTGTGTTGTTTGCATGAAAGCCAAAGGGGGAGCTAACAATGCTGGTTTGTATCAACCCCTGCCCATTCCTAACAGACCATGGGAGTGTGTGAGCATGGATTTTGTGGTAGGTATTCCTAAGACCAAAACTTGTTTTGACGGTATTTATGTAGTTGTGGACAAATTTAGCAAGATGAGTCATTTTATTCCATGCAAGAATACACATGATGCAAGTTACATAGCCCATCTTTTCTTCAGGGAAGTTGTAAGAATCCATGGATTGCCATTGAGCATTGTATCAGACAAGGATGTGAAGTTCATGAGTCATTTTTGGAAAACTCTATGGAGAAAATTGGGAACAAATCTGTCTTTTGGATCAGCTTACCATCCTCAAACCGATGGTCAAACAGAGGTGGTTAACAGAGTGTTAGGTAATCTTTTAAGGTGCTTGACTAAAGAATATGGACAGACATGGGATATGGTGATTTCTCAAGCTAAATATGCTTATAATGACAGTGTAAATAGAACTACAGGAAAAAGTCCTTTCGAGGTTGTGTATGGGATGCACCCAAGAGGTATTTGTGAGCTCAGAGACCTTGGATCAATGGAGAATAGGAGTGGACATGCTGAAGACTTCACCCAGACCATGAAGGAGATTCATGAGTAGGTCAAGAAGACAGTTACTGCAGCAACTCAAAAGTTGAAGGAGAATGTTGATTTGTCAAGGAAGGATGTACAATTTGTAGTTGGGGACTATGTTATGGTCCACCTCAATAAATACAGATTGTAGAAGGGAATGGAAACCAAGTTACAGAGGAAAAGAGTGGGTCCATGCAAGGTGTTGGCCAAATATGGTAAGAATGCATATAAGGTGGAATTACCATCAGATTTGGGCATCTCTCCAGTTTTC
Organism: Sequoia sempervirens; assembly: GCA_007258455.2. Lineage (NCBI taxonomy): Eukaryota > Viridiplantae > Streptophyta > Pinopsida > Cupressales > Cupressaceae > Sequoia > Sequoia sempervirens. The sequence continues at coordinate 150,756,570 of VDFB02105785.1, read as the reverse complement.
AATGTTGCTGATTTGATCCAATATAAAGGGACAGTCAAGGATCTGGTTCAGGACAGTAACAAAATCTTCAAGGACATCAGCAACATGTCCATACCAACTCCAGACAAGCTGCAAGCAGAAAAGATCTTGGAGTCAAGAGTGAAAAAGACTACAAGGCACAAGGTGTACATGGAACATCTTGTCAAATGGAAGGATAAGCATGAATCCGAAGCTACCTAGGTAGAAGAAGCAGATTTTAAGAATCAAGGCATTGATATGTCTCTGATCTCTCCCACATTTCCTTAGTTGTTTGTGCTGAGAGGGGGAGAATGGTGCAGGAGCACCAGGCAAAGGACTATTTTTGTTTTGAGTTTTTAATTTTTTGGTGCTATCATAAGGTCATTTTGACCATTATTTTAGGTTCTTAGGGTTGTTTTTGGTCTTTTGGAAAGAGGGTTTCAAGATTTCAATGAGTATAGAGGCTCACTTTGCTAAATAGTGAAAAATTGTTAAATGTCTGAAAACACAGCGGGTTTTACAAAAAGGCATTTTTAGGTCATTTAAGCCTCGACCCAAGAACCTAAATTTTTGGGAAGGCATATTTAAGGAATTCCACGACCTTTTTGGTTGGTTAGAAGATCTTTGTACGGACTATTTTTCTAGAAATTAAAGAAAACAACATTCTTGTCTTATTTTCTGTGTTTTCTGTTCTTGTTTGTGTAACAGCAACTAAATGAATTAAAAGAAGAATTTTGTAGGTTTTTTTAGCATGTATAGAAGCCTCTAGAAGTTTATTTTGGCACATTTGATAGCTATTCCATCATTTCAACCATTCTTGTAAATTCTGTGTTCTATTTCCTTATTTGCTGTTTTGACTGGAACTGTGTAAAAATGAAGTTCTAGGCTGCATTCCCTCCGTACCTGGAAGAATGGAATTGTTGGGAACATGGTCAGACTCCATATCTGTACATATTTTAGTGGTAGGTGTTAGGTTTTCTTTGGTTGCAAGAGTTATGAGAAAAGTCTTTCCCTAGGCGAGCCAGTGAAGAGCCCGGCTAGGAAAGGCTGCAGAACAGCATTCATAACTTGCAAGGGAGAAAATATTTTTGAAAAATTATTTTTAGAGAATTTAGGGGAAGGTCTTGGCCATGTATGGTACCAAGGAGGAGATCCCAACAGTCCATTTAGGAGGAGAAATTTTCACCAGTCCTAAAACTGGTTTTGGACGGTTAGAAACCCTAGTTTTCTGGGCAGTGTTTGCATGAGGGAAAAGTACGGCTTCGACAGAGCCAAGACCCTAGAAATATTGAAGTTGTAGATAGGGGAAACACATTTCCTAAGCCAAGAACCACGTTTCTTTGGTGGGTTTAGGAGGGAAAAGCAATTTACCCCTGTTCAGAGATCGAATAGTGGCTCAAGGGCAAAACCTATGGAATAGGCTTCATGCAAGTGTTGGTAAGATGGAGTCTAAGTGAAGTTCCAGAAACCCTAGGAGGTTGTTTTGGAGTTTTTGAAAACATTCCATCACCCCTGCAAGATTCATTCATGTATTGAGGGAAGATTAGTCTTTTGGATGCATAAAAGGCTAAGGAAGAAAGGAGTCATAGCACCAAGATTTGGCTTGGTAGTTGCAAGCTTGACAAGATAGTGAGGTTGGCAGGAGAACCAGGGGAACTTAGACAAGGTAGAGTTCCTATAGGTTAGGGTGGAACAGAAATTTCACCAAGGAGGTCTATGACAAGGCCTAGCACAGGAATCTATGATTGCTTCCTGCAGCATCTGAAAACAGTGTAACTGATTCCTGCAGCTTCTAGGAATCTGTGATTGCTTCCTGCAGCCTCCCTATCAGAATAGAGTTTTTTCAGATTTTATATGTACTTCACATACATACATACATACATATATATATATATATACATACATATATATATATATATATATATATATATATATATATATATATATATATATATATATATATATATATATATATATATATATATATATATGTATGTATGTATATATATACATACATACATACATACATACATATATATATATATATATCTATATAAATGTATGTATGTATGTATGTGCATACATACATAGATACATACATACATATATATATGTCTATGTATGTATGTATGTGCATACATACATAGATACATACATACATATAGAAATACAATGTGGGAAAAAGAAACCAACACCATGACCCAACAAAATCAAACAACACATGGTGAAAAGGAGTGTAAGAGGAATGATTTATTTCATAAACAAGCAGTAATAATTTTTCAATCATCGAATAAACCCTTCATGGGTTGTGAAAGATGCAGAAGAAAATGATTAACCAGTACCATTGTTTTCATTTTGAAAGGATAGTTAAGGGATACAGACATATATATCAATCTGCTCAATGAAGAAGAGACAACAGACACATAATTTATAAATGAATGTATAATACATTGTACACATTCATTTACAAATTCAAACACACAGTATATTGAATCTATTCAAAGGAATGCATAGAATGTTATATATAAAACATTGCACACATTCATTTACAAATTCAAACACACAGCTTACTGAATTTGTAAATGAATGTGTACAATTTTATATATATAATATTGTACAAATTCATTTGTAAATTCAATAAGTTGTGTTATATATCATTATACAAATTCATTTACAAATTCAATAAGATGCAAAAGTAAATGATTAACCAGTACTATTGTTTGCATTTTCAAAGGATAGGAAAAGGATACGCACATATACATCAATTTACTGAATGAACAAGAGACACAGAATGTAAAATGACAAATATATGTATGCTATCCTATTGTATGTGCAATGGAAAGTAGAAAAATATAAAAAAATGCTAGTCTATTATATTGGACAGCCAAACGAAACATATTTAAACAGAGTTATAGATGTATATATATGTGTTTTTGTGTATGTATATACATATATATGTACATGTATATATGTATTTATATGTAAGTAACTGTATGTATTTCTATATATGTGTATATGTTTTTAAATACATAATACATATATATACACATATATTAAATGCTTGTGTATACACACACACACACACATATACATATTAAACCCTGATAAAATGACCAACCTTGAGAAATGACCAAAAATAAACTAATATAAATACACATATAAGCAAAAATAAATGACAAATAATAGAAAATGAACACAAAGCAAAGTAAAAACCTGTCACCAAAAAGATCTTTCATTTACTTATAAAGCAAAGTAGGAAGACACTGCATAAATAGAAATTTTAAATGCACAATTCATGAAAAATATCTATAACTAGAATGTATAAAGTAAGAAGACACTACGTAAATGCAAATAACTATAAGTACCTACCTGAGACTTGGGATATTAGAGGAATGTGCAGAGGATTCTTGTCGTTTCTTTCAATACATACATACATAAATATATATGTATGTATGTATATACATATATACATACATACATACATACATTCATACATACATATCTACAAACATTATACATGATGATTTGGCATTGTGGGTTACTATTATAGAAAGGAAGGTTAGAATTATCACTCATAAACATACTTTATAGGAGGAAACACCATTAAACAGGATTCACAATCACTTTCCAAAAGATGAGATATAAAATAAATCAAAAAAAGATCAATATACATAAAAAACAATCCTTCTCATATAACTATCCTATTTAATTAGTTTTCTTGAGAAATTTTCCTTGTCTATAGTTACACTACTTACACATGAATATGCACTTGAAAGAAAATACAACGCATGCTATTGAATGCTACACTTGACTTACATATTGAACACCCTAAATACAGTATCAAAAACTCATAAAACTACAAGCATCGAACATAATGTATATATTTTAATTCTACGAGTAATATTTATGTTGTATAATCTTTGATTCATTTCATTTAAGAGTATCAAACAAACAACACTATAAATATAAACGTCAAATAGTGAATTGGTTGTACGTGTCAAACTAATCAAAACAAAATAAATCTGAGCTATCATTTATGGTAATCGAAAGTCACAAATACTAAATCTGAGATATTAACTCATACAAATCGGACTTCTAACAAATATAAAATTTGCTACTTGGTTGCTCATTCATATGCTAATTTGTGTACCTTAACCCACAATGCCAAATCATCATGTATCTATATATATCTAGATCTATATATATATATATGTATGTGTGCATACATACATACATACATACATTCATATATATATATGAATAACACGTGTGTAGACATACATATATAATTTAATTGCATCCTAATAAGAACTAGGACTACCATTGTTTGCACTTTGAAAGGAGGCTGATGTTTGTTGTTACCTCACACCATAGACACACAACTTTATATATACAGGCATACATACATACATACATATATATATATATGTATGTATGTATGTATGTATGTATGTATGTATGTATACATACATACATACATACATACATACATATAATGTGGGAAAAAAAACCAGCACCATGACCCAACAAAATCAAACAACACATGGTGAAAAGGCGTGTAAGAGGAATGATTTTTTTTAACAAAGGTAGATTGATTACACACTTGGGTTTTCAGAAATGTGCACAATAAATTAACCAATGGTTTCATAATAATAATTCCCCACTCGCAAGAATATAGAAGTGGATTTTTAGATAGATGCAAAATATTCTAGGCAAGGGTTTCATGAGATTAATTCCTTAAGCACACAAATTTGGAAAAAACCAAGAAAGGGTTTTCACAAATACATATTTATTTTAAATAGGTTTGTCGATTTATGCCCAAAGTGACATGGGTTTTTTATAAAAAGGTTGAAGCAGACCAAAAAATATTATTTTGTAGACATGTGTTTTAGCCCACGAAATTCTTGATCATTTCTAGAGACAAAATAATGAGACAATCGACTTTAACAAGTCATATTTAATCATTTAACCACAAAAAACCTCGTATTTGGAAAAACAAAGCAAGGGTTTTCACAAAAATGGCCTATACTAAATGGGCTTTCCAATTTATGCCCATATCCACATGGGTTTTTTATAAAAAGGTCGATGCAGAACAAAAAATTATTTTTTATAGACATGTGGTCAAACCCACAAAATTCATCATCATTTTTGCAGACAAAATCATGATACAATCGACTTTACCAGGTTGTGAGCATGTGGTAAAATGAGAGGAAATCATTTAACCCCAAAGAAAACTCATGTGTAAAACACCAGTACCATAACCCGACAAAATAAAACAACAAATGGAAAAGGCATGTAAGAGGAATGATTTATTTCATAGACAAGCAGTAATAATTTTTCAATCATCGAATAAACCCTTCACGGGTCATGAAAGATGCAAAACAAAATGATTAACCTGTACCATTATTTGCATATTCAAAGGAGAACGATGTTTGATGTTACCTCAAGCCATGCACATGAGCAGGAGCCATGGAGAACCATCACCATCTGTATTCACTTCCATCACTGATAAGATTCCAGACACAGTGCGTGGTAAAATGAGTGAACAGAATGCGATACACACAAAAAAAATTTAGTCATATGCATCAATCAGACCCCAAATGAAGATTAATTGGGGTGTAATGTGTTTCGTGTCCGGTGCTTTAGTAAGGAGATTAATATGTAGGAGTGATTTTTCATGGGCAACAAAATGATTTTATAAGGTGCTAACGTGAAATAGACCCATTGACTTTTGAGCGGATTTGAATGATAAAATAGTTTTAATTTGATGTTAAAAGTGACACATTTAGGTGTTTTTTAAAAACAAAATTGATGGTTATAGCTAGCAGGTACTAGGACATTAGGTGACAACAAGCAGACGACACCTCTAAAAGGTGTCTTTTTGACCTCCACGCGCATATCAAATGCTACCGCACTCTATTGAATTGCCCAGAAGCCAAAACCTTAGTTATAAGATCTTAACTCGTGTGCGAAAAAAAACCCATAAATTTTTTTTCCAATTCGACATATGGTTTGAATTCTACGGTTGCGCGAAGTTAGCCTTGGCGGATACTGGGTCTTCTCCCCTACGCCAAAGGCGTATCCAATTTGAAATGAATCAACCTAATTATTCCCATCAACAGAGAAAGAGGGTTGGGAGATGATGAGACTGATCTCATCCATCCATACAAATATTGACCAAACAAGACGTGGGATACAATAAAGCGTAGCTGGCAAGCAATAAGCGAAGATCAAGGTTACTATTCGTCATTGTTCATTTTATTTTATCTCATTTCTGATGTCATTCTTGTTAATCCTGCGCAAAGTTTTTAAACCTTTTTTCTCCTGCTCATATATCCCCATATGCAACAAACAGGTTTCTTCACCTAACAAACTTCATTTGCACGCCTTCTTATGGCCTGTGCCAAAATGGGAACTTTGTAACTAGGTATGGACGTCCATTTTCACTGTTGGAAATGCTCTGTTAGACATGTCTGCAAAATTTGGAGCATAGATAAGAGACATGAATTGTTTGACATGATACCTCAAATAAATGCTAAAATTGCAGGGTATGCACAAAACACATTCATTGAAAAGGATTTAGAAATTTCAGTTGAATGTCATGGGTAGGTGTAAACCAAGACTCTACAATCTTTGCCATCATCCTCACTGACTGTGCCAAAATGGGAGCTTTGGGAGCTTTGGAATGGGGTATGAACATCCACCAGCGGATAAAGGAAAGGAATTTTATCAAATGTTGTAGCTACAACTACCCTGGTAGACATGTATACAAAATGTGGAACCATAGACAAGGCAGGTGAACTATTTGACAGAATACCCCAAATAAATGTGGTCTAATAGAATCCATTGATTGTAGCATATACGCAAAATGGATTTATTGAAAAGGCTTCATAAACTTTCAAGAAAATGCAATTGGCAGGTGTAAAGCCAGACGCCACAACCTTTGCCAGCATCCTCCCTGTGTGTGCCAAAATGGGAGCTTTGGAATAAGGTATTCAATCAATCAGAGGATAAAGGGAAAGGACTTTGTAAGATGTATAAAGCTTAATGGAAGGAGGGATTTGGTCAGATATTATCGTTGGGAATGCTCAAGTAGGAATATATGGAAAATGGAAAATGTGGAAGCATAAACAAGGCACGTAAACTGTTTGACAAAAACACCTCAAAGAAATGTAGTCTTAGGGAATGCAACGTTTACGGGATGGATTTTACAAGGATGGTCTCAAAATATTTGAATTAATGAAGCACTTTGGAACATGTTGTGACACCATAAGCTTTTCTTGTGTTATATATGCATGCAGCCATGCAGGTTTAGTGAATGTGAGCTATACATACTTCAATCACTTGGGTAACCAAGACCAAATTTTCTATAGCCATTGTATTGCATTCCTGGGGTGGATGTGTGGATCTATTTTCTTGTTTTCTGTAGATCCCTTATGAATATAGTCTTAGGAGTATTTACAATACCATTATTTATTTTATTTGGATCTTAAAAAGAATGTGATTAATGCTCTTTTCTCAAACATCTATGTAGAAGTGAATGAGTCATGTAAGCAAATGGTAAGGGGATTGATGAAAGATAAGAAATTAAAAAGCTCCCCAGATGTAGTTGGATTGAAGGCCATAAGATGGTACATGGTTCTTGTGTAGGAAGTCATAGTAAATCTATGCAAATTAGAGAATTTGGCTTGGGAGATGAAGTTAGCAAGGTATTTTTGAGATGCAAGTGACTTACTTAGTGGTGTGGAAAGGGAGGGGAAAAAAATATTTCTTTGCCATCATAGTGAAAAGTTGTCAATTGCTTATGGTTTTCTAGATATGCCCCTTAGAACAACTATTAGACTTGTTCAGAACCTTAAATCATTGTTCATAATATTGTATTGATTCCTCAGTTTTTGTTATCTTCCATATTTTATTTATGTCATTTACACAACTTTCCCTATCCTAGGCACTAAGAGAGAAGGTGGAGCATCTTTGCATTTAGTAGGTGGGTATGCTTATTAGTGGACGAATCAGGATGCCATTTTTGGGAGTTGTTGCCATGTGACTTCAATTATTGAAATATTTTCATTATTGACATTTCCTATTATTGGAAGATTCACTTCATGTGTGTTGTGCATGTTTTGCACACACGCCCTGTCGTAGGCAGGGACCCCTTTTTTTTTCACTCCCGACAAGCTGCTTTGCTCCTGTCTTGTTTTGCGTGCCCCATTTCCAAGCCCAAATTGGTTATGTGCCATCAAACGATCAAATTCCCCTACCCAAATTCACCTACTTGGGGTATTCAAATCTGCGGAGAAATGAGGTCCGCTGTCCCCTTTTCTACCTTTTGTCTTGTTTTTGCTGTTTTGGAAACATCCGTGGACCCCTGTCACTCCCGTTTCCGCAATTTTGATTTTGAGGCCAACTTTTTGGTGGATTTGTGATATGTTTGTGGTCCCTAAGTGAACTACCAAGGTTTCGTCAATGTTCTACTAAGTTTCGGTGGTTTCAGAGCTTTGTCCCTCTTTGGCTGTTTTGGAAACATCCGTGGACCCCTATCGGTCCCGTATCCTCAATTTTGACTTTGGGGGAAACCTTTTTTTGGATCTGGAATGTGTTTGAAGTGTGCAAATGAACTGCCAAGGTTTCGTCAACGTTCCGCTAAGTTTCGATGGTTTTGGAACTTTCCCTCCGGAATTCCCTTCCTCCTTGGCTGTTTGTAAACATCCGTGGACCCCCGTCGCTCCTGTTTCCTCATTTTTGACTTTGGGGTCACCCTTTTTTGGATCTAGGATGTGTTTGATGTGCTTAAATGAACTGCCAAGGTTTCGTCAAAGTTTGGTTAAGTTTTGGTGGTATCAGAGTTTCGTCCCCCTTTTGTTGTTTTGGAACTTCCGGCAGCCACCTCCCTTCCGGCCTCCGGAGCCTGGCCCCTCCGTGGTCGTTTCCGGGGCCTCGCCTCTCCATGGCCATTTAGGAACTTCCGGTGGCCACCTCCCTTCCGGCCTCCGGAGCCCGGCCCCTCCGTGGCCGTTTTCGGGGCTCCGCCTCTCCGTGGTTGTTTTGGAACTTCTGGCAGCCACCTCCCTTCCGGCCTCTAGAACCCAGGTCCTCCGTGGCGGTTTCTGAGAGTCCGTCCCTCTTTGGCCATTTGGAACATCCGACGGCCATCTCCTTCCCGCCCTCTGGAACCCGGGCCCACCGTGGCCATTTCTGGGAGCTTGTCTCCTTCCCGACTGTTTTGAACATTTGGGAGTCTACCTCCTTCCTGGCTGTTTTGAACATCCAGGAGCCCGCCTCCTTCCCGGTTGTTTTGAACATTTGGGAGCCCGCCTTCTCCCCGGCTATTTTGGCTTCTGTCTGCTGTCTACCTTCTGGCTTTCTTCTGTCATCTTTCCGCCCTCTGGCGCTCGCACCCTTGAAGCATGCATTAATGTTTATGGTCCAAATGAGCTCCAAATATGAATATCAAAATATTTTGATGATGCATGGATAGATCTAACAGGGAATTTGTAGGTTTGACTGACATTTTCCTTAATTCATGTATAAATGCAATTACGACACTTCATGTTTGCAGGAGTCAAGAAGCCTTCTATAGGTCTATTGAAGAGGCCCATTGAGGGAGTTGTCCTACATTTTTCCAGATGATGATGATTTCTAAGGAGCTTTCTGCCCAAATCAGGGGCCACCAATCCATTGATGCCAATCGTCGATGGACTCATTTGATCAAAGGAAGAACACTGCAAGCACATCAAGCAAAAGACAACTTTCAGGCAGTTTTAGCTACAGTGAAAAGGGAAATTAGCTAAATGACAAAATTGCTACAATAACTGGCACTAGATGACAAAACAGGGAAAATACAAGGAATGTATTTTTAATTGTTGAATATTGTGGGGTAGGTGAAACCCTAATGTAATTGAATTTGAGCCATTCGATGTAATTGAATCCTAGCCATTCATTTGGGCTTTGGAAAACTATAAATAGGGGCTTGCCCCTCATTTGTAAGAGTTGGAGAATTGATGTAAAGACATTCTGCAGCAATAGAAAGCAACATTGCATGATTAATGAGTGTTCCTTTTGATTTTTCTCTTTATGTATGCACGGTTCACTTTCCATGTTAGTTTTAGTGTTAGTTTCTTGAATGGGAGTGGTGATGGTGTTTGTTGTTTTAATATTTGATGGATTTCCAGCTCATGCTTTTTGTGGTTCATTGATGATGAGTCACTTTGCAAAGCTAGTCTGAGCTCATTACTTCATTGCTGCAACTTAGTTCAATTACATGTGCAATTTGAAAATCTGCAGTCCTTAGAAGATTGCACTGGTTTTGTGTAGTTGTAGGTTTCTCTTGGTCAAGCAAAACTTAGTTTATGAAGCATGTCTACTTTAGCAGCCACCATTGTTACTGTTCATTCATAGCTTAGGATTAGAATAGCTTTCTTAACCCTTCTCCTTTTGCTATTTTTTTTAATTCTTGGTTAGAGTAGGACCCAAAGCATCACCATGAAGCTAAATCAGATGAATTTGATGAGTTTCAACTTGTTGTTTTGAGTGGACAGCCACTGTTCATTCACTTCTAGCACTTTGAAACTACATTTGCAAATCCAACTTCCCCACTTTGTAACTCATCTGTAAGTCCGCCTTGTGATTCCAGCAAATCACATCAAACAACTGAGATATTCCAAGCACTGTCAAGACCTGACATTAGAGACCTTGGGATAGTGTTCTGCAATTTGATTGTGGAAATTGTCTTTCAAGAGAGGTAGTGCACCTACGCACTGCCTGTGTTGAGAGGTGCATAAAAAACACATCAACAATGTGCTACATGGGTTTTTGAATGAAACTAGAGTTTTGCAAAACCATATGAAGATTTCTTGTCCCATTATTCTATGAATTTTGGGTTATTATAGTTACATAGGTGCTATCAAATTGAAGAGAGAAGTGTGTTTTTTATGTACTCTTGTTTCAAACAATTACTATATACTTGAGTCTCTCTTTGATAGTCAAGTTATTTTTTCACAAGGGTTTCTCCATGCACATTTGGTGTTAAATGTGTCATATCCTAATGACTTGTTTATTTGTATTTGTTGTTATATGCTTCCACATAATTTCATAATGCTTAATCTAATGTTGAATAGCTTACATTTTTAGTAATCTACTTTACTTTACCAACATTATGCATTTCCCATTATACAATTAGAATTTTGTACCTTATTTGTAAATATTATCAATTGCTCCCCAACCTAAAAATCCTAATGAATTAATTATTTCCCTTTCATGAAATTGTTTATTTATGTTGCATTCTTGCCGTGTTGACTTTCACTCCTCCCATGTAGACTTTCTACTCTCCCTTAAAATTATAAAATTGCATATGCACCTTCAACCCCCCACCCACTTTACTCTATGGAGGTCTAAATGTATCATTTAATTTTATAATCTTGATAATTTTTTATCCAAGATCTACCACTCTATTATATACTTATGCTTTTCAAAGTTTCAATACTTATGTAAAGTAATTGCTAACTACTCACCAAGTTTCACATCTTGGCTCCAAATATTTGCTCCTCATTCATAATGCACAATAGCTAATTTGTTTGTGTAACTCAACTTTGTGGAGTGTTTGTAAACCATCAGACGCACCCCTCCTTGTACATGGAACATTAATCATCCTTGGACATGCTCAACATGTATACCTCATTTTCAATGACCACTCCATCTCATTTTAGAGATGCCATTTTGTTATGCATGGTACATACTTATTGATCTACATGTGCACTAGTGACAACTTAGTTCTATGTGGTAGTTTATGTTGGACATTCACTTGGTGCCACATGTCACTATATTGACATCACTAGTGGACCCCAAAAATTTAATATTATAGGCAATTGGTCTTCCTTGACATGCTATATGATCTCAATAGTGAATGATTGCTTGCTAGAAGTCAACTTCAATGGTGATATGCCTAAGCTCGCATTTATGTGGTTGAAATTCTAAAGTTGTAGGAAGTTACTACACACTATATAACACTTGTGTGACAATTTTAGTAAGCTCAACTCTCCATTTTTGGCTTGGTTTTCTATCGTGTATGCATGGGTGACGTGGTGAAGATGTATGGAATCTTCGAGTTAGTAACACATATACTAGCCTCAACAATTGAAATTATTAATGCACATTTTTCTTCAAATTTTGTGTGTACGCCATATAATATCATTCCATTTTAGTGAAGGTCATAAATATTCATCAAATGAATCAACCTTCATCTCTTAATTGCGATGCTTAATATCCCCACGTGGCACAACCATTGTGGTGTTTTTCCTCATTGCATTAATCTCCTATTGGTCCTTCTAGACCCCTCTTACAAACATAATTATTTTGAGATATTTGAGCCACTCACATGGCAGCTTATTAATGGTGCCACATGTCTTCTCCAATGGGTCCTTTCTTCTACATAGCATGTTAAAAAAATTCTCATTTCTTAGTGATGGTGTTAGCTATGATATACCCTAGTATTATTGTCTTAGCCTTCTAAAGTGATTCTAATTATGCATCTTGAGATTATGTGGCTTTATGTAGATTAGTGATCTAGAGTATTATTTGGTAGCATTATAATAATAATTGATCTCTACCATAAATAAAATATGATCATAGTGTAGGCCTCACTCTTGATGGTCTTCAAGCTCTATATATATACCATTATTAGTGGATTTCCTTTGTGCCAAGGATAATAATTACAAAGGCCAACATAAATAAAAAGCCTGACCAATTTCCATATCTTTACATTATCCAAGAACTCACCATATATATATATATATAATGGATGTCTAAAACACTAGTGGTTGTATTTTGTATTTATGTTGTGCATGCCTCAGTTATGCCCTATGTGCCCTAAATATAGGGTTTTCTTCCTCTAGCCAATAATATTGTGAATATGGTGGGTATCAGTGTGTATTGTGTTCTTGAGCCTGTTGATAATGGACCCTGATTAACTTCCTAATTCAAAAGGTTTTGGTTCAGTCGTGTTTGAATCCTTGTAAATCGATGCATAGTTGAATTGAAGCTATCATTTTTTTATTGCGACTTTTATTGCACAAACAAAATCATTTGATAAATGACCTATCGATTGATCTCATGTACTTCACAAATAAATGCAAAAATAAAAACCAAAATTTTCCCTAATTGAGCTTCCACACCTATTCAACGTACCCATTGCACACTAAGGTGCGATTGCTAGTTTTAAAATAATACAATGGTTTTTTCTGTGTGTAAAATCTTCATTATTGCTTATTGGCATTGATCACAGATGTAAGGGAATGCATTTATCACTACTGGTATTATCGCCGTCTTTAGTTCGTTTCAATTATTTGGTTCAAGATTAGATACTGGGTAATTTCTTCAAATCATACTGTTGTTTAGCTCTTTGTTACAAACATGTTGTGTCTTCTCTGATATAAATGTATAAAAATATAATAACAGACAGTGGCACAACGTAGTATCAAAATTTTGCTTCTCTCAGACAAAGAGTTGAAACGTAGGGATGCCAAAATAAAACGGAAATATGAGCAACATAAATTTACAACAGCGAACGGATTTTTGTTCGACAGGCGTGACCGTTTTAAATTCTAGGCCTAGCTGGATGAAACGATTTCAATTATAAATTATTATATTGATTAAATTGATACATTTATAACTCATCAAAATATAAATTTTGCATCTTTCACATATGTAGAGACAAGCACAAATAAAAAATAAAAAATTGAGCAGGCATCTGATTAATAACTTAATAAAGGAAAAGCAGTGCTATTATTATTGTAATATAAAACTATTTATAACATAACAATACGATAATAGATAGTCAAGCCGCGGCTTCTACATTAACATTTACTAGTCGAAATTTCATGTCTCCCATCATTTTTCTCATCGTCGAAACCAACATGCAGTAATATTAATATGGTCGACCACAATCTAGACAACGTCTTCTTTACTTTATATATTTTGCGCGGACATGCTATCTGCAACAAGAACACAAAAGAAAACATAATTAATCACACAGCCTACCTAAGAACGAGTACAGTTACACACATATGAAAGACATGGAAATGTAAACTGAGTTAAAACAGAATTGTGTAACTTACAATATCTAATGAGTAGGATGAGGTGGAGGAGACTCGTGCATGGGAGGACGATTGTACTTTCCATGCTTTGGTGGGGGGCTTATTACTGGCTTGGGAGGAGATTTGTTGAAGGGAGGATGCGGTTGGCCATGGGCATTGAAGAAGGGGGAGCCCGGGTTGTGATAGTGAGGAGCATTAGCAGGAGAGAAGGGTAGGGGTTTGTGAAAAGGCAGCGGCTTTGGAATAAGGGGAGAAGGGTGGGGTGATTGTGGCTTTGGAAGTGTAGGAGGGTGAGCGTCTTTCGTAGGAGGCTTCTTCTTGAATGGGGGCTTGTTTCATGATTTGCTTTTGTGAGTTTTCGTGATTGTGAAAGGTGGGGAGGGGACCAACAGCTGTGGATCCAACAGGGGCAACAAGTGTATTGGGTAGCAAAAGGTTTACCATGTGTTGAATTTTTAATTGATTAATAATTAAAACAATGAATTAGGTGTATAAGAATATATGATGTGGCGATCTTTTTTATTGCAAGGTCCTCATACAATAAATCTAAACATTTAATTTGTCAAATAATTATATAAATTTGAGAACTCGCAGGCTAGCGGAGTTGGCTTGGGCCGTGGGTTTGCTCCCCATAGGTTCCAGATTCAACTCTGAGGCTCGGGCTTACTCGATACACATGGTTTGCAGGTGATTGCATGCATCCCCAAAGGATTAGTCTTTGGGCCACTGGTTGGGTCACGGGGATACCTCTGGTGCAACAAAGAAAACCGTTGGGCTAGGTCACGGAGATACCTCTAGCGCAACAAAAAAAAAAGTACATAAATTTGAGTCATTCAAGCCGTTGGGCTGGGTCAAGGGGATGCCTCTGGCACAACAAAAAAAAAAGTATGTCAAGTTATTATCAAATAAAAGTTTAAGAGATACAAAGTTATTTCTTTTGGTTATTACTCATCTTCTTGTAACAACCTTCTACATTTATAATTTTTTTCTTCAATGTGAATCATATTAGCAATTGGAGCTTGGTTTAATGGGCATTTCTAAGTGGAATTTTGTTTTGATTAAGGTGAACACAAGAAAATGGTCCTGACCGGTTACAAAACAGTCATAGAGGCAAGCAAAATGAAACTGATCAATAGTAAGACGATAGGTAAAAGGGAATGATGAAAAGCCATCGCCATTGTTGATGGTGAATTGAAATGGTGCAATGGTTGAAGAGTATTTATGCACAACTCGCACTGCTCAACTGCTGCATTTTTTAACTTTCGGCCGCAGGAAATATATCAATAGGAAGACATAATTATAGGTGGCGTGAATGACGGAAAAGTCAAGATTTGCAAGAGGGAGATTTTCCACAAACTTGACTTGTGTTTCAGACGTGTGTACGACAAATTCAGTGTGTTAATCATACATCAATTAAGGAGATAGGAAAAATATTTCGGCAGTTCATAAAGTCCAAATATTTGACACTTTCAAGAGTGTACTGCGGCGTTAGCGTGTACTTTTTAGAAATGGTAGGACGTCTCACATGTAGACGCAAACCGCAGAAACTCAGGGAAAGCGATATTCAATGTTTAGCCATGTGAATGGCGAAAAGGCTGGATCCGCCTACAACAGCGTTGAGAAAATATATAATGGACTGTTATAATCCGAATCCTTGCCTTTACCTTTCACGTATTAATTCGAGATGTTACCATATGGAATATTTCCACACTTATGTTACCCCAATTCTTTATTCACACCTTCATAAAAAAAATTATTTATTCGTTCATGGTTTTCCACCTTGTAGGGTAATATTCAAAGAGCTAAAAGTATTTCCTCTAGACGTATTTAGGTATGCCACTTGCGGTCGAGTGCTTATCTAAATTAAAAGCCTCCGGGTCATCCTCCTTTTCAGTTAAGTTTAATCTACATCATATTTCATCTCGGTTATGTTTAGTTTAAGGTTAATTCAATAAAACGTACATATAGGAACTTGATTAATTCATAATGTAATAAATTGAAAATTCAATTGATTTAGACTAATTAATTAAAATTTAAAATTTAAATATTTTTATATATATATATCTAAAAATTGTTTTAATTTTGTAATTCATAAATGTTTAGAGATTGATGTGTGTTTGAATTAGAAAATTCTTTGGATCAAGAATGGTAGATGACAAATTAGTATTTATTTTATGATTATAATATTTAGCTAATTCTATGTATAAATGTATTCAACAATTTAGGATCAATTCGCAATCACAAACATGTCTCGTATTTATGAATATATATTGTGTGTTTTCTATACTTTAACTTCTCACTTCACTAGATCAACCTTGACTTCATCATCTTTTGATACTTAATGAACTAAGAGTATTTATAAATACATTTATAGGGCTACAAGTATGTCAAAAGGGGACATATTTTTTATGTTTACCCTCAAAAATGTGTATGAATAATTAAAACATAAAAATTATATTATACAAATTCTCTTATGAGTTCTTTTGCAAAAGTTGATTTCTTTTAGTGTACCACTTGAAATGTACAATGTGAATATTATTTCAAGAGAAGGATATTTTTTCTTATTTTAGAATAAATTCATTAAATACACTTAAGTCTAAGGACATAGTAACATACTCTATGAATTTGTGTTTAGTTGGCCCTAATCAAGTAGGATAAAGTTGGCAAACAAATAAAATTTGAATTTAAAGTTTAAATTAGGGAGGGTTGAATTTTTTTCCATGAACTAGTCTTCATCTTTTTATATCTACCCCTCGTTAATTCATTTTTTTATGGTTTGCATCAAAGGATAATAAACAATAATTTAAGTAATTATTTATTTTTTATAGGTAGTTGTGAATTTTATTTATATTCTTAAGTCCATATATGGAAAAAATTATTCTCTAAATGTAATAAAAAATGAATGTATGGAGATTATTAAATCGTCATTCTACATTTCATATTCCTTCAATCGTTATTAGATTTCACGGGTCCTATGAGTGCATCCAAAATTATTGCACATGTTTTTTGTTGTGTGGATGTGAGGAAGAGAGATATGGTGTAGAATTATGGGAGGAAAAATAGATAGAGTTTAGAACATAAACATAAGTGTTTGAATCACTCTTGTGAGGAGCCAATAAATATGTGTTGATCGTCGTTGATTTGTAGTTAGTAAGAATAGATAATGTGAGGAGAGGTTGATGGGGTTAATATTTTGTATAAGACTCACTACAATAATATAAGAATCATTTATTCAATGTAGACATTTGCTAGGCATGAAGGTTTATAATTTTTTTATTTTCTCCTAGATAAATTCTAATCAATAATTTTTGTTTCCTTTTCTGTATGCTTTTTAGGGAAAGATTAATATTATTAGAACCCATAAATATGTTGAAATTGGTTATTTTGAATATTTTTGACTACTATACCATCATCATGATTATATATGGATTGTGTGTGTTTCAAATGTAGATTGTACATGATGTTGATTATTCCCATAGGTTTTTTGGAGTGTATTCCATACATTTTAAAGTAAATGGATAAGCAATTTGAGTAGAGACACTCAAAATTTAAATTTTAAGTTTTAAATAAGAAAACCTAAGTTACATATACATATCATTGTTTGTAAAGAGAGGCAATACATTATAGATTTTAATAGATATGTTTTATTTGTAGAAGAAATATGTGTAAGAGGAATTTGTTTCCATATTTTTATTGGTCAATATTGAATAATAAGATGTAATAAAAGGGATAATTATCCATTATTTAAGAAAAATAAGGATGTTTAGAGTGATAAGTGTGTAACTAGATTTTTTTTTTTGTTTAGAAATAAGTGTTTCTAGGGATTTTTTGAGATTATTGATTGATTCCACATCATGGGATCTAATTTGTATGAGGATGGTATTTAATATTTACCTATTAAAATTTATATCTCAAAAGAAGAAAATGAAACATGAGAATGTTGGAGATTATTTAAACCTATTGTTATGTAGTTTTGTGCTTAATATATTTTACTACAACAAGAGATTGAAAGGTTGTAAAATTGGAAACTCGGTATCTTAGCATGATAGAAGAATGTTGAATATGATGTTTCTTCTTCTAGCACTTCCACGTAATAAGAAAGTGAGAAACCTATTGCAATAATTTGGGAGACTTAGAAACTAAATTGTTCATGTCAACCACCTCCTAGGAGCAACATCTGCAACAAAGAAACTTCATGAATAGAGATAAGAACTATGCTATTTCACCGAAAATGAGTGAATAGATTGAGATGCTAAAAATACATACTGTACAAGCTTTTAAAGCTGTGAAATAATCAAATAGGTGAGAAAACTACCCTATAGGACAAAATGACCTAGATTTATTTACCCTACGATGATATGGCTTGGACCCTCATTTCTAACTTAGGGTTATGTTCCTCATCACTATTATGGGGTGTTTGTAGTTAAAACCCTTTGAAATTGACCTTTGAGTCTAAAAAACCCTAATTCTCATTCTATTACATTGTTGGCCATTTTATCCAGTCTCCCAATTGTTAAAGTCACCTCTTGTGCCATGAGAATCATTATCTTTACTGGTCCCATGTGTTTAGGTTTGTCGATCACCAAGTGCCTTTTTTAGTGCTTAAAATTTTCTTATGGTTGGGCTTGAATTTCATATTTAAATGCCTTAATTCTTACATCTTCATTCCTTGGGGTCAAATTCCCATCAACCTAGTAATGGACCCCTTTTAAAAGTTAACATTTTTAGCATGTGCAAATATGAGGATCCCTGATGAACATTTGATTGCTACAAACATATCACCACTGTTCCCCGTGAGCCCCTTCCATTTCATTGCCTATTAAAATATTCAAATAGGCTAGCGAGCAGTTGCCATGTGTGATGTCAAATAGTGGGACCAGTTCTTCTATAGGGTCAGCAGGAAAAGTTTGGAGAAAGATGAATGACAGATGTTTCAACATGTGTCTTCATTTGGGTTGTTCCTCATGCACCTGTCCATTCTACGCATTAAGGATAATTAGTCACATGGGTTGGAATGCACTAGCATTTTTTGGCTACATGTGGTGGGCCTAATATCTTGTGATATTTGAATGATATCAAAAGGAAATCTATGGTGGTTGTTGGGTGATGTGGTCAAATCTCCACCACTCCCCTCCACCTTGCCACATTTTATTTAATATTTATAAAATATCACAGGCTAGTGGGCAAGGTGACACTTGTTGCTTCATGAAGGGACCCACCAAGCTATGGTTGTAGTGAATGTTTTGTAATGATAGAGCTCGATGGTTGATGGTGAATGATGTGGGTCAATCCTAATCGGTCCCTGCCATCCCATAAGGAGCCAACTTTTATCCCATATTTCTCAGCAGGCAAGCAGGTGACTACCACATGGAACATTTTAAAGGCTTTGATGGAATCTAGTGGAGATGGAATGCTACTAAATTTGGCCAATATGGTACTATGATTAAAATGGTGTCATATTTGAACTCATTCTTTTGGCACATGTTTCAAATTTCAGCCATCAAATCTATCAAATGTTGGTATATGTGGGAAGGTGAAAATAAAGTGAGGTAGGGTACAGGCTAATATTCTAAGATTGAATCAAGATCACTCCTTGTTGTCCTATTGTGATGAGGTGCAATTTTATTAATTACCATGGGCGAGCGGGTAAATATGACATGACAAGATTTATTTAATACTAAGTATATGATTAAATGTGCTAACAAAGTGATTGTCTATCCACTTGGGATTTTTTTATTAGGAAAAGGAATTATTCACATATGTTTTAAGCTTTTTCATAATATTTTTTTCTGATTGTAACTATCCATTGATTTATCTTAATGTGTGATCAACGACTAAGATTCAAAAAATCCAAGCAACCTATTGTCAACTCACTACACAAAATTTTCTTCAGTATTAATGGTTGGCATGATTGCATGACTCAATATAATGAGGATTGATGGTCATATTTTTCATTTAGAGTTTGCATTCAAAGATTGAAAATTAATTTAAGTCTGAGAATAGGTTGGTGAGGAATTTTAGAGGTATTGTGATAAACCTTTCCATGGTCTTCTTGTTCTTGTTCTGGTTATTATGAAAATGAGTAAGTCAGGTGAATCTGTTAAGCCAGTCCAAATGTCCAAGAGACTAAATTTTCTTGAATCCAAGGAAAATGCTCCTAAGTATGAAATTGAAACACAAGGAGCTCTTGAAACACCAAAGGATAGAAGGGTATGTACAAAATTTAAGAAATATGGTGTAAGGAGTAATTACCACCTAAGAAGCCAGACCGTTTTAGAAGAATTGGCCGAGTTTAAGGGAAAGGAGCTGGTTAAGTATAAAAAGAAGGCAAAGAAAAGATGCAAGTATCGTAAGGATTACGTAGGGAGACATAATTCTCCCATTGAGGTTTATGATAGCCCTTCAGATGGTGGAGGTGACACTAATCTGGAGTATGGTGATTATCCCCTTCCCCAGTGCCTTCTTAATGTTTTGATGAGGAAGTGGTGATGGTTCCTCCAATTTCATCATGAACAAGGAATTGTTGAGCCTACTCTAATGCTCACGACTCAGAGTAGCATTTTTCCCTTTTTTTTGTTTGTGAAACCATAGCCACTGCATTAGGATCATCCTCTTTAGCATGTTTATATTTTTTTGTTTCTAGTCCTGATGTGGGAATCTTTTGGGCTGGTGTGTTGGAGAATTGCTACACTTTCTAACTTTGATCGTAGGTATGCTTTTTCCAGATTTTTTACAATTTTTTTCTCTAGATATGAATGGAGAATATTCTTTGGTCAACAAAGACATGGTGATTTGACACTACTATAGTAACAAACTATGCCTTTTGGAAGGTTGGATAGTCTTCATTCAAATGATGTGGAGTTTTCTCTTTTACTCTGCCATACTCTGCAATGATTACATGTAACTAACTGGGGAACATCTCAAAATTTGGTGCAAATAATCTTCAAATGAAATGAAATGTAACTATAATTGAGCCTTATACTTGTTTCTCCCTTGTTCTATAAAAGGGATTTTATGACTCGGTACAAGGGGGTTCAAGTTTTGAGTCTCATAATTGTCTAGGTAGAAGTTAAGTTTAGGAAGGAGAATAATATAGAAAATTTCAATGAATAAAATAATAAATTGTCTTGGTTATGGGTCATGTATGTAAGAATCTTAAATTAGTTTTATAGAATCCACAGATATAGCAGAAAATATTAATTCTTGAGCATGTACTCTCTTATGCAATTATCTTGTGGATTATAAATGAAAATGATAAATGGTCTTTTTGTTCATCTATAGTTTTTTTAATTAGATGTGTGAATTCATTTTCTCTTCGATTCAATGATTTGGTTAAATGCTTAAATAAAGTCACGGTTATGTGAGTGAAGAGTGTAGGATTTAGTGAGTTGAATACTACAAAGTAGCATGACAATAGCCCATGAATGTCTAAATTAAATGGCTAATATATTATTGGTTGTTGCATATTTGACTCCATTATCCCAATTGATGAAGCACCAGACTATTTGTTAGGAAATCTTGCAAGTAAATAAACTAGTGATACATCTAGCTATGGTTTTAAAATGAGAAAAAAAACTCATTAAAAAATATTTCAATTATGAAGTATGAGGTTGAAGTACTCCTTGATTTCTAGCAAATATATAATAATTTACTCAAAGGTCTATCAAATCTTCAGTGAATTACATTTATTTGCAATTAGTAGGAATCGACCTATGTATAAATGTGTTCTCAATTATACGAACATCACTTGACCACAATAAGGAACACCCTCCTAGGTCTCACATAACCTAAAGAGTAATAGTGAAGGTCTCAAAATCCTTTACTCATTTTTTGGCCACTAGCTTTGAAGGTTCTCGAGCATAAGGGTTGGCTATCCTTTAGAGAACTTCACGGTTTTGCTAGAAAAAACACAAATAGATTGGTGACTCTACTGGGGAACATCAAAAGAATATCCATTTGCATAGATTCAAGAAGGTGAATCTAAACATCTATTTTAGATATTCCAAAATTTTCAAACCTGGAAATGGTTTTGTTGTAGAAATTTAAAAGGATTTATGTGTGGATCTACTGGTGAAAATAACTCAAAAGGAAAATTATATTTGAAGGAGCTTCATATTGATTGAATTTTAGTCATATATGAAGAGAAGTGACAACTCTATCTAAAGAACCTACTGAAGATGTGAACAAAGTTTTAGATCTATAATATTTCCAGTCAGGAAGAATTTGCAGTAGTTGAAACACATCTAGGTATTTTTCATATTTTTGTTTTCAAGAAGGATAAAATTATGTGAAAACCATAATTGATAGTTTGAAAGAATGTTGATTCCCTATTGAGTGAAAATAAACACTAATAAAGGTAATAGTAGTGATTTTTCTGCATACTTCTATATTACTAGATTGCAACATCTATTATGAAGTGAAGTATGAAATATCTTTGAAGAGACTCATCTAGAAGGTCTTAACCAAGTTGAGATAGAAATATAGGGTATATACAAGATCATCATGGAAAAAAAAGGCCCTTAAGTGGCGAAAAATTTAGAAAAATCAAAGTTAGGCAACTTGAAGTAAAACTTTGAATAAGTTATCTATATTATTTCAAAAATATGTAAGAATAGAATCTGTAGAAAATTGAATGTAGTTTCTAAACTACTAGGTTTATTTTTTTTAAAAAACTATTTGGTGAAAATTTGAAATTTCAATGCAATAGTACTTAGATTTCAAGGGAAAAATAAGAAGTAGGTGTATGTTTGACCACCCTAACCACAATAAAGTTATAATATTTTTTTATAAGCTTTTATATATAAGTAGAGGACTCATGTTTGGATGTGATGTATATTTTTTTGTAATTTTTTTCCAAGTAAATAATTAATTATGAATTTTTAATTAGAAATTTAAAAAAATATAAAAAACTCATATGTCTAACCACCTTAACTTGGTCAAAACTTCATGAAATTAATTATTATTATTTTTAATCCTATACCATGTGAAGCATAGAATGTGACACATGTTTTAGATTCAATAAAAGTGAAACCGTTTGAAAGCTATAGATGTTTTTCAATCAACCTATAAATCAGGACTTTAGTCATAATTCAAATAGAAAATGAATAATAATTATTAATTAAATTCAAAGTAAAGCATAATTTATATTGGTGGAAAGTTGAGAATTTCCTTTAAAAACCCTTTTCATTTCATCAATTTTGGGTCAAAAAAAAGTTGTCAGCTGCATACCCTACACATATCCATCATATTGCCACTTTTTGGCCCATCATGATCTTGCACATATCCTTTACATTATAAAAGCTTAAGATTAAGTTGTAAGAGAAGTTTGAAGTACCTTATGTAACTGCAATATTGATATGAAAAGGCTTGTAGAGGTGTAAGAAAATGTATCATCAATATATCATGCATCCTTGTATGGTTCATAATGCAGCCATGGTTTGTGATCAAGAGCAACCAGGTTTTAAAAGAAGTTTCAACACTAAAAGGAATAGATCCATCAATTTCAATAGAATTATTGGTTACCCAAATGTTATTCCACCTGAAATTAGACATAAGATACCAAAATTCAGGGGTATAAAGAATGATTCTGCTAATAAGCATCTACAAGAATTCAATAGTATAATGGATTATTACAAAGTTGACCCTAAGGATGTTTGTTCAGTATTTGAAAGGAGATTCAAGAGATTAGTTCTCTAATTTACCAACATTCTCTATCCATTCTTGGAGTGAGTTCAAAGTAGTGTTCATGGAACAATTTTGTGAAAGAATCAATTCTAGTTCTTTGCTCAATAAATTTATGAGCATTGAGAAAGAAAAGGAAGAATTGTTTCCAACATTTAACCAAAGATTTGCTAAAACATTAAGGGATATTCTTGAGGTTTTGAGACTAAGTGATGCAGTGTGTTTGGTTGTTTATTTGGGAGATTTTGATAATGAAATGAGCTATTTGCTAAGAGATAAGGATCCTAAAACCTACATCAGGACTATGGGATAGCCATGAACATTGAAAACAACTAGAAATATGGAATGCACAAGGGTCATTTGTCTACAAGAATTTGTTGTCTTGAGACACCAAATGTTGATGAAAGGTGTAAGTTAAAAATTGAAAATGAATGTCATAACACTTACACCCCTACTATCCCAGCCTACACATCATTACATAATATTTATCACATAGAGCCCCAAACAAATGGTCAAGAAGTGGCATGCATTTGTGATCCTATAGTCTCTATTAAAGCTCTCTCTTTCATAAGGAAACATGAATGAGAATCATCATATGAACTCTATGGAATATTTATGCATTCTCTGTCTACAATTCCTGAATTTCACAAACCTAAAAATTCAGTATGCATTGATTTATTTTATGAATTTTATGAATTAGTTTTGAGTGCTTTGCCAAAGGATTTGAAGATTGTTAGGCTTGACCATGTGTTTGAATGGATTTCTTGTTTTGAAAAGGTTAGAGATGATCATCAAAAAAATTATGTTTTCAATCTATAATGATAATGATTATTTTGCTACATATGAGTTCAGAAATGAGTTATCACATGATGAAGAGAGTAGAACAAAGGTTGAAAATGTACATCCTAATGAAGCAAGTGAAATGAGTGGAACATTCATTGGTTATATATATAACGACAATAATCATCATTTTTCAAATGCATGGTCTAGAGAACAAAAGGAGGTATGTGCAATTATCCCTTATTGCAAGTCTACTAATCAAGGAATAGAAATTGGCTCAAGTATTCAACATGGTGAATCAACCCAAGTGATTGGTGATGTTGAGGTAGTGTGTGAAAATAAAATATCTAAAGAATAGGAGCCTAAATACATATTTGATATTTTCCTAGGTTTCAATTGTTTTGAACAGTCCACTACCTATGCTCCTATGGAAGACATAGGACTAAGCATTCAATCTGAAAATTCTAAACATAGTTTCAATATTGATGAGTCCTCCTACTGTAGTAATGATGTTGGCATTGAGAATGATCATTCCTTCGTTGTTTATTTTTTTCCTCATGAAAAAGAAATAGAATCATTTGTTGCAAATAAGAAATATGTTGATAATGAGGGGAACACATGTTAGCTTAAGGAGGAACAACTTTCTTCCTATGAAGAGTTTTCAAAATGTGAGTCAAAGATGTTAACTATAGAGGATGTGAATAAAGTTGAAAATCTATCTATATGTTCTTCTAGTGATTGTAATGATTTTTAATACATTGATGATATGGAAGATTTAGACCTTCATGCTGATGAGGATGAGGCTTTTATGACAACAATGAATGTAATGGAAAACCCCTGATTTGATGAGCCTTCATCTTCACTAGAGATGAGAAATGGTGATCCTTATTGGTACAGAGATAATCCACTCTTTTTTGAAAACTCTAATGATGCATCTGATACAAGGTTAGAATGTGGCCTTGAGAAAATAAAGAAACACATTAATGAGCTCCCTGAGGGAATTTCTTATGAATGTTTTACATTTGGTGTGAATGTTGTAGACAAGGTTGAGTGTCATGATGCTAGCTACTTGGAGTATGAATACTTTTAGTTTCCAATTTAGTTGGAAGGTATTTTGGTAAAGCACGACAATAAGATGAAGAGCATGGAATGTTATTTTCAATATGAATATGTTTTATGTGATGAATGTAACACATATGTGTCATGTGGTGATGAAAATTTTTAGTTTACACCTGATTATACAATGAAGAATGATAACGATTACATTGGAAATGGTATAACCATAAAAGTTGTGATAGATGTTAATGTCACTGTTTGTAGTTAGGTAGATTTCAGTGGTAACCACATTTTTTTCTTGTAAGAAAAATGCTATACTCATTGCAATGGTATGGCAGAGGTAAATGTGGGTTGAGGGAAATCAATTCCTTCAACAGATTAATTTTTGAAAGGGGTAAGTATAAGTACTAAGTTTAGTGGCCTAGGGCCACAAAGTAAAGTTGAAACCTAGTTGAATTGTAAGGTGCATATTAAGAACTTACACCTCAAAAGAAGGCTTCAAACATGAAAGAGATTTAATCTCCTGATTTTGTGACCTATGTAAATATTGTACATATGTTGGTTGCTTTCGTATTGTCTTCTTCCTTGGTCTTCTTCACATGAGATTCTAGGATCTCACCATGCCTGTGAGAGGCATGTGTGCCCAATAGGAGCCACTGATGGAACCCCTCAAAAAAATTTCTTTGGTTCCATTTTTAAGTTTGCATAATCTAGATTGGACCCTCCTTTCAAACTTAGGGTTATGTTCCTCATCACTATTATGGGGTTTATGTTGTCAAAACCCTTCCAAATTAACGTTTGAGTCTAAAACACCATAATTGGAATTCTATTTTTTTGTTGAACATTTTATCCAATCTCTCTATTGTTAAAGTCACCTCCTGTGACATCAAAATCATTATCTTTACTGACCCCATGTGTTTAGGTTTGTCTGTCACCAAGTTCCCTGTTCAGTCCTTAAAATTTTCCTATGGTTGGGCTTGAATTTCATATTCAAACACTTTAATTCTTAGGTCTTCACTCCTAGGGGTCAAATTCCCATTGGCCTAGTAATGGCCCCCTTTTAAAAGTTAAAATTTTTGACATGTGAAGATATGAGGATCCCTAATGAATGTTCAATTACTACAAATAGATCACCACCATTCCCTACATGCATGTTCCATTTCATTTCCTATTAAAATATTTGAACAGGCTGGTAGGTGGTTGAAATCTATTATGTTAAATGGTGGGGCCAGTGCTTCCACAAATTCAGTAGGTGAAGTTTGAAGAAAGATCAACGTCAGATGTTTCAACACATGTCTTCATCTAGGCCATTCCCCATGTGCCTATCCATTCTGCACATTAAGGATAATTTGTCACATGGGTTGGCGGGCACTAGACATGTGTATCCTACATGTGTTGGGCCCGATATCTTCTTGTGATTTGTGAATGATATCAAAAGGAAATCTACAGCGGTTGTTGGGTGATAGTAAAATCTCCACCGCTTGTCGCCACTCCACCAGGTTTTATTTAATATTTATAAAATATCATGAGCTAGCAGGAAAGGTGACACCTATTACTTCATGGAGGGACCTTCCAGGCTATGAGGGAAATGAATTTTTTGAGACAATAGAGCTTGATGGTTGATGGCGAATGATGTGGGTGAATCTTGAATGCTCCCCACCATCCCATAATGAGCCCATTTGTATCCCTTGTTTCCTAGTGGGGAAGAAGGTGACTACCATGTGGAACATTTCAAAGGATCCGATGGACTCTAGTGGAGATGGAATGCTACTAAATTTGGTTGAGATGACACTATCATAAAAATGACACCATATTTGAACTCCTTTTTTCATGTGTTTCAGATTTCTTCCATCAAATCTATCAGATGTTGGTATATGTGGGAAGGTGAAAATAAAGTGAGGCAAGGTATGGGTCAATTTTTTAGATTGAATCAAGATCACTCCCCACTATCCTGCTATGATGAGGTGCAAGTTTATTAATTTCCATGCGCGAGTGGGTAAATGTGACACAACATGATTTATTTAATACTAAGTATTTAATTAAATGTGCTGATAGAGTGGGTGTCTATCCACTTGGGCTTTTTTTATTAGGAAAATCCATTAATCACATATGTTTGAAGCTTTGTCATAATTTTTTTTTATTGTAACTATCTGTTGATTTATCTTAATGTGTGATCAACAACTAAGATTCAAAAAAATAAAGCAACCTATTGTCACCTTGCTCACGCAAGATTTTCTTGAGTATTAATGGTTAGCACGCTTGCATGACTCAATATAATAAGGATCGATGGCCATATTTTTTGATTCAGAGTTTGCATTTAGAGATTGAAAATTAAATTAAGTCTAAGCAAAATTTGGTGAGGAATTTCAGAGGTATCATGATAAACCTTTCCCTAGTCTTCTTCTTGTTTTGGTTATTGTGAAAATGAGTAAGTTAGGAAAGTCTGTTAAGCTAGTTCAAAGGTCTAGGAGACTGAATTTCTTTGAATCTAAGGATAATGCTCCTAAAGATGAAGTTGAAACATAGGGAGCTCCTGAAACACCAAAGGGTTGAAGGGAACACCAGAAATTTAAGAAATATGGTGTAAGGAGTAATTACCACCTAAGAAGCCAGACTATTTTAGAAGAATTGGTCAACTTTAAGGGAAAGGAGCTAGTTAAGTCTAAAAAGAGGGTAGAAAAAAATGCAAGTATCATAAGGCTTACATAGGGAGACATAATTCTCCCCTTGAGGTTTCTAATAGCCCTTTAGATGGTGGAGATGACACTGATCCAAGGTGTGGCCATTATCCCTTTTCCATCATGCCTTTTGAAGATTCTAATGAGGAAGCAATGATGGTCCCTCTAAGTTCATCATGAACAACGCATTGGCGAGCCTAATCTGATGTTGATGACTCAGAGTAGTGTTTCTGCCCATTTTTTGTTTTTGATGACACCATAGCCACCGCATTAGGATTATCTTCTTCAACACGTTTGTGGTTTTTTTTTATTTAGTGTTAATGTGGTTATCTTTTGGGCTAGTGTGTTGGAGAAGTCTTAGACTTCCTAACTTTGACAACAGGTATGCTTTTTCTAGGTGGTATACAAATTTTTTCTCTAGCTATGAATGGAGAATATTCTTTAGTCAACAAGGACAAGGTAATTCTATGCTACTATGGCCACCAAAAAATTACACTTTTTCCTTTCTTGATATGGAATAATTAATGATAAATTGGATTTAATGTCACTTTGATCTAGTGTTGTGAGGTGTTTTAGACATCAACATTAGGTCTTGGACCCGTTTTAATCTAAATTAGCCTAAATCTACCCTAATTTAATGTTGTAAAATTTATTTATCTACACTTCCACATTAAATTTGGGAGGCTTATAAATCAACTAGACCTAATTAAGTGTTGTAATGTGTTTTACACATTCACATTAGATCTTGTGCCTTTCTAGGCTAAGTAGACCTCATTTTAATGTTGTAGCATATTTAACTACACTTTCACATTGAAATTTATGTCCCTATCCCTAATCACCATTTATATTGATCATCATTAATAGGCCCCTAATTTCTACTTCTTGAGGCATATTTTGGCTAATATCCCAATAAAAACACTTTAAAACCCCGAAATCTTGAAGACCCACCTCAAAAACCTCAAGGTGGGACTCATTCACCACCTTGGGTGAATGAGTCCCCTTAGGGGGGACCCTGTCACCAAGTGTGGTGAATGAGTCCCTTTTGGGGATTTTTTCAAAACTGAGTAGGAAAATTGCAATTCAAACTTGAATTTTGATGAATGTTGACCTTGAGGATCAAAATAATGGTCATTTGAGTGCCTTGCCAATATAAAAAATCTCTCAAATCATTCTTTCATAAGGGTATTCAAGTTTTCAAGTCAAGCAAGAAATAGTTAGGCATTTCAAGTCTTCACAAGGTTATCAAGATATCTTTCAAGGTCAATTCTAAGGCATTCAATGGCATATTCTTTATCAATTGCTACAAAAATTCAAGATCCATCATCATGGAAAGGTTCTAATTGGATTACTTTAGGTTCATTCTTCATTGTACCATAGAAAAGGGGATCTTTAGACATTTTCATGGTGATTTAGGTCTTTTTCCTATGATGCTTGGCTTTTTTTGCTTAGATTTAATATTGTAATGTGACTTATACATTCACATTAGGTCTTGAGTATTCAAGTTATTAAGATTTTATGATGTCTTGTAAATGTGTTATGATGTGTTGTAACACATTTCTACACTTTTCTACACTCTTCTTATTATAATTCATATAAATATTCCCTTTTTATCCCTTACCACTTGAGTCTTACTTCAAAGTGTTGTAGAGTCTTGTAACAAAATTTCACACTTCTCTAGACTTGTCACCACTAAATACACCTTTTTTATGCTTTATTTGGCCCTTTTATGCACTTGTTGGCCTTAATTAATTGCATTTTTGAATTTAAACTTGAGAAATATCATTAAATAAAAATTAATCTCTGACACCCACTTGCATTCCTTGAGTGGGACCCATTTTCCATGGGTGGTTAATGAATCCCTCTTGGCACAAAAATAAAAATAATTTCAAATTTCTTTCGGGGTTTTATTCATTAAGCCCTTAGGTCAACCTGTGATGTTGTATTTTTAGGAAATTAGGGCATAAGTGTGTATAAATAAGTGTTTTTCTATCCATTTTAACCCCTTATTCACTCATTCATCATCAATCAACATTCTTGCATTCAATCCATCTAAGCTTTCAATATAGCATCATTCAATCAAGCAATTTTCAAGCATCTTGGAGCAACCATTGACATAACTTCGAACATCAAAAATAAGGGTTTGGTGAGTTCATGAAACTTGCATGTTATTTTATCATCATTCCTTTCTTATTTCATTTCGTTACATAGGGTTTTCTTACCAAAGTGGGGTTTGACTAAGGAAAATCCCTATCCTCTAACCCTTAACCATTTTCCCCTTCTTTGCATGTGTGTTTGCAAGTCTTGTAGGTGGATTTTTTAAAGAGATAGTTGTTGAAAAGTGGTCAATATGACACAAAATTTATTCAAGTCAACAAAGACCTAATTCATGCTTGGAGACATCATCTATCCCATTTTCAATAGATTTGAATCCGTCAACCTGACAAGAAGACAAGTAGAGATCTTGACCCATAGAGTTGACTTCAGAATTTGCAGATTTTTGTAGGTTCACTAATTCACCATCTACAGTGAATTAGTCCCATTGCTACACTAGAGAAAGTGTTTTATGAGGTTTTTAGTTCCTAACATTCTAAAACCTATTTCTGTTGAATTTACTAGAACCAGGACTAACTCGCCATCTGTGGCGAATGAGTTGCAGTGGTCATCAATAGTAAGTTATGAAACATTCCAAAACCTTCCAACATAAAAATTATACCTCTATATTCATTCAATCCAATTTTATTAAGTTCTATTTTCATTCATTTATGTTTCTAGTTCATTTCTGCATATTACACTATGTTTTCAAACACTTCATACTTCTTAAGTTCTACATAAATAATCAATCTATTTTATCAATTTGTTGCATTTAGATCATTGAATTTGAACATACTTTCGTTATACTTGCATTATTTTGAGTGAACCACCTAGAGTTTGTGTGGTCTATCTCACTTCTTTAGGTGAAAAACCCTAATTGAGCAAGAGAGTCATAACACCTACACCTAAAATTTTATGGTTCATTTTGGTGAACTTGCATATTGAAAATTATGTTTCTAAGTTACATATGCATTTACATCCTAGGAATCACTACATTAGCTTTCTCACTATTTTGCATCCTAGGGTTTACAACATTAGATTAGTGAATATCTCATATAGATTTCATTTTTGCACTTCAAAACATTAAAAATACTAAAATTATGAATTTTAATCCTTGTTTTGCTTTAGAATAGCATAAAAATCACTTTAATTTTTTTGAAAAATCACAAAAAAGTTCACCCCTGGACTCATTCACCACCCTGGACGAATTAGTCCAGTTGCACTTTCTGCACAACAATTTCTATCATTTTCACAATGTTTTTTGCATTTCTATTTTCTGATACTACATTTTTGTTTTAGTTTATAAAAATTATGTTATTTTCATTTTATTATTCCTAGTTTTCATTGCATTTGCATCCACCCTACCTTTTGTGTTATGTGTATGAGTGTTTGGTTCTCTATTGATAATACTTTAGTGAGGCGAAGTTCCCAACTCATGGCTTCCCATGATAGAAAATTCATTGTGGACCTTGGGTTATCTAAAGATCCTACTCCTTGTATTGAAAATGGTGTATTATGCATGGATACTACCACTAGTACACCTTTGCATTCCCCTACAATCCATGTTGACACAAACATTAATTCCCTTCTACAATACAAAGTGGTTAACATTCATGAGGACTTAACACATCTCCAACATAACTTGTGTCTTCAAAACATTTCAACCACTACCATTCCTACAATAGACAACATCCATCAAATTCTTGAATGTGATAAAGGCTTAGATGTTATGAAACAAATTGTTGAGATATATCAAAAACATGCTTCTTCCACCTCTAGCACATCTCAACCAACAAACAGTGTGGTTAGCTAAGGAGGATCTCATATTCCTCCTTCAACTATAGCATCCATACCCACCTATACCACCACTCAAATTACAACCATGCAATAGGTTAGTCATATGACTCCTTTCACTATTCCAACTAGCATTCCTAGTTTGTTTATGGCATCAAATGTTCCATATTCCAAAACCTTCACCCCTATTAGTGTCCCTTTCACTTGTCCTAACATTACATACACTCCATCACCATTCTCTCTTCCACCTCATACCACTTACACTGACCCTATCACAACACAACTCTTTCACACTGTTTTCTCCATGCAACAACAAATATCTACCATAAACCAAAGCCAAAAATGCACCACCCACCTATTCTGTCTGTAGCAGTCCATTATCTTTGGAAATCTTAAGAACATCGATGCCACAAAGGAAATGAGATGCCAGGTTTGAGAAGTACAGAGGCAAAGGAGACCCTACTAATCATGTCAATGCCTATACTGCCTTATGCAATGATTTTGTCATTGAAGATAAACTATTAGCTAAATTGTTTCTTGGGACTTTAAAGGATATTTCCTTGGAGTGGTTTTCCTCTTTACCCAACCATTTAATTCATTCATTTAATGAACTTGTTGGTGCCTTTATAAGCCATTTCCAAGTACATATGACTCCTAAAAAGACAATGGCTGATTTAATGAGGTGTAAACAAAATGTGGATGAAAAAGTAATTGATTTTATTTCACGCTATCAGTCATTGTATACTAAAAAAGATGTCAAGGTTCTTGATTCACATCTCCAAAATATTTTTATTAAAAACTTGAAAACTAACATTCAAAATAAATTGACCATGATGAAATTTCCTTCTTTCATGCATTTATGCATAGCCCTTTGTGACTATCACAACTTGATTGTACTAACTTTGTAATGCAAAATCCACTTCTAGCCGATCTAAGAAGTCTAAACAAAGCAACCAAAACAACTCACAAAACTTTAGAAAACCAAATAAGGCTTATTATAGTTCAATCCTCCTCCTCCACAACCACCTCAACCTGTCAACAACCAAGTGTGCCGTAGAAAAAAGTACTCTTTGCTTGACATAAGATTAATTCATGATCAATTGGACTTAATGAGGCCTTGATTAAGGTGTTGTGAGGCATTTTATGCATCCACACTAGGTCTTGGACCCTTATAAATTCAATAACATGCTTTTAATGACATCTTGTAAAGGACTTTCACACTTTTCTAGACTTAATTAATGTCTTGTAATGTGTCTTACACATTCACATTGGTTTTTATGCCTTTCTATGCTATGTGGACCTCATTTTAGAGTTGTAAAGTGTATTTAATTACACTTTCACATTGAATTGTATGTCTCAATCCCTAATTAACCTTTGCATCATCATTAACAGGCCCCTGTTAACCCATATTGTGCATCATGAGGCTGAAATTGATCAAATACCTGGCAAGGTTGCAATTTAAACCTTATTTCCTTATCCCCTAGCACCTTACCTGTCAAAATGGCCCCTATGGGACCCATTCACCATGCATGGAAAATCAATCCCATCTAGGTGGGACCCATTCACCATGTGTGGTAAATCAGTCTCATTTGGCCCAATTTTGACCTTTGAACAAGAAAAAAGTGAAATTTAAGTTCATTATTTCTTCATGTCGGCCTATGATGAGGTATTAATGGGAAAATAAGGTGAAATTACTATAAATATAAGTCTTTTAACTCATTTTCATATTGATTCTTCAACATTCATCCACCAATCATCCATCTCAAGTCAAGCAACTTAGGGTTTCATCATTGCAAGTCTCCAAGATATCAGTTTTTAGACAATCAAGGGTAGATTCTTCATGTTTTGCTGTAGAATTTCAAGATCAAACATCATGGAAATGTAATCAACTCCATTATTGTATGTTTCATTACATTTTTTCATCATTTTGGTTTAATTACCTAAAAGGGGTTTGACCAAGGAAAACCCCCATTCCCTAAAATTCAACATTTCTTCTTATCTTCTTGTGTATTTGCAGATTTAGGACTCTTGGAAGCTTGGAAATCATTGGAGATCAAGTTGAAAGGTTTCTCAAGTCTTCTCTTCATTCAACAAGTCAAAATATAAAAAAAAACTCACTTTCAAGTTCATAAATCAAAGTTTCAGAAGTGGAAACCTGTAGAGAATCAAAGTGCAGATCGAGAGCCCTGGATTCCACTCTTGAATATTCAAAAATTCAAAAGTGGACTCATTTACCATGAGTGCTGAATGAGTCCCACTTCCAGGTCAATTTTAAGTTTTTTTCATTTTATAATACCCTTTTGTCAAAAATAGGTTTTGGCTTAGTTTTGCAAAACTGGGACTAATTCACCCAAAATGGCGAATTAGTCCCACCAGGCCTAAAATATAGTATCAAAAAAGTTTCAAATGTAATGTAAAAACTTCATCAAGATTCCAGGCACAAAATTTTAGTTTGGTTCATTTTTGTTAAGTTTTGCATTCATTTCTAGTTTATTTCTACATAACACAATGTGTTTGAAACAAATCACATTTCCTAGGTTTTGCATACTTAATCAATCAGTATTATCAATTAACTGCATCTATAACATTGCATTTAGTCATACAAATGACACCAATTTCATAAGGAGTAACAATAAAAGAATAATAATCAAAATGGGAGTGGGAACTGGTGCGAGTGAGCGAGAAAAAGCAGGTTCTGAATCTTCGAACAGCGCGGGGGGTGGGGGTTCGAGGGAATCTTAGGCGAATGTGAAGACCACTTTGGGTCTAGATAAAGGTAAGTCAGATTCTGATGATAAGGACATCCACGAAAAAATCTAGGTGGATCCAGGTGGAAAGGATGGATCCTCTATTCCCAAAGTTGTCGTGGATGTGTCGGTCAAGGAGGGTGAAAAAGGTAAGTCATGGACTTCTTTGTTTGGATTTAAGCCAAATGAAAAATCTTCTTTTCCTCCTATGTGCATCCTTTCTGATCCGGGGTCTGGAAAGTTTTCTATATCTGTGCCGGATGAAATCATAGACCACAATATTGCTAGGATGGACAATGTTTTGGTTGGTAAATTTTTGGGTCCTAGGCCTAATATTGAAGTGGTAAGGGAGTTTGTCAAGAATAAATGGAAAACCAGTGGTCTGGTTTTGGTAGCGGCACTCCCTAGAGGTTTATTTGCTTTTTAGTTCTCCTGTAAAGAGGACTCTAGGGCTGTTTGTAGTGGTGGTCCTTGGATTATCATAAAGTCTTCCTTGGCCCTGAAAAAATGGTCTTCTAGGGTAGATCTATCTGATTCAATATTTGAAATGGTGCCAGTATGGGCTAGATTTCCTGGTCTTCCCTTGGAGTATTGGAATAATGATATCTTCAACGGGATTGCTAGCTCTTTTGGAGAACTTTTTTCCATTGACTCAATGACTACGGCAAGGAAGCGGTTGGTCTTTGCTAGAATCTGTGTTGGGGTCTCTCAAAATGCTGATCTTCCCTCCTCGATTGACATCCAATCTAAGTTAGGGGTGTGGAAGCAAGCTATTGAATTTGAAACAACACCCTTTGTTTGTTTCAAATGTCAAAAATCTGGGCATTGGGCTAAGAAATGTCTGTTGAATAATAAAAGTGAAAAGGAGAAAGCGGCCAACCCTAAGAATGTTTGGAAAAAAAAATCTGAGGAGGTGAAGCTTGTGCCTATTCCAAATTCGAAAGAGAATCTTGAAGGATGTACTTCCCCTCAAAACTTGAAGGATACTCATAAACACTTGAACGAGGATGCTTGCTTTGAGTCTGAAGGAACCTGCTCTTAGGTTCCTAAGGATCCTAAATATTTCATCTCCCCCCCTGGGGAAAGAAAGGATGGCTTTCCTTCCGAGGAGGGGGCCAGGGAAACTTTGGAGGTGGCTGCTGCCAGAAATGATGTTTCGGGTTTAGTTTTGTCCTCTCCTTTATTGTCGGATGGATGTATGAGTGTTCCTGGGCTGAAGGAAATACCCATTATGGGTTTATCCCTAGAGATAGGAATTCTGGCCTTTGTTCCATTTATTAACCCTTGCTCTATTGGGGTTAAGTCTCAGGAGGGAGCCAATCTAAAAGTAGTGAAGGACATTTATGAGATCCAAAGTATGAATATGAAAACACCTAATCTCAATACTCCAGAAACCAAGAATGGTTTAATGGATACCCTCCCTTGGGACTAGAGACTATTACCTGAGAAGGATGGAGAATTTGGTAGAGAAATGGAAAGCCAAGATGAAACTGAATGGGAGGAGGTTATCTCACATTCAAAATCCAAAAAAGAAAAAAAGAAGGTGAAGGAATCTTCTAGCGGTATGGTCACCAGAACTAGAGCCAAGGCCGATTGTGGGATGTCCAAACCTTACCTGGGAAGAAAATCTAAAAAATGGCAAAGGGAGCAAGGTAGCCTTCAGGATATTGTGGATGGTATCCAAATGACCATCCCGGAGATACTTCAATCACCAGGTAAGAAATGAAAATAATGTCTTGGAATATAAGAGGGCTGAATAGCCATCATAAAAAGGATGTTTTGCAAAATTTTGTTAGGGATCATAAACCCGATATTCTTCTTATTCAAGAAACTAAAATGCCTAAAGATAAAGTAGAAAATCTCAAAAAAATTCAGAACTGTGGGGCTCATGGAAATAGTTTTGCGGGAGCTTCGGGAGGTATAGTTACTTTTTGGAATAAATTGTTTATTAAAGGTGAACCCTTAATGGAGAATGGTAATGTTGTGGCTACTAGATTCACCCACATAAGAGAAAATTTTTGCTGGGTCCTTTCCAATATATATGCCCCAAATTGTAAGAATGCTAGAAATTCTTTTTGGCTAGAGTTATCTGGTTATCGTAGATGTTTGGCCTATGAACACTGGTTGGTCATGGGTGACTTCAATACTCCCCTCTTGAATGCTGAGAAATTTGGGGGTTCTCAAGTCCATTGGGATAGTAAATCTGGCCTTTCCGACTTCATAAATAACAATGCTTTGATTGATTTAGACCTTCAAGGAGCTTCTTTTACCTGGACTAATAGGAGATTAGGGCCTGATCTGATCCAAGTGAGGCTTGATAGGGCCCTAGCTTCTGGCCATTGGTTTATTGAATATTTTTGTGCTTTGAGAGCTTTATCGAGGGTTGGATATGATCATTTTCCCATTTGTCTTTTGGCGGATCCTACCAAGGTGAAAAAGAACTTCCCTTTCAGGTTTGAGAAATTTTGGCTTTCTCATCCTCGAATTTTTGAGGAAATCCACAGATGGTGGAATATAGATGTTTCTGGCACAGCTATGTTTAGGATTGCTAAAAAATTAAAGGAAGTGAAAACGAATGTGTGAAGATGGAAAAAGGATGCTTTTGGGAATATTTTTGGATCCAAAATGGAAATTCAGGGCAAAATTTAGGAGATTCAATTTAAAATCCAAAAATGGGGATACATTGACAATTTCAGAGAAAAAGAAAATAAATTCCTCACTCAATTGCATGACATAATTGCTAAAGAGGAAGTGTTTTGGCGTCAAAGATCTAGGGTGTCTTGGTTGACTGAGGGAGATAGAAATTCCAGATTTTTTCACCTGACTGCTTCAAAACACAGGGCTACTAACAGAATCACTCATATTGTTTACAATGGGACTAGTTTTGAGGAGGAAGATGATATCAGGGAACAAGCAGTCCTATTCTTTAAGAACCTTCTTTCATGTAATGGAGAGATTTTTACTGAAGCTCAAAACTCGTTGATTGAAGCTATACCTCAAGTGATTGGTCAAAATGAAAATTCTTTAATCACTGCTATTCCTTCCAAAGCTGAAATAAGGAAAGTTGTCTTCTCTTTTGATGGTAATAAAGCTCCTGGACCTAATGGTTTTCCTTTATTCTTCTTCCAAGTGTTTTGGGAAATTGTTGAACCGGATGTGGTGAACGCTGTCAAGGAATTCTTTGGATCAAGATGTTTGTTAAAAGAACTGAATGCTACTTTTGTGGTCCTTATTCCTAAAAAACCTGGGGCTTCAGATTTTCAAGCTTTTCGGCCAATAAGCCTATGTAATTCTATTTACAAAATTATTTCAAAGGTGTTGACTGCAAGAATGCTTTTTGTGCTTCCCCAAATTATTGCTCTACAGCAGAATGGTTTTGTGCCAGGTAGGTATATTATGGATTCTATTGTTACTATTCATGAGAACTTACATTCATTAATGGCTTCGAAAACTGAAGGGTTTATTCTTAAACTGGACATTTCTAAAGCCTATGATTGGGTTGATTGGGATTTCTTGTTTAAAATTATGGACAAGTTTGGTTTTAAGAACAGAGTCATCCAACTGGTGAACCAACTTGTTTTGACAGTCTCTTCTGCTGTCATTGTGAATGGATCACCATCAAGGTTTTTTCAGACATCTAGAGGCCTTAGACAGGGAGATCCTATCTCTCTGATTTTTTTTACTATCTTGGCTGAGAGTTTAGGGAGAAATATTAAAAAGCTTATTGATCAAAGATCCTTAGTTGGCCTAAAACTGTCCTCTTCTCCTCTCATCTGTTCCCATCAACAATTTGTTGACGACACCATCCTTATGGGCAGATCTACTGTCACTGAAGCTAAGACATTTAAAAAAAATTCAACCTTTATGAATCTACCTCTGGGCAAGTTGTCAACAGGGACAAGAGTTCCATTTTTTTCCTCAATACTCTGGAGTATAGACAAATCAAATTTGCTCGTATCCTTGGATGCCATGTTGAGTCTCTTCCATCAAGTTATCTTGGCTTACCTCTTTGTTCTAAACCTTCGAAATCATTCTGGATTTCTTTGGTTGAAAAATTCATTAAGAAGCTTTCAGGTTGGAAAGGAGCTCTTCTTAGTCAAGCAGGAAAAGTCCAGCTCCTTAAGGCTTCTCTGCAAAATCTTCCTACTTATGCTCTCAGTATATTTAAAATCTCTGCTAAATATGCGGAGGCCATTGAAAAAATTCAGAAAAGGTTTCTATGGTCCGGAGTGGAGGACAAGAAGAGAATGCCACTTGTTGGATGGGATCTGGTCTATAAACCCAAATCAAGGAGGGGATTGGGTTTAAGGAAGATTAAAGTGTTGAATATGTCCCTTCTTGCTAAACAGCTGTGGAGAACTCTTACTTTAAATGGAGAATGGTGTGATACCTTAAAGGCTAAATATTTTAATAATTATGAGTCTTTAAATGAAATTATAAACTCTTCTTCTTTACCTTGTGGGTTAGTCTGTTGGAATGATATGGGTAAAGGAAGAAAGCTTTTGGAAATGGGAATTGGATGGGTGATTGGAAATGGAGATTTAGTCAGGTTTTGGGAAGACAGGTGGCTTTTTAAAGATCCTTTAATCAGAATAGAGAAATTTAGTAAATGGATGAATGATTGTAAAAAGGAATTTGGAATCTTAGTTAAAGATTATTGGAGGAACGGAGATTGGGTTGATTTGAAGACCATTAGTCCGGATCTTGGCCCTGTTCAATCGGCTTTTAGAGCCCTTAGACCAGCTCAAGACCAGATGGAGGACACTGCTGTCTGGTTAGACAATCCGTCTGGTATTTTTTCAGTTGCCTCTGCCACTTCTATGTTGGTTTGTATGAAGGAGCCTCCTCCCTTTTGGGCTAAGGCTTGGATTAATCACTTGACTCCGAAAATCAATATTTTCTACTGGATTATGCTACAGAATAAGATTCTCACCTTGGACAATCTTGGAAAAAGAGGAATTCAATTACCAAACAGGTGTTATATGTGCAGGAATGAAGCCGAGACTATTAATCACCTTTTCCTTCATTGTCCTTTTGTGTTGAATATTTGGGATAAATTACTGGGGCTTCTTGATCTGGTGTGGGTTTTTCCTGCTTCTGTCGAAGATTTTTTCATTCAATGGAAAGCTCCCTCTAAAAATCCTTTTGTGAGAAAGCTATGGTCTTTTATTCTTCCTTTTGTGTCTTGGAATATATGGAAGGAAAGGAACAATAGAGTGTTTAGGGATAAAGAAATGTCAGAAGGAGATTTGTTTGCTAAAATTGTTAGGGCTATAAAAGAAATTTTATCCTTAATTCCTGGAAAAATGTTCGAGAAAGCTTTCTGGTCTCCTTTTGATATTGCTATGGCCGAAAAATGGAATTCTAAATTAGTTGGATCAAATATAATCAAACCTGGAGTGAGTGGGAGAGATAATGCTATTTGGTCTATGCCGCCTTTGGGCTGGGTGAAAGCCAATTTTGATGGTGCGGCTAAAGGTAACCCTGGGAAAGCTGGTAGTGGGTGTGTGTTAAGGGACAACACGGGGGCTTTTATTGCGGCTTTTGCTGTGGACATTGGAATTCAAACTAATCATGTCGCGGAAGCAGTTGGGGCTTTTCATGCGGTCAGTCTAGCCCTCAAGATCAACACGAAACATCTTTGGCTGGAGGGAAATTCTTTGAATATAATAAATTGCATTCTTGGGCTTACCCCCCCCTCGTGGACCATCAAAAAATGGATCGAAGACACGAGAACTTTATTAAGCAAATTTGATAAAGTGAATGTTTCCCACACCTATAGAGAAGCCAATAGGGTGGCGGATTTCTTCGCTAATGAAGGGGTAAGGAAGGGTGGGGAAAACACATGGAGGAAGAATGACTACATTCATCCTGAAGTGAAAGCGCTTATTTATTATGATTCAGTGCATGGAAGAGAAGGCAATCTTAGTCATAATGAAACGGATAAAGATCAGGTACATCGATTTCATTAGATTTGATGGGACCGACGTCATTTTCTTTTTTAAGAAGGGCTGTGGCACGCTTTCTGGGTATTCGACAAAAAATACCTAAACGGGACCCAGAGCAACTGTTCAGTGCTTATTTACAGTGAGCTGATTATGGGTGGAGAAAGAAAACGGGCGGAGCCGAGCAATTTCCAGGAGCACAGAAAGAATGCTAAAGCGTGGGAAAGAATTGAAAAGGGGGGTTTAGTCCCATATATGGAAAAGCTTCATGGTACGGATGAGGGGATTCTGAACTATTTTGTTAAAAACTGGAAAAATGGAGAGATCGTGTTGTTTGGCAGGAATGTTAAGCTGAGTGAGGACTTAATAGGGGAGATAACTGGTCTTTCTACTGAGGGTGTCAAATTCTACCGGGACCGACGATTCTCTGATGAAGTGGTCATTAAATTTCCCAAAAAAGATAAGGAGAAAGCGAAGATGGTGAAGGTTGCTAATAGCTACTTTGATGTGGAGTCCATCAAATCTATTTGGAGGAAAGTTTTAAGAGTTGTTATGGAATATATCACGGTTGACGGGCGCTTTACCAGAGTCTATGGTTACCACTTTGCCATTCTGAACCATTTCTGGCATAAGGTTCGTATATCTCTGCCTTTTTACTTATTTTCTTCTCTGAAGAATTACCTCGATGATGTGGAAAGAAACCCTAGGAGGAATGCTATTATTCACCCTGGTCTTGTTAGGCTCATTTTTGAGCATTTTCAAAATTTACCTGCTTTTCCTAAAACTATTGATATTGAAGAATTGGATGATGAGGAGACAGAAAGTAGTAGGGAGATTGAACCTCGGGCCCCCCCAGCTTGTGATCTTGTTGGCCCTGATACCTTTGATCCCCATTCCTTGTCTTGTCGAAAAACCCTTAAAGGCTCTGCCCCGCTGTCTTTTCCTAAGCGGCAACCTCTGCTTGAGTGCCCTAGTCCGGGTTTTATCACCCCACCTTGTCTTAATCCTCAACCATCTCCTGGTTGCCCTACTCCTGGTTTGTCCCCAGGTGTGAAAGGTAACCTTGTTATGAAACTCGTTTCGCATTTAGGGAATTCTATGGAAATCCTCTCCGACAAGCCCATGGTCAGTAAGGAGTCGACCCCT
The DNA here is from genome assembly GCA_007258455.2 of Sequoia sempervirens. Lineage (NCBI taxonomy): Eukaryota > Viridiplantae > Streptophyta > Pinopsida > Cupressales > Cupressaceae > Sequoia > Sequoia sempervirens. The sequence goes on along the minus strand of VDFB02105785.1, from coordinate 150,714,565 downwards.
AGTGCTCCTACTGCTGGTAATTCTGGGAATGATCATTTAGAGTCCCCTATTTAGGATGAAATCAATTCTGCCTTGAATAAGCTTAAGCTTGAGGATTTGGTTAGTATAGCAGAAAAAAGTATGGATGGCCTTTTTACCATACTCAAATGGACCCAGAAAGAAGTCTGTAAATTGAAAGGTCATGTTACTGATCTCAGCAACAAGGTCAAGGATATGGAGCAGAAAATTAAGGGGAATAGTGGAGAAAATGATGAACATGAAACTCCTTTACCGAGGAAAAGATAGCAGTTATAGGAGGATAGATTAGCTAGCATCGAGTGGAGCATGTCCAAGATTGAACAAAACATTAGGGCTACTATTGCTAATAATTATTAAATTGCAAGGCATAACACCATCATCATTAATGCGATGGTTGAAAAGCTTGAAAAAAACCAAAAGGGATCACTGGTTGTGGAGTTGGATGTGGACAGGGCTGGCAGCAGATCAGCTAGTGAAGGGATTTCGACTCGTACGAGGGCTAACATCAAGAGGAAGACCCCGACTTCATCTCATATGGTCCAAATTCTCAAGCAGGGGTTACAGGACATGCAGAATGTTGAAAAGGAAGTTGAGGATTTACTTAACACCTTGGAGTAATGTAATGTTTTGTTTGTTGGTTTTTTGGGTGGTCCTTTTTTAGGGCCCTTTTGTCTTTTATTGCTGTCTTTTCCTTCTTCGAGACAGCTGTCTGATTGTTTGTCCTTTCTCTATCTATCTCTTGTTGTTTAAACTCTGTGGTTTCAAGTCCCTGTAAAACCTATTTTTTCCTTTTCAAAAACATTGCATTTAGTCGTAATTTCATAATACATGTTTTATATTGAGTGAACCACCTAGATTTTGGGTGTTGGATGTATCTCTTTTCATTAGGTGAAAGACCCTAATTGAACAAAAGACACCTAACATTCCTAGTCCCAAAAATCAATGGTTCACCAAGTAATAGCTATTAAAGTCGCCATACCTTTTACTTATGGGGACCCAAAGAGACAGTTTACCCCTTTACTTGATACTCTCCATAACACAATGAATCAACTGCTACAACAATACATAATCACTTCATGTACATTCAAACCACTTGATCCTACCAAGCCTTTATCCCTCACCTTTAAACCAAATGCTTATTGTCATTTTCATCACCAAAATGAACATGACACAAAACAACGCAAGTGTCTCAAACAACTAGTGCAAGACCTCATTGATTCTGGTCGTCTATCCATTGCGGGTGTTAATGATTAGGGCAATAAGTCCATCACCCCTCCCAATTAGAATTTGCAATTTTTTACCAACCTAATGACTAAACACAATATATCATTTGTCAAAGCTAGTGAACCTTCAAACACTGATGTGATGAATGTTGATACAAATATTGAACAACATGATTTTCCTCCAATTGTTACCCATGTTAATCCTATGGATGAATTGGTGGGTACGATAGATGTTATCCCTCATAAGGTCCCAACTGACAAATCTCTTGATATTATTTTTTCTTCTCACGATATACTTAAAAAAATTCTCAAAGGTCCTATTTACATAGTCGGCTGCATCCATGATAAGCCCACCAATGGGATATTAATAGATCCTGCCTATGGAAAGAATGTGATCATAGAGGAATTTTAGTATTACATAATCTTTATCAAGATTATTATGACAAACCCACAACATGGATTAAAACACATACTAGTTTTGCATGCCCTAGGATCAGATCGATTTTACTCCCATTATAGATAGGACCTAAAAAATTGGATGTAACATTCTTTATCACTCCATAGTTGGACCAGTTTTGGTTTTCCGCTATGTCATCCTTGGCTTGGCTCGATGAAAGTTGTCCCTTCAGTCATTCACAAATGTTTGAAGTTTTTTCTTGATAATGAGATATTTATTGTACACCATAGTGGCTTAAATCCAGTGTCTTCTAAAGGTAATTTTTCCTTGGAAGCCTTCTGTCCTGAACCTATGGAACCCATTACCCTCGCAAAGACTTCCTTTTCATTGCCTATCAAAATTTCAAAGCCAAACAAATAGCCAAATTGTCTCTTTGCCACATGTCCCCATCCACTTCTGACACTCCTATCCTAGATGAGATAATGCTTCAACCTAAATCCCAACCTAAACAAACATTACAACCTTCAGAGCAACCAACAATAAAACTCTTCACCTTCATCCTCTAAATTTCCAAGAGATAATGACACTAACCCCACCATGCCTCCTCACATTAAACACATTTAGAAATAAAAAGTGAAATTGATTGAACCATCTCATTCGGTTCATTGTGTTCCTACCCCTCAGGAAGAAAAGGAACCTCTAGTGGATCAACCCGCTCTTACACCCACAAAAATTCAAAATAGAATCAAAAGCAACTGAGGTGCTAGAGAGCGTAGGTGTCATCATCATTTCCTTGCTCATCAATTACATGTAGAAGAACACAAAGAAAATTAAAATCCACATTTGATAGAAGAAATAACTGACCACCCTTCTCCTCTTGACCCGCCACAAGATAGTATGATACAACCATCATAGCAAAACAATCTAATACAATAGCCACAAATCCTAATTCACCCTTCATTGGAAATTACCATTCGTCCTCTTATTGTGATCAACTTAGATGACAATGAGATACATGATGAATTAAATACATTATTTTCCTTGTCTATGAGCTTCACTGAGATGTCTCCTATCAAGAGTAATGCACCTGGTACTTCCCCTAGTTTGACACTTGCAATTGTCCCTTTAGATAGTCAACCACCCTCACAATACAATGAACATGATTTGGAGGTAGATGACCAGTTAGATGGTTCACTTGCATTTAAATTCTTAACTAGCCTTTTAACATTTTCCTTTTTCTTTTCTTTTCTTTGGTGTGATTCCATGTGCATATCGTGTTCCCCCATGACAAGACGTATGATGTTCTCCCTCTCTTTGTGCACTTCGTTTATTTGTACCTTCATTCTTCTATATGTCGTATATTGCTTTTGTTTTGTGTTTTATTTTCTGGAATGACACAAAGTGTTGAGACACCCTATGTCTCTTCCATGTTAACCCAAAAAGTACCTTTTCCTTTTACTTTTTCTTTTCTTGTATTTTCCTTTTAGGGATGATGCAAGGCATTGAGACCGAAATTTCTCCTTCATGCTGACCCAAAATATTTTTCTATTTTTCTTTCACCTTTTTGTTTTGTTTTCACTTGTATTTCCCTTTTGGGGATGATGCAAAGCATTGAAACAACAATGTTTCTTACATGTTGACCCAAAATTGATTTTATTTGTATTTTGTTTTCGCTCTCTTTGTGTCATTCTTCTAGTTTTATGTATTTGGGGAATGATGACAGTTTTGAGCTCTTTGATAAAAAAATTGCAACAACAAACATACTGACCCCAAATCCATATATCTCTTATGTGTTTGGTGTGCTAATTTTTTGGGGCAACCCCTCTTTCTTTTGTTCCTTTTTCATTTGCATGACGTAGCCTTACACAAAAACATATGACTTGGCATGGGGGCTTTCCAAGTTTCCTCTCATGTCTTTTTTCTTTTTTTATTTTTCATTCACTACTTGAAAGTGATTGTTCATAGAACGGTGTGTAGAAATTCCTTTAAAGTGGGGGCATATATTGACATTATTCATTTTTTTTTTTTCTTTTCTTGGTTCTTAGTGTAGCCTTGTTACTTTAGACGATACATTTTCTTCTTTGTGGATGACATTAGGTATGATGTCTTTCATGAGCATGATCTATCTTAGCATATTAGGGCATGTGCACGATCATCATGGAAAAAATAGGCCTTGAAGTGGTAAAAAAAATAGAAAAATCAAAGTTAGGAATTTTGACGTAAAAATTTGAATAAGTTATCTATATTATTTAAAAAATATGTAAGAATAGAATCTATAGAAAATTGAATGTAGTTTCTAAACTACTAGGCTTTTTTTCTTTTAAATCTATTTGGTGAAAATTTTGAATTTCAATGCAGTAGTATTTAAATTTCAGGGAAAAAATAAGAAGTAGGTGTCTGTCTGACCACCCTAACCATAATAAAATGATAATATATTTTTATAATATTTTAGACATAAGTAGAGGACTCATGTATAAATGTGATGCATATATTTTTGTAATTTTTTTCCAAGTAAATAATTAATTATGATTTTTTTATTACATTTTTTAAAAAATATAAAAACTCGTATGTCTGACCACCTTAACTTGGTCAAAACTTCATGAAATTCCATTTTTCTTTTTTTTAATCCTATAGTATGTGAAGCATAGAATGTAATGCATGTTTTGGATTCCAAAAATGTGATACCATTTGAAAGCTATGGATTTTTTTCAATCAACCTATCAATCAGGACTTTAGTCATAATTCAAATAGAAAAAGAATAATAATTATTAATTAAATTCAAAGTAAAGCATAATTTGAATACCCTTTAAAAACCCTTTTCATTTCATCAATTTTGGGTAAAAATAAAGTCGTCAGCCACATACCCTACAAGTACCCATCATATCACCACTTATTGGCCCATCATGATCCTACACATACCCATTACATTCCTCTTGGTGGCATTATATGACACACTTCATCCCCTTAGTTGTGAATTTTCTATTCTTTGATTGGTCCTCTCTTACATACATTAGACACAATGTTCCCTAAGTGATAGACCTTGCATGAACTAAACAAGATTCATTTGAACATTTCTTTTGCATTTTATAATTTTACATTCATATGGCCACCTTGCATAATGCAACTTGCATGCCTATGGTGCCATCCTGTTTATTCATGGGTTCTAAGCATATGAAGTTTTGCTTGTCTCATGAAGCATGAACCGACATTTTCCTTTGCGACAACTTTTTAAAGTTATCAAAAGGTATACCCCTAATATGGTTGAGCCGAAAGCCAATTCTGAGGCACAACTTTCCCATAGCCACCTATGTATTTGTGAGTACATACTAGCTGAGTCTATACTTATCACCTTTTGGGCCTTCTCACCCAATAGATAGCCATGAGTTCCATCGCCCTATAGTGAGTATGCATTTTCTTTTTTAAGAAAACAACCTACATCTAATCCAAAACTAGATGGACAAATGATCAGAGCTTGATCTAATTTTTCCTTTTTCTCTTCCTTTTCTTGTCTCTTTCATATGCATTTTCCTCTATTCTTATGTTTATTTTTCCATGGGATCTTCATCCTAGGGACTTGATCATCCCTCTTGATCATTTTTGTCTGATTTTGCTAGCATAAGTACATTTGGATCTCTCTCGATATGCATGGCTACTTTAGTGTGAGTTCGAAGCAAGTTCATCCACTCAATAAAGTGGGGGCTAATTGTACCATAGAAAAATGGACCTTTAGACATTTTCATGGTCATTGAGCTCTTTTTCCTATGATGCTTGCCTTATTTTTCTTAGATTTAATGTTGTAATGTGACTTATACACTCACATTAGTTCTTGAATATTCAAATTATAAAGATTTTATGATGCCTTGTAAAGTTGTTTTGAAGTGTTGTAACACATTTCTACACTTTTCTAGACTCTTCTTATTATAATTAATCTAAATGTTCCTTTTTATCCCTTACCAAGTCTTATTTCAAAGTGTTGTAGACTCTTGTAACAAACTTTCAAACTTCTCTAGACTTGTCACCACTAAATACACCTTTCTTATGCTTTATTTGTCCCCTTTATGCACTTAAGAGCCTTAATTAAGTGTATTTTTAATGTAAACCCAAAAAATATCATTAAATAAAACTTAATCTCCAACACTCACTTGCATTCCTTGAGTGGGACCCATTCACCATGGGTGGTGAATGAGTTCCTCTTGGCACAAAGTTCAAAATAATTTAAAATTTCTTTCGTGTTTTTATTCATTATGACCTTAGGTTGATGTGTGATGTATTCTCAGGAAATTAGGGCATAAGTGTGTATAAATAAGTGTTTTTCTATCCATTTTAACCCCCTATTCACTCATTCATCATCAATCAACATTCTTGCATTCAATCCATCTAAGCATTCATCATAGCATCTTGGAGTAGCCATTGACATATCTTCATAATTGAACAATAAGGGTTTGGTGAGTTCATGACACTTGCATGTTATTTTTTCATCATTCCTTTCTTATTTCATTTCCCTTTATAGGGTATGATTACCAAAATAGAGTTTAACCAAGGAAAACCCCTATACTCTAATGCTTAACCATTTTTCCCCTCTTTGCATTTGTGTTTGCAGGTCTTGTAGGTAGATTAGTCAAAGAGATCAGTTATGAAAAGTGGTCAACAAGTCATTAAAGATATTTAAGTCAACAAAGACCTAATTCAAGCTTGGAGACATCATTCATCCCATTTTTCATAGATTTGAATCTGTCAACTCGACAAGAAGACATGTACAGATCTGGACCCACAAAGTTGACTTCATAATTTGCTAATTTCTGTAGGTGGACTTATTCTCCATCTATGGTGAATCAATCCTAGTACTAGAATGAAGAAAGTTTTTTTCAAGGTTTTCAGTTCCCAGCATCTGGAAACCTGTTTCAGCAGAATTTATCAGAAGCAAGACAATTCACCATATGTGGCAAATAAGTCCTAGTGGTCATCAATAGTAATTTCTAAAACATTCCAAAACCTTCCAGAATCAACATTGTACCTCCAGGTTTAAACCATCCAATTTCATTAAGTTATGTTTTCATTTGTTTATGTTTCTAGTCATTTCTGCATATCACACTGCGTTTTCAAACACTTCATATTTCTTAGGTTTTACATAAATAATAAAATCCATTTTATCATTTTTTTGTATTTAGATCATTGCATTTCAACATACTTTCATTGCACTTGTATTAGTTTGAGTGAACCACATAGATTTTGGGGGGTCTATCTCTCTCCTTTAGGTGAAAAATCCTAATTAAGCAAGAGAGTCATATAACTTACACATAAACATCTATGGTTCATTCATCATCTTATTTTATCATTTGATTTAATTACCTAAAAATGGTTTGACCAAGGAAAACCCTTATCCCCTAACAATCAACATTTTTTTTTCTCTCTCTCTCTTTGTGTGATTGCAGATCTAGATGCTTTGAAGGATTAGAGATGATTGAAGAATAGGTTTGAAAATTTATTAGAATAATCTCCCTATTTTCAAGGTCAAAATCCTCACAAAAAGTCACTTACAACCCCAAAAATTTGGGTTTTAGATCTAGACACTCGGAGGTATAGATTGAGCAAAGCAGGAGCTACAGATTCTATTTGTAAGTTTCCAATAAAATCCAAGTGGAATCATTCACCAAGAGTGGTGAATGAGTCCCACTATACCTTTTCTTCAAATATTTTTATGAATTTGGATACCCATTTGGCTAAAACAAGCTTCGGTGTAGTTTTCCAGAATTGTGACTAATTCACCTAGAATGGCAAATGAGTCCCACTAGGTTTAAAAAATAGCAATTTCAAGATTTCAGAGCTCCATTCCATCTCTCTCTAGATTCTAGGTGCACACTTTTAGCTTTTTAGCTTTTTTTTTTGTTTCATGGTCATTTCTATGTCATTTTGCATCACATTATGTCTTCCAACTCACTATCTTTCCCAAGTTTACACTTGGTGGTGAACCCCCATTTTTTTAAATGCACTTAATAGTGCCTTAATTTAGTATCCCTTTATATTTTCAAACTTATTTTGGACCTCTTAATTAAATTGAGCTTAATTAAGCCTTAATAAGCTCTTTTATTCATTTACAAGCCTAATAAATTATATTTTTTGAAGGGGAAACCTAACAATTATTAATGCCTAAACATAACAGTTTACCTTGAGCAATGTGTGTTCCAGGAATAGGGACCTAGGACCCATTCGCCCATGGGAAAATGGGTCCTCCCTAGACCTTTGGATCTAAATTTAAATTATGTTTTTGGCAATATCTTAACATCTTTAAATCCATAATTCAATGTTGGCTTGTGATATTTGAATTTTGGGAAATTAAGGATACATTCCTATAAATACAAGGTGCTTTCACTAAGTTTCACCTAACAATTTTATAGCAATCTTATGAACATTTTTGGAGCAACCAAGAGCATTCAAGAGTAGATATATCAGAGATTTATTGGAAATATCAATATCAATTCAACATGTCAAAGTTTTCTCGCATCATGCATGTTTTCAGAGCTAACATCATGATGTAGGTTTTAAGATCAAGTTTAAGCATTCAAATAATTATTCAAGTATCAATATCCACATCCAATTCAACCATTTCATGCAAGTTGTAGAATTTCTAAGATCTCCATTATCAAATATTCATTCAAGGGTTTGTTGAGTGGTAACATAGCTCTATTCATTCTTCATCCCCTCTTTCATGCATTATTTCAATTCAAGATTTGATTACCATAACGAGGTTTGACCAAGGAAAACCCCCATTCACCCAAAAATAAGCATTTTTCTCTCTTGTGTGTGTGATTGCAAATTTAGGTTGAAGAAGGATTGAAGACCTTTTGAAGAGGAAAACTTAGAAATTTGTCAAGGTTGTAAAAGTTGTCAAAGTTGTCAAACATGAAATCTAACCTACAAATCTAATTTTTGACTTTTCAACATTAAAAATTGGATGAATCAGAAACTATAGATCTATGTTAGAGGCTTCTAAAAGTTCCATAAAAACCTTCAGTAAAGACCCATTTTCCCATGGGGGAATGAGTCCCAGATAGCCTTGAGAAACTACCTCTTGGTGACTGGTAAACACATTTCTACCCTTCTCACATCTGCATTTGGTTTTCTAGTTCTCCTAGTATTGAGTTTAATATTTTCTTTTGATGTGTTAGATTGCATTTTGGAGTTTATTTTCTATTTCTAGTTTTTCTCCCCAAAGTGTTGTTTGACCTTGAACCCCATCCTTCAATCATAAAGAAATCTTAAGATTCTCACATTGATTCACCTAAGGGTTGTTAGTCAATTCTTTGTGTGGATCTCATTTCCTAATGAAATAAAAGAAAATAGGTCTATTTATTATCATTTTGTTTAATCGTTTCATAAACTCTATTTTTCATTATTTCAATAATATGCATACATGAGTGATTTGATAGGATAATTGAAGTAAATAGTTTCAATTTGTAAAATATTCGAATGTTTCATCAATATTCTTTACGTTAATGATTTAAATATATGATAAAATTTAATATTTTTTATGAATTAAACCATTTATTGATTGAAGAGCATAAATTTTTTAGAGACAAGAAATTCTCTGACGAAACTGTGATGAGGTTCCCTAAGACCGAAACAGAGAAGCAAAAACTTTTCTAGATGACAAATAGTTACTATGAGGCGGACACCATAAAAAATCTATGGAGAAAAGTGCTAAGGGTTATCATGGAGTACATCACTCTTGACGGCCGCTTCACTAGGGTTTACGGATATCACTTCGTGTTGCTCAATCACTTCCAGCATAAGGTGCGTGTTTCCATCCCTTTCTTCTTGCTCTGTTCCCTAAGAAATAGCTTTTTTGACCACAGTAGGAGCCCTAAAAGATACCCGATTCTTCACACGGGTCTTTTAAGGCTCATCTATGAGCACTTTTAGAATATGCCTACCTTATCAAATCCTATAGCCCCTTTGGAGCATGATGAGGATGATACAGAGCCTAGTACATCTAAGACTAAAGTTTCTTCCAGCCATGTCAACCTTTCCTCGCTTCCCCTGCCCTCCCCTTCTACCTCTGGCCGATCCCCCCAGCCTTCTAGTGCCTGCTCTATTCTTTCCCCTGGCCGCACAAACCCTAATGCTAAAGTGGTGGGCTCTAGTTCTGTGGTTAACAAGTTAGTCTCCTACCCTGATGACTCTCCTGTTGTTTCTGCTAAAGCGGTCAAGGTAAGTCTTGAGGATCCCCATTTCCCTCAAAATATTCAACAGGAGAACTGTAGCCCTCCCAGAGGTGCGAAGTCAGTTAATTTTGGAGTCAATTCTGATTGTGATCCCCCTGTTGACTTCGTTTGAACTGCCATGAGATGTTCTGTAGACCAATTTAATTCTACCAAATGGTTATTTTATGAAATCAATGAGTTGAAGACCAAAAATTTGTCTCTTCATAGTAAGTTAGGGGAAATTGAAGCCAAAGTTGCGGGGCTAATTCAGCTTGAAGTGGAGAAGAATACCTTTGTGAAGGATAACATACAAAAGGACAACACTGTTCAAAATGATCTTGATAAAATTAAAGGAACTATGAAAAAAATTGCTGATCAGAACTGCAGAATTGCCAGACATAACTCTTTAATCATCAAAGCCATGACCGAAAGATTGGAGAAAACCCAGAAAAGAGTGCTGATTGTCGACCTTGATCAGGAGAAAGAACAGGATGAGGAAGCAAGGATCTCTAAGCGAACCAATTCAAGTATGAAAAGAAAAGCCCTGACTACCCCAAATATGACTCAAATTTTCATGGAGGGGGTCCAGGATATGGTGGACCTAGAAGAGTTGCTAACAAGCTTCTGAAGTCTATGGATTAGCTGTGGCTGGGCCCAGTTTTGTCTGTTTGTCGGCCGTCTGATGACTTTTTTGCAGCTTTTTGTGGCTATTTGTTTTAGCTGGTTTTTATCTCTATGGAAGCCTTTTTGTCTTTTGGACCTCTGTTTTGGTCTTTGCTTGTAATGTTACTTTGTGGTTTCGGGTCCCTGTAAAACCCGTTTATCCCCTTTTATCAAAAACTATTATTATTTCTAGAGTACATGTAAATGACACTATGAAACAATGAAATATGAAAGTAGCTAGAGCTAGAGAGATGATAGTTCATTAACCATAAAAAGTTAGTAGTTCATTAACCATAAAAAGTTAGTATAGAAAAAACAAATTGAATCAAAATTACTAGAATATATGAACACTCGGCCAAAAGAAATAAGGCCTTAAACTTCAATTTAATCTACTTTTTCTTTAAAAAATGGTCAAAGGGGATGTAGTTAAAAATGCAAATAGATTAAAGCTTCCTACTTGTATGGGGTTGCTATTTTATTCAATATATTTGAATTTTTTTTAGATATCTGTCTAGATATTGTTATGCATTCTAACTTAGATATAGACTCTATCAAGAATGTAGAAAATTGACCAACAATAATGGTGTGCAAACTGGTTTTTAAAGAAAATTTTCAACCTTCCCGAGCCTGCTTCGATGTACAGAGTTGCAATTGCAAGGCAATGGTATTAGGAGCATGATGTAGCTAAACTGTTAGAAGATTGGATTTGCCCTAATGTGTATTTACTTGAATTAAGGAATGTGAAGGATCGCCAAATTGCGAGTTTACTTAGTGAAATGTTTTATCTCTAAATAGACAATTCATGCTGGCTATTAAAGAGGAAGATTTCTACATGACTTTGTACCTGATTGATGCAACTTATGCTACGATGAAATATTACAAAACGGAGACCTGGTTCCAAATTTCTAGTTGACAAGGTTTTCAAAGAATTACATGCAAACAGATATAACAGGGAGATCACTACTATTAGTGATTATTTCTCCCCATTGCGTATTAGAAAACCCACTGCAAAGCATTGCCCAAAATACATCTAGTATTCCCATCTCTAAACGAATAGAATAGAACATAATCCAAGTCCTTTTGTCTACGATGTAAACGTTTTATTCTTGTTGGATATGATGGAAAGGCTTGCTGTTCTTGTTCACGGTCAGCTCGTGGCAGCTGCTGGAGAGCAGATAGAGATTTTTCGTCTTTATTTCATGGATTACCTGATGCCTTCTTAGAACTTGTAGACACAAAATCAAAGTGGGTGGTACTTTTAAAAGCAATATGATTTATCCAAATACCTTGTCAACCCAGACTCGAAGATGTTTTTACTAGTACATCATGGCCTGTGATTAGAGTTACAGCGGTAACAACAGTTATGATATTTCTAAGTGCGTCAAAAAATTTAACATGCAGAAACATTTTAAGAACCATGTTGGTAACTGATGCGAATCAGCGAGTTTGCATGGAGTTCACTGTCATGTGCATCAGCCCGTTAAATTGCCATTCACTACCATAGTTTCTACTATTTTAGTATATTTCAGTTTGTTGTTTACAAATCTTCCAACGATGTATTGAAAACTGTCATTTATGAGTTTCTTTTTCTGTTTTCCCTTAAATGTTTTTCTATTCTATGAAACAATGTATTGAGCCTTGTTCCAAAGCTGCTTTCTTTTATTTTAAAATAATACAATGCTTTTTTCTGTGTGTAAAATCTTCATTATTGCTTATTGGCATTGATCACAGATGTAAGGGAATGCATTTATCACTACTATTTTGGGTAATTTCTTCAAATCATACTGTTGTTCAACTCTTTGTTACAAACATGTCGTGTCTTCTCTGATATAAATGTATAAAAATATAATAACGGACAGTGGCACAACGTAGTATCAAAATTTACCCTCTCTCACACAAAGAGTTGAAACGTAGGGATGCCAAAATAAAGCGGAAATACGGCAACGTAAATTTACAACAGCGAACGGATTTTTGTTCAACAAGCGTGACCGTTTTAAATTCTAGGCCTAGCTGGATGAAACGATTTCAATTATAAATTATTATATTGATTAAATTGATACATTTATAACTCATCAAAATATACATTTTGCATCTTTCACATATGTAGAGACAAGCACAAATAAAAAAATAAAAAATTGAGCAGGCATCTGATTAATAACTTAATAAAGGAAAAGCAGTCCTATTATTATTGTAATATAAAACTATTTATAACATAACATTACGATAATAGATAGTGAAGCCGCGTCTTCTACATTAACATTTACGAGTCGAAATTTCATGTCTACCATCATTTTTCTCATCGTCGAAACCAACATGCAGTAATATTAATATGGTCGACCACAATCTAGACAACGTCTTCTTTACTTTATATATTTTGCGCGGACATGGTATCTGCAAAAAGAACAAAAAAGAAAACATAATTAATCACACAGCCTACCTAAGAACGAGTACAGTTACACACATATGAAAGACATGGAAATGTAAACTGAGTTAAAACAGAACTGTGTAACTTACAATATCTAATGAGTAGGATGAGGTGGAGGAGACTCATGCATGGGAGGACGATTGTACTTTCCATGCTTTGGTGGGGGGCTTATTACTGGCTTGGGAGGAGATTTGTTGAAAGGAGGATGCGGTTTACCATGGGCATTGAAGAAGGGGGAGCCCGGGTTGTGATAGTGAGGAGCATTAGCAGGAGCGAAGGGTAGGGGTTTGCGAAAAGGTAGCGGCTTTGGAAAAAGGGGAGAAGGGTAGGGTGATTGTGGCTTTGGAAGTGTAGGAGGGTGAGCGTCTTTCGTAGGAGGCTTCTTCTCGAATGGGGGCTTGTGAAGGGGTGGGGACTTCGGAACGAAGGGAGAAGGGTGGTGTGGCTGTGGGCTGTGAAGTGGCGGTGGAAGCGTAGGAGGGTGAGCTCCTGGTAAAGGCTTTCCATTGTAGTGGAAGGGAGGCAATGGCCTCTCCGATGAACACACTGAGAGAAATGCGAACAAGACGATAGGTAAAAGGGAATGATGAAAAGTCATCGCCATTGTTGATGGTGAATTGAAATGGTGCAATGGTTGAAGAGTATTTATACACAACTCGCACTGCTCAACTGCTGTATTTTATAACTTTCGGCGGCAGCAAATAAATCAATAGGAAGACATGGTTATACGTGCCGTGAATGACGGAAAACTCGAGATTTGCGAGAGGGAGATTTTCCACAAACTTGACTTGTGTTTCAGACGTGTGTACGACAAATTCAGTGTGTTAATCATACATCAATTAAGGAGTTAAGAAAAATATTTCGGCAGTTCACAAAGTCCAAATATTTGACACTTTCAAGAGTTTACTGCGGCGTTAGCGTGTCCTTTTTAGAAATGGTAGGACGTCTCACATGTAGACGCAAACCGCAGAAACTCAGGGAAAGCGATATTCAATGTTTAGCCATGTGAATGGCGAAAAGGCTGGATCCGCCTACAACAGCGTTGAGAAAATATATAATGGACTGTTATAATCCGAATCCTTGCCTTTACCTTTCACGTATTAATTCGAGATGTTACCATATGGAATATTTCCACACTTATGTTACCCCAATTCTTTATTCACACCTTCATAAAAAAAATTATTTATTCGTTCATGGTTTTCCACCTTGTAGGGTAATATTCAAAGAGCTAAAAGTATTTCCTCTAGACGTATTTAGGTATGCCACTTGCGGTCGAGTGCTTATCTAAATTAAAAGCCTCCGGGTCATCCTCCTTTTCAGTTAAGTTAGTGGTGTTAATGATCAAGGTAATACGTCTATAGCCCCTCCCAATAAAAAATTGTAAATATTTACTAATCCTATGCCAAATCATAACATTTCCTTTTGTCAAAGCTAGTGAAACAAACAATGATGTGATGAATATTGACACAAATGATTAAATCATGAAAAAAAATGGACAATATGATTGGACTTATTGAAATTCAACCTTATAAGGGCCTAATCAAAATGATTCTTGGCATTGCTTTCCAAAACATGACATATTAAAAATGCACTTGATGGTCCTCTTTACATAGTTGAAAGAATCAACGACGTCCCTACTAATAGGATATTAATTAATCCCATGTGTAGAGAATGTGATCATTGAAGAATTCTTATTTTTAAATGAAATTTATCAAGATACTTATGAAAAATAGAAAACATGGATTAAAATGCATAATGGTTTTGCTTGCTCTATGATAGGTTTGATAACTTTTCCTTGAAAAATTTGGACCAAAAAATTAAGTGTCTCATTTTCCATCATCTCGTCACTAGACCAATTTCATGTGAAGTTAGGTTATCCATTGCTTCACTCCATGAATGTTGTCTAGTTGGTTGTGCATAAATGCTTAAAATTTCCATTTGGAAATGAGATCTTTATTGTGCATCATAGTGAATTTAATCTTGTATCTTCTCATGGGAATTTCTCATTGTATTTCTTTTGGCCCGAACTTAAGGAACCTATTAGGCCTCGTGAGGACTTCTTTTTAAAATCCCATAAAAAGTTTATGGTAAAGCACATATGAAAATTATGCCTTAGGAATATGCCTCAACACATGATTTAGCCTCCTATCTTTGACGAAACAATGATTAATCCAAAATCCATTCCAAGTAACGAAGAACAAAATATGACAAATCCTCTACCCATTTCCTATAAGATACCACAAGATAACCAAATAATTCTTGTTGTGCCTCCCAAAATCAAACAAGTTTACAAAGCTAAAGAGAAAGTGGTTGAAAAACCTCCTATGTTTCCTTCGATTACTACCTTAAGGGAAAAAAAGATACCTATGGTTGATAAACTCACTTCTACATAATCAAAACTTAAAAATTGAATGAGAAGAAACTAAAATGCTAGAGAGCATAGGCATAGATGTCATTCTATTGCTCATTTGCTACAAGCAAAATAAGAAAAGAACAACATATACTTACCTCAAGAAATGCATGATGATTCTCCACCTTCACTGAAACAAGAAATTCCTAAATCTCAAACACAACAATAATAATCATCTTCTATTAATATTATCATTAGACCTTCTTTTATGATTAACTTAAATGATGATAATGAGATTGTAAAGCTTTATGAGGAAGTGCATAAAGAGTTAAATTTATTGTTATCCTCTTCCATGGGCTTAAATGATAATAATTATTTCCTCATACAAAGAGTGTTTCACCATGTGTTGAACATGGTGATTGTCCTAGTTTGGCACTTGATGTTGTCCCATTGGCTAGTTGTCAACCTTCTACATACGATGAAAAAGATTGGGATGTAGACATCCTGCCATGGGTTGACTCGCATGTGCCTTACTAGCCTTGTCTTCTTTTCTATTTTCTTTATGTGATTGCAAGTGTGTAATGTGATCCCCTGTATTGTTCTATTTTGTGCTTCTTCATGTGCATTCATCTATTTGTACATTCATTCTTCTATATGTCATAAACCTCTATATTTTTCTTTGTCATATGTTTTCCTTTTGGGGATGATGAAAGACATTGAGACATTTATGTCTCTTCCATGTTGACACAAAATATTTTTCTTTTGTTTCACTTATATGTGTCATTTTTCTCATTCCATGAGTTATTTGGGGAATGATGACATTTTTGAACTCTATAATATCATTGTATCAAAAACATCCACTGACCTAGATTTGTGGATCCCTTTTGTGTTATTTTGGGATTTCATTTTTAGGGAAACTACTTTTTTCATGGTGTAGCTTCATTTGGAAACATATGCTTGACATAAGGATTTCCAAATAAGCTCCCATGTATTGTTTAGCATTTATCATTCACTACTTTCAAGTAATTGCTCCCAACATGGTGTTAGCAATTTCATTAAAGTAGGGGCATATGTATTGCCATTATCATTTTATAGATCTTGAACTATATATTATGTTTTATTGTACGGTCTTCTTACTTCTTGTGATGTTTCTTCTTCTTGGTGGTGTAATTGGGTTTGATGTCCTCCAAGAGTGTGACCTTTCCTAGCATACAATTTTCCTCTTAGTGGTGATGATACATTTTGCATTCCCTAACTTGTGATTCTTTTATCCTATACTTGTCCTCTCTTGAAGATATTAAGAACAATGTTCCCTAAGAGGAGACCTTACATGAACTAAGAAAATACCCTTTCAACATGTCTTATCCTACTTACATTTTTCTCATAAGTGTTTAGAATAATGCAACTTGCTAACCTTGTGAATCTTGAAGTGACAAACCTTTCTCATGGCCACCAAGCAAAAATTTTTTTGAACCTATTGAGCCTTGTTTGTTCATAAGTGTTTAGCACAACATAGCTTGCTTAGCCTTATGAAGCTCGAATTTAATATCATGTTGTGCCTTATTAAAGTTATTGGAGGTATAACATCAATATGGTATGGGAGCCTAATAAGATTCTCTCATTTTCTACCCTTGGGGCCTCACGTAGTTGACAATGAATCTTACTAGCCCATGTAAGCATCCATTGTTGTTTACATAGTGGACAATGAGTTCCACTTGTAAACATTTTTGGACAAATAGCTAAGTCATGTTCCACATCACTTTGGATAGTTGAGGGTCAATCCACCCTCTTTTCTTTTCCTCTTTTTATTTCTCCCTTTGAGTCTTTGACCTTTTATTATTGAGCATCTTGTCATTGCTGCATATATATGTTTAACTTAGGCACGTGTCTATTTGTGTGTTTCTTGGTTTTGCCATGAGATCTTAGATCTTTGGAGCCTAATCATCTTCCTTGATCTTTGTCATCTTATCCTTCCCATGATTGTACAATTAGACCTTTCTCCATTGTTTAATTTAGCATGAGTTTGATGCAGGGTCATCCTCTCACTAAAGTGGGGGCTAAATGTTGTGTTGAAAATTTATCCCTTTACATTTTCTCACTTGTTTGGGTCCTCCTTTTTCTCAAATGCACTTAATAGTGACTTAATTTAGTAGGCCTTTATATTTTCACAATTATTTTAGACCTCTTAGTTAAATTGAGCTTAATTAAGCCTTAATAAGCCCCTTTATTCATTTACAAGCCTAATAAATTATATTTTTTAAAGGGGAAACCTAACAATTATTAATGTGTAAACATAACACTTTACCTTGAGCAATGTGGGTTTCAAGAATAGGAACCTGGAATCCATTCACCCATGGGAAAAATGGGTCCTCCCTAGACCTTTGGACCTAAATGTAAATTATGTTTCTAGTAGTATCATAACATCCCTAAATCCATAATTCAATGTTAGCTTGTGATATTTGAATTTTGGGAAATTATCGACACATACTTATAAATACTAGGTCATTTCACTAAGTTTCACCAAGAAATTTTATAGAAATCTTATGAACATTTTTGGAGCAACCAAAAAAGTTCAAGAGTAGATATATCAAAGATTTATTGAAGAAAATATCAATTCATCATATCAAATTCTTCTTGCATCATGCATTTTTTCAGAGCCAACATTTTGATGTATGTTTCAAGACCAAGTTCAACCATTCAAAGAATTATTCAAGTATCAAGATCCACATCCAATTCAACCATTTCATGTAAGTTGCAAATTTCCAAGATCTCCATTATCAAAGTTTCATCTAAGGGTTTGTTGAGTGGTAAAATAGCTATATTCATTCTTCATTCCCTCTTTCATGCATTATTTCAACTCAAGGTTCGATTACCAAAACAAGGTTTGACCAAGGAAAACCCACATTCATCCAAAAAAAGGTTTTTCTATATCTTGTGTGTGTGATTGCAAATTTAGGTTGAAGAAGAATTGAATAAATTTTGAAGAGAAAGATTTGGAAAGTTGTCAAAGTTGTTGCCTAATCATGGAATCTAACCTACAAATGTAATTTTTGAATTTTTTATATTGAAAATTGGATGAATCAAAAGCTATAGATCTATGTTAGAAGCTCCTCAAAGTTCTAGAAAAAGCTTGAACAAAGACCCATTCACCCATGGGAAAATGAGTCCCACTCAACCTTGAGAAACTGCCTCTTAATGAGTAGTAAACACATTTCTACCCTTCTCATATCTGCATTTGGTTTTCTAGTTCTGCTAGTATTGAGTTTAATATTGTCTTTTCAAGTGTTAGATTGCATTATAGAGTTGATTTTCTATTTCTAGTTTTTCTCCCCAAAGTGTTGTTTGAACTTGAACCCTATCCTTCAATCAGAAGGAAATCTTAAGATTTTCACATTGATTCACCTAGGGGTTGTTAGTCAATTCTTTGTGGGGATCTCATTTCCTAATGAAATAAAGGAAAATAGTTTTATTTATTATCATTTTGTTGAATCCTTTCACAAACCCTACTTTTTATGTTTCAATACTATGCATACATGAGTGATTTGATAGGATAATTGAAGTAAATGGTTTCAATTTGTAAAATATTCAAATGTCTCATCAATATTCTATACATTAATCATTTAAATCTATGATGAAATTTATTAAGTTTTGTGAATTAAACCATTTATTGATTGGCTTATCAAATAAAGTGATCAAATATTATTATTTCTAGAGTACATGTAAATGAATCTTTTTGCGATAGATGCTATGAAACAATGAAATATGAAACTAACTAGAGCTAGAGAGATGATAGTTCATTAACCATAAAAAGTTAGTAGAGAACAAAATTACTAGAATATAGGGACACTCAACCAAAAGGATTAAGGCCTTAAACTTCAATTTAGTCCACTTTTTCTTTAAGAAAAGGTCAAAGGGGATGTAGTTAAAAATGCTAATAAATTAAAGCTTCCTACTTGTATGGGGTTGCTATTATATTCAATATATTTGAAATTTTTTAGATATCTCTCTAGACATTTTTCTGCATTCTAGCTTAGATACAGACTCTATCAAGAATGGAGAAAATTAACCAACAATAATGGTGAGCAAACTGGTTTTTAAAGAAAATTTTCAACCTTCCCGAGCCTACTTCGAGGTACAAAGTTGCAATTGCAAGGCAATGGTATTAGGAGCATGATGTAGCTAAACTGTTAGAAGATTGGATTGGCCCTAATGTGTATTTACTTGAATTAAGGAATGTGAAGGATCGCCAACTTGCGAGTTTACTTAGTGAAATCAAAGAGGACATGTTTCCCATGTGCAAACTGTTCGGGAACAAAGATTCAATGCATCTAGATGGGTGCCACTATTCGACATGATTTTGGAAAATCCAATGATTCATAACTATGCGGAGAATATGCGGAGAATATTTTATCTCTAAATAGACAATTCATGCTGGCTATTAAAGAGCAAGATTTCTACATGACTTTGTACTTGATTGATGCAACTTATGCTAGAATAAAAAATTACAAAATGGAGACCTGGTTCCAAAGTTCTAGTTGATAAGGTTTTCAAATAATTACATGCAAACAGATATAACAGGTTGATCACTACTATTAGTGATTATTTTTCCCCATTGTGTATTAAAAAATCCACTGCAAAGCATTGCCCAAAATGCATCTAGTATTCCCATCTGTAAACGAACAGAATGGAACATAATCCAAGTCCTTTTGTCTACGATATAAATGTTTTATTCTTGATGGATATGATGGAAAGGCTTGATGTTCTTGTTCATGGTCAGCCCATGGCAGCTGCTGAAGAGCAGATGGAAATTCTTCCTCTTTATTTCATGGTTACCTGATGCCTTCTTAGAACTTGTAGACACCAAATTAAAGTCAGTGGTACTTTTAAAAGCAGTATGCTTTATCCAAATACCTTGTCCACCCAGACTCGAAGATGTTTTTACAAGTACATCATGGCCTCTGATTGGAGTTACAGTGGTAATAACAGTTATGATATTTCTATGTGCGTCAAAAAAATTATCATGCTGAAACATTTTAAAAACCATGTTGGTAATTGATGCGAATCAGTGAGTTTGCATGCAGTTCACTGTCATGTGCATCAGCCCGTTAACTTGCCATTCACTACCATAGTTTCTACTATTATAGTTTGTTTCAGTTTGTTGTTTACAAATCTTCCAACGATGTATTGAAAACAGTCTATTATGAGTTTCTTTTTTGTTTCTCCTTAAATGTTTTTCTATACTATGAAACAATGTATTGAGCGTTGTTCTGAAGCTACTTTCTTTTATTTACGCCGAAGGTGTATCCAATTTGAAATGAATCAACCTGATTCTTGCCATCAACGGAGAAAGAGGATTGGGAGACGATGAGACTGCTCTCGTCCATCAATACAAATATTGACCAAACGAGACGTGGGATACAGTGAAGCGTAGCTGGCAGGCAATACGTGGAGATCAAGGTTACTGTTCGTCATTGTCGGTTTGCTTTTATCTCATCTCCGATGTCGTTCCTGTTATTCCTGCGCAAAGTTCTTAAACCTTTTTTCTCCCACTCGTATATCCCCATATGCAACAAATAGGTTTCTGTGCCTAATAGACTTCATTTGCACGCCTTCTTACGGCCTGTGCCAAAATGGGAGCTTTGTAACTGGGTATGGACGTCCATTTTCACTGTTGGAAATGCTCTGGTAGACATGTCTGCAAAATTTGGAAGCATAGACAAGAGACGGGAACTGTTTGACAGGATACCTCAAATAAATGCTAAAATTACAGGGTATGCACAAAATGCATTCGTTGAAAAGGATTTAGAAATTTCAGTTGAATGTCATGGGTAGGTGTAAACCCAGACTCTCCAATCTTTGCCATCATCCTCACTGACTGTGCCAAAATGGGAGCTTTGGGAGCTTTGGAATGGGGTATGGATATCCACCAGAGGATAAAGGAAAGGAATTTTATCAGATGTTGTAGCTGCAACTGCCCTGGTAGACATGTATACAAAATGTGGAAGCATAGACAAGGCAGGTGAACTCTTTGACAGAATACCCCAAATAAATGTGGTCTAATAGAATGCCCTGATTGCAGCATATACGCAAAATGGATTTATTGAAAAGGCTTCATAAACTTTCAAGCAAATGCAAATGGCAGGTGTAAAGCCAGACGCCACAACCTTTGCCAGCATCCTCCCTGCGTGTGCCAAAATGGGAGCTTTGGAACAAGGTATTCAATCAATCAAAGGATAAAGGGAAAGGACTTTGTAAGATGTATAAAGCTTAATGGAAGGAGGTCTTTCATCAGATATTATCGTTGGGAATGCTTGAGTAGGAATATATGGAAAATGGAAAATGTGGAAGCATAAACAAGGCACATAAACTGTTTGACAAAAATACCTCAAAGAAATGTAGTCTTAGGGAATGCAACGTTTACGGGATGGATTTTACAATGATGGTCTCAAAATATTTGAATTAATGAAGCACTTTGGAACATGTCGTGACACCATAAGCTTTGCTTGTGTTATATGCGCATGCAGCCATGCAGGTTTAGTGAATGTGAGCTATATATACTTCAATCACATGGGTAACCAAGACCAGATTTTCTACAGCCCTTGAATTGCATTCCTGGGGTGGATGTGTGGATCTGTTTTCTTGTTGTCTGCAGATCCCTTATGAATATAGACTTAGGATTATTTACAATAACGTTATTTATTTTATTTGGATCTTAAAAAGAATGTGATTAATGTTCTTTTCTCAAACATCTACGTAGAAGTGAGTGGGTTGTGTAAGAAAATGGTAAGGGGATTGATGAAAGATAAGAAATTAAAAAGCTCCCTGGATGTAGTTGGATTGAAGGCCATAAAATGGTACGTGCTTCTTGTGTAGGAAGTCACAGTAAATCTATGCAAATTAGAGAATTTGGCTTGGGAGATGAAGTTAGCAAGGCATTTTTGAGATGCAAGTCACTTACTTAGTGGTGTGGAAAGGGAGGGGAAAAAATTATTTCTTTGCCATCATAGTGAAAAGTTTTCAATTGCTTGTGGTTTTCTAGATATGCCCCTTAGAGCAACTATTAGACTTGTTCAAAACCTTAAATCATTGTTCATAATATTGTATTAATTGCTCCTTAGTTTTTTTTATCTTCCATATTTTATTTATGGCATTTACACAATTTTCCCTATCCTAGGCACTAAGAGAGAAGGTGGAGCATCTTTGCATTTAGTAGGTGGGTATGCTTATTAGTGGAGGAATCAGGATGCCATTTTTTGGAGTTGTTGCCATATGACTTCAATTATTGAAAGATTTTCATTACTGACATTTCCTATTATTGGAAGATGCACTCCATGTGCTGCATGGGTTTTTTAATGAAACCAGAGTTTTGCAAAACCATATGAAGATTTCTTGTCCCATTATTCTATGAATTTTGGGTTATTATAGTTACATAGGTGCTATCAAATTGAAGAGAGAAGTGTGTTGTTTATGTAATCTTGTTTCAAACAATTACTATATACTCGAGTCTCTCTTTGATAGTCAAGTTATTTTTTCACAAGGGTTTCTTCATGCACATTTGGTGTTAAATGTGTCATATTCTAATGACTTGTTTATTTGTATTTGTTGTTATATACTTCCACATAATTTCATAATGCTTAATCTAATGTTGAATAGCTTACATTTGTAGTAATCTACTTTACTTTACCAACATTATGCATTTCCCATCATACAATTAGAATTTTGTACCTTATTTGTAAATATTATCAATTGCTCCCCAACCTCAAAATTCTAATGAATTAATTATTTCCGTTTCATGAAACTGTTTATTTATGTTGCATGCTTTCCATGTTACCTTTCACTCCTCCCATGTAGACTTCCTACTCTCCCTTAAAATTATAAAATTGCATATGCACCTTCAACCCCCCACCCACTTTACTCTATGGAGGTCCAAATGTCTCATTTAATTTTATAATCTTGATAATTTTTTATCCAAGATCTACCACTCTATTATATACTTATGCTTTTCAAAGTTTCAATACTTATGTAAAGTAATTGTTAACTTCTCACCATGTTTCACATCTTGGCTCCAAATATTTGCTCCTCATTCATAATGCACAATAGCTAATTTGTTTGTGTGTAACTCAACTTTGTGGAGTGTGTGTAAACCATCAAACATGCCCCTCCTTGTACATGCAACATTAATCATCCTTGGACATGCTCAACGTGTATACCTCATTTTCAATGACCACTCAATCTCATTTTAGAGATGCCATTTTGTTATGCATGGTACATACTTATTGATCTACATGTGCACTAGTGACAACTTAGTACTATGTGGTAGTTTATGTTGGACGTTCACTTGGTGCCACATGCCACCATGTTCACATCACTAGTGGGCCCCAGAAATTTAATATTATAGGCAATTGGTCTTCCTTGATGTGCTATATGGACTCAATAGTGAATGATTGCTTGCTAGAAGTCACCTTCAATGGTGATATGCCTAAGCTCGCATTTATGTGGTTGGAATTCTAAAGTTGTAGGAAGTTACTACACACTATATGACACTTGTGTGACAATTTTAGTAAGCTCAACTCTGCATTTGTGGCTTGGTTTTCTATTGTGTATGCATGGGTGACGTGGTGAAGATGTATGGAATCTTCCAGTTAGTAACACATACACTAGCCTCAACAATTGAAATTATTAATGCACATTTTTCTTCAAATTTTGTGTGTAGGCCATATAATATCATTCCATTTTAGTGAAGGTCATAAATATTCATCAAACGAATCAACCTTCATCTCTTAATTACGATGCTGTATATCCCCATGTGGCACAACCATTGTGGTGTTTTTCCTTATTGCATTAGTCTCCTATTGGTCCTTCTAGACCCCTCTTACAAACATAATTATTTTGAGATATTTGAGCCACTCAAATGGCAGCGTATCAATGGTGCCACATGTCTTCTCCAATGGGTCCTTTCTTCTACATAGCATGTTAAAAAAAATCTCATTTCTTAGTGATGGTGTTAGCTATGAGATACACTATTATTATTGTCTTAGCCTTCTAAAGTGATTCTAATTATGCATCTTGAGATTATGTGGCTTTATGTAGATCAGTGATCTAGAGTATTATTTTGTAGCATTATAATAATCATTGATCTCTACCATAAACAAAATATGATCATAGTGTAGGGCTCACTCTTGATGGTCTTCAAGCTCTATATATATACCATTATTAGGGGATTTCCTTTGTGCCAAGGATAATAATTACAAAGGCCAACATAAATAGAAAGCATGACCAATTTCCATATCTTTACATTATCCAAGAACTCGCCATATATATATATAATGGATGTCTAAAACACTAGTGGTTTTATTTTGTATTTCTATTGTCCATGCCTCAGTTATGCCCTATGTGACCTAAATATAGGGTTTTCTTCCTCTAGCCAATAATATTGTGAATATGGTGGGTATCGGTGTGTATTGTGTCCTTGAGTCTATTGATAATGGACCTTGATTATCTTCCTAATTCAAAAGGTTTTGGTTCAGTCGTGTTTGAATCCTTGTAAGTCGATGCATAGTTGAATTGAAGCTATCTTTTTTTATTGAGACCTTCATTGCACAAAAAAAAGCATTTGATAAATGACCTATCGATTGATCTCATGTACTTCACAAATAAATGCAAAAATAAAAACCAAAATTTTCCCTAATTGACCTTCCACACCTATTCGACGTACCCATTGCACACTAAGGTGCGATTGCTAGTTTTAAAATAATACAATGTTTTTTTCTGTGTGTAAAATCTTCATCATTGCTTATTGGCATTGATCACAGATGTAAGGGAATGCATTTATCACTACTGATATTATCGCTATCTTTAGTTCGTTTCTATTATTTGGTTCAAGATTAGATTTTGGGTAATTTCTTCAAATCATACTGTTGTTCAACTCTTTGTTACAAACATGTCGTGTCTTCTCTGATATAAATGTATAAAAATATAATAACGGACAGTGGCACAACGTAGTATCAAAATTTACCCTCTCTCACACAAAGAGTTGAAACGTAGGGATGCCAAAATAAAGCGGAAATACGGCAACGTAAATTTACAACAGCGAACGGATTTTTGTTCAACAAGCGTGACCGTTTTAAATTCTAGGCCTAGCTGGATGAAACGATTTCAATTATAAATTATTATATTGATTAAATTGATACATTTATAACTCATCAAAATATATATTTTGCATCTTTCACATATGTAGAGACAAGCACAAATAAAAAATAAAAAATTGAGCAGGCATCTGATTAATAACTTAATAAAGGAAAAGCAGTGCTATTATTATTGTAATATAAAACTATTTATAACATTAACATTTACGAGTCGAAATTTCATGTCTCCCATCATTTTTCTCATCGTCGAAACCAACATGCAGTAATATTAATATGGTCGACCACAATCTAGACAACGTCTTCTTTACTTTATATATTTTGCGCGGAAATGCTATCTGCAACAAGAACAAAAAAGAAAACATAATTAATCACACAGCCTACCTAAGAACCAGTACAGTTACACACATATGAAAGACATGGAAATGTAAACTGAGTTAAAACAGAATTGTGTAACTTACAATATCTAATGAGTAGGATGAGGTGGAGGAGACTCATGCATGGGAGGACGATTGTACTTTCCATACTTTGGTGGGGGAATTATTACTGGCTTGGGAGGAGATTTGTTGAAAGGAGGATGCGGTTTACCATGGGCATTGAATAAGGGGGAGCCCGGGTTGTGATAGTGAGGAGCATTAGCAGGAGAGAAGGGTAGGGGTTTGTGAAAAGGTACCGGCTTTGGAATAAGGGGAGAAGGGTGGGGCGATTGTGGCTTTGGAAGTGTAGGAGGGTAATAAACAATAATTTAAGTAATTATTTATTTTTTATAGGTAGTTGTAAATTTTATTTATATTCTTAAGTCCATATATAGAAAAAATTATTCTCTAAATGTAATAAAAAATGAATGTATGGAGATTATTAAATCATCATTCTACATTTCATATTCCTTCAATCGTTATTAGATTTCAGGGGTCCTATGAGTGCATCCAAAATTATTGCACATGTTTTTTGTTGTGTGGATGTGAGGAAGAGAGATATGGTGTAGAATTATGGGAGGAAAAATAGATAGAGTTTAGAACATAAACATAAGTGTTTGAATCACTCTTGTGAGGAGCCAATAAATATGTGTTGATCGTCGTTGATTTGTAGTTAGTAAGAATAGATAATGTGAGGAGAGGTTGATGTGGTTAATATTTTGTATAAGAATCACTACAATAATATAAGAATCATTTATTGAATGTAGACATTTGCTAGGCATGAAGGTTTATAATTTTTTTATTTTCTCCTAGATAAATTCTAATCAATAATTTTTGTTTCCTTCTGTGTATGCTTTTTAGGGAAAGATTAATATTATTAGAACCCATAAATATGTTGAAATTGGTTATTTTGAATATTTTTGACTACTATACCATCATCATGATTATATATGGATTGTGTGTGTTTCAAATATAGATTGTACATGATGTTGATTCTTCCCATAGGTTTTTTGGAGTGTATTACATACATTTTAAAGTAAATGGATAAGCAATTTGAGTAGAGACACTAAAAAGTTAAATTTTTAGTTTTAAATAAGAAAACCTAAGTTACATATATATATCATTGTTTGTAAAGAGAGGCAATACATTATATATTTTAATAGATATGTTTTATTTATAGAAGAAATATATGTAAGAGGAATTTGTTTCCATATTTTTATTGGTCAATATTGAATAATAAGATGTAATAAAAGGGATAATTATCCATTATTTTAAAAAAATAAGGATGTTTAGAGTGATAAGTGTGTAACTAGATTTTTTTTTTGTTTAGAAATAAGTGTTTCTAGGGATTTTTTGAGATTATTGATTGATTCCACATCATGGGATCTAATTTGTATGAGGTTGGTATTTAATATTTACCTATTAAAATTTATATCTCAAAAGAAGAAAATGAAATTTGAGAATGTTAGAGATTATTTAAACCTACTGTTATGTAGTTTTGTGCTTAATATATTTTACTACAACAAGAGATTGAAAGGTTGTAAAATTGGAAACTCGGTATCTTAGCATGATAGAAGAATGTTGAATATGATGTTTCTTCTTCTAGCACTTCCACGTAATAAGAAAGTGAGAAACCTATTGCAATAATTTGGGAGACTTAGAAACTAAATTGTTCATGTCAACCACCTCCTAGGAGCAACATCTGCAACAAAGAAACTTCATGAATAGAGATAAGAACTATGCTATTTCACCGAAAATGAGTGAATAGATTGAGATGCTAAAAATACATACTGTACAAGCTTTTAAAGCTGTGAAATAATCAAATAGGTGAGAAAACTACCCTATAGGACAAAATGACCTAGATTTATTTACCCTACGATGATATGGCTTGGACCCTCATTTCTAACTTAGGGTTATGTTCCTCATCACTATTATGGGGTGTTTGTAGTTAAAACCCTTTGAAATTGACCTTTGAGTCTAAAAAACCCTAATTCTCATTCTATTACATTGTTGGCCATTTTATCCAGTCTCCCAATTGTTAAAGTCACCTCTTGTGCCATGAGAATCATTATCTTTACTGGTCCCATGTGTTTAGGTTTGTCGATCACCAAGTGCCTTTTTTAGTGCTTAAAATTTTCTTATGGTTGGGCTTGAATTTCATATTTAAATGCCTTAATTCTTACATCTTCATTCCTTGGGGTCAAATTCCCATCAACCTAGTAATGGACCCCTTTTAAAAGTTAACATTTTTAGCATGTGCAAATATGAGGATCCCTGATGAACATTTGATTGCTACAAACATATCACCACTGTTCCCCGTGAGCCCCTTCCATTTCATTGCCTATTAAAATATTCAAATAGGCTAGCGAGCAGTTGCCATGTGTGATGTCAAATAGTGGGACCAGTTCTTCTATAGGGTCAGCAGGAAAAGTTTGGAGAAAGATGAATGACAGATGTTTCAACATGTGTCTTCATTTGGGTTGTTCCTCATGCACCTGTCCATTCTACGCATTAAGGATAATTAGTCACATGGGTTGGAATGCACTAGCATTTTTTGGCTACATGTGGTGGGCCTAATATCTTGTGATATTTGAATGATATCAAAAGGAAATCTATGGTGGTTGTTGGGTGATGTGGTCAAATCTCCACCACTCCCCTCCACCTTGCCACATTTTATTTAATATTTATAAAATATCACAGGCTAGTGGGCAAGGTGACACTTGTTGCTTCATGAAGGGACCCACCAAGCTATGGTTGTAGTGAATGTTTTGTAATGATAGAGCTCGATGGTTGATGGTGAATGATGTGGGTCAATCCTAATCGGTCCCTGCCATCCCATAAGGAGCCAACTTTTATCCCATATTTCTCAGCAGGCAAGCAGGTGACTACCACATGGAACATTTTAAAGGCTTTGATGGAATCTAGTGGAGATGGAATGCTACTAAATTTGGCCAATATGGTACTATGATTAAAATGGTGTCATATTTGAACTCATTCTTTTGGCACATGTTTCAAATTTCAGCCATCAAATCTATCAAATGTTGGTATATGTGGGAAGGTGAAAATAAAGTGAGGTAGGGTACAGGCTAATATTCTAAGATTGAATCAAGATCACTCCTTGTTGTCCTATTGTGATGAGGTGCAATTTTATTAATTACCATGGGCGAGCGGGTAAATATGACATGACAAGATTTATTTAATACTAAGTATATGATTAAATGTGCTAACAAAGTGATTGTCTATCCACTTGGGATTTTTTTATTAGGAAAAGGAATTATTCACATATGTTTTAAGCTTTTTCATAATATTTTTTTCTGATTGTAACTATCCATTGATTTATCTTAATGTGTGATCAACGACTAAGATTCAAAAAATCCAAGCAACCTATTGTCAACTCACTACACAAAATTTTCTTCAGTATTAATGGTTGGCATGATTGCATGACTCAATATAATGAGGATTGATGGTCATATTTTTCATTTAGAGTTTGCATTCAAAGATTGAAAATTAATTTAAGTCTGAGAATAGGTTGGTGAGGAATTTTAGAGGTATTGTGATAAACCTTTCCATGGTCTTCTTGTTCTTGTTCTGGTTATTATGAAAATGAGTAAGTCAGGTGAATCTGTTAAGCCAGTCCAAATGTCCAAGAGACTAAATTTTCTTGAATCCAAGGAAAATGCTCCTAAGTATGAAATTGAAACACAAGGAGCTCTTGAAACACCAAAGGATAGAAGGGTATGTACAAAATTTAAGAAATATGGTGTAAGGAGTAATTACCACCTAAGAAGCCAGACCGTTTTAGAAGAATTGGCCGAGTTTAAGGGAAAGGAGCTGGTTAAGTATAAAAAGAAGGCAAAGAAAAGATGCAAGTATCGTAAGGATTACGTAGGGAGACATAATTCTCCCATTGAGGTTTATGATAGCCCTTCAGATGGTGGAGGTGACACTAATCTGGAGTATGGTGATTATCCCCTTCCCCAGTGCCTTCTTAATGTTTTGATGAGGAAGTGGTGATGGTTCCTCCAATTTCATCATGAACAAGGAATTGTTGAGCCTACTCTAATGCTCACGACTCAGAGTAGCATTTTTCCCTTTTTTTTGTTTGTGAAACCATAGCCACTGCATTAGGATCATCCTCTTTAGCATGTTTATATTTTTTTGTTTCTAGTCCTGATGTGGGAATCTTTTGGGCTGGTGTGTTGGAGAATTGCTACACTTTCTAACTTTGATCGTAGGTATGCTTTTTCCAGATTTTTTACAATTTTTTTCTCTAGATATGAATGGAGAATATTCTTTGGTCAACAAAGACATGGTGATTTGACACTACTATAGTAACAAACTATGCCTTTTGGAAGGTTGGATAGTCTTCATTCAAATGATGTGGAGTTTTCTCTTTTACTCTGCCATACTCTGCAATGATTACATGTAACTAACTGGGGAACATCTCAAAATTTGGTGCAAATAATCTTCAAATGAAATGAAATGTAACTATAATTGAGCCTTATACTTGTTTCTCCCTTGTTCTATAAAAGGGATTTTATGACTCGGTACAAGGGGGTTCAAGTTTTGAGTCTCATAATTGTCTAGGTAGAAGTTAAGTTTAGGAAGGAGAATAATATAGAAAATTTCAATGAATAAAATAATAAATTGTCTTGGTTATGGGTCATGTATGTAAGAATCTTAAATTAGTTTTATAGAATCCACAGATATAGCAGAAAATATTAATTCTTGAGCATGTACTCTCTTATGCAATTATCTTGTGGATTATAAATGAAAATGATAAATGGTCTTTTTGTTCATCTATAGTTTTTTTAATTAGATGTGTGAATTCATTTTCTCTTCGATTCAATGATTTGGTTAAATGCTTAAATAAAGTCACGGTTATGTGAGTGAAGAGTGTAGGATTTAGTGAGTTGAATACTACAAAGTAGCATGACAATAGCCCATGAATGTCTAAATTAAATGGCTAATATATTATTGGTTGTTGCATATTTGACTCCATTATCCCAATTGATGAAGCACCAGACTATTTGTTAGGAAATCTTGCAAGTAAATAAACTAGTGATACATCTAGCTATGGTTTTAAAATGAGAAAAAAAACTCATTAAAAAATATTTCAATTATGAAGTATGAGGTTGAAGTACTCCTTGATTTCTAGCAAATATATAATAATTTACTCAAAGGTCTATCAAATCTTCAGTGAATTACATTTATTTGCAATTAGTAGGAATCGACCTATGTATAAATGTGTTCTCAATTATACGAACATCACTTGACCACAATAAGGAACACCCTCCTAGGTCTCACATAACCTAAAGAGTAATAGTGAAGGTCTCAAAATCCTTTACTCATTTTTTGGCCACTAGCTTTGAAGGTTCTCGAGCATAAGGGTTGGCTATCCTTTAGAGAACTTCACGGTTTTGCTAGAAAAAACACAAATAGATTGGTGACTCTACTGGGGAACATCAAAAGAATATCCATTTGCATAGATTCAAGAAGGTGAATCTAAACATCTATTTTAGATATTCCAAAATTTTCAAACCTGGAAATGGTTTTGTTGTAGAAATTTAAAAGGATTTATGTGTGGATCTACTGGTGAAAATAACTCAAAAGGAAAATTATATTTGAAGGAGCTTCATATTGATTGAATTTTAGTCATATATGAAGAGAAGTGACAACTCTATCTAAAGAACCTACTGAAGATGTGAACAAAGTTTTAGATCTATAATATTTCCAGTCAGGAAGAATTTGCAGTAGTTGAAACACATCTAGGTATTTTTCATATTTTTGTTTTCAAGAAGGATAAAATTATGTGAAAACCATAATTGATAGTTTGAAAGAATGTTGATTCCCTATTGAGTGAAAATAAACACTAATAAAGGTAATAGTAGTGATTTTTCTGCATACTTCTATATTACTAGATTGCAACATCTATTATGAAGTGAAGTATGAAATATCTTTGAAGAGACTCATCTAGAAGGTCTTAACCAAGTTGAGATAGAAATATAGGGTATATACAAGATCATCATGGAAAAAAAAGGCCCTTAAGTGGCGAAAAATTTAGAAAAATCAAAGTTAGGCAACTTGAAGTAAAACTTTGAATAAGTTATCTATATTATTTCAAAAATATGTAAGAATAGAATCTGTAGAAAATTGAATGTAGTTTCTAAACTACTAGGTTTATTTTTTTTAAAAAACTATTTGGTGAAAATTTGAAATTTCAATGCAATAGTACTTAGATTTCAAGGGAAAAATAAGAAGTAGGTGTATGTTTGACCACCCTAACCACAATAAAGTTATAATATTTTTTTATAAGCTTTTATATATAAGTAGAGGACTCATGTTTGGATGTGATGTATATTTTTTTGTAATTTTTTTCCAAGTAAATAATTAATTATGAATTTTTAATTAGAAATTTAAAAAAATATAAAAAACTCATATGTCTAACCACCTTAACTTGGTCAAAACTTCATGAAATTAATTATTATTATTTTTAATCCTATACCATGTGAAGCATAGAATGTGACACATGTTTTAGATTCAATAAAAGTGAAACCGTTTGAAAGCTATAGATGTTTTTCAATCAACCTATAAATCAGGACTTTAGTCATAATTCAAATAGAAAATGAATAATAATTATTAATTAAATTCAAAGTAAAGCATAATTTATATTGGTGGAAAGTTGAGAATTTCCTTTAAAAACCCTTTTCATTTCATCAATTTTGGGTCAAAAAAAAGTTGTCAGCTGCATACCCTACACATATCCATCATATTGCCACTTTTTGGCCCATCATGATCTTGCACATATCCTTTACATTATAAAAGCTTAAGATTAAGTTGTAAGAGAAGTTTGAAGTACCTTATGTAACTGCAATATTGATATGAAAAGGCTTGTAGAGGTGTAAGAAAATGTATCATCAATATATCATGCATCCTTGTATGGTTCATAATGCAGCCATGGTTTGTGATCAAGAGCAACCAGGTTTTAAAAGAAGTTTCAACACTAAAAGGAATAGATCCATCAATTTCAATAGAATTATTGGTTACCCAAATGTTATTCCACCTGAAATTAGACATAAGATACCAAAATTCAGGGGTATAAAGAATGATTCTGCTAATAAGCATCTACAAGAATTCAATAGTATAATGGATTATTACAAAGTTGACCCTAAGGATGTTTGTTCAGTATTTGAAAGGAGATTCAAGAGATTAGTTCTCTAATTTACCAACATTCTCTATCCATTCTTGGAGTGAGTTCAAAGTAGTGTTCATGGAACAATTTTGTGAAAGAATCAATTCTAGTTCTTTGCTCAATAAATTTATGAGCA
Source organism: Sequoia sempervirens (assembly GCA_007258455.2). Classification (NCBI taxonomy): domain Eukaryota; kingdom Viridiplantae; phylum Streptophyta; class Pinopsida; order Cupressales; family Cupressaceae; genus Sequoia; species Sequoia sempervirens. Next base: position 150,681,402 of record VDFB02105785.1, on the reverse strand, counting down.
TTGAGAAAGAAAAGGAAGAATTGTTTCCAACATTTAACCAAAGATTTGCTAAAACATTAAGGGATATTCTTGAGGTTTTGAGACTAAGTGATGCAGTGTGTTTGGTTGTTTATTTGGGAGATTTTGATAATGAAATGAGCTATTTGCTAAGAGATAAGGATCCTAAAACCTACATCAGGACTATGGGATAGCCATGAACATTGAAAACAACTAGAAATATGGAATGCACAAGGGTCATTTGTCTACAAGAATTTGTTGTCTTGAGACACCAAATGTTGATGAAAGGTGTAAGTTAAAAATTGAAAATGAATGTCATAACACTTACACCCCTACTATCCCAGCCTACACATCATTACATAATATTTATCACATAGAGCCCCAAACAAATGGTCAAGAAGTGGCATGCATTTGTGATCCTATAGTCTCTATTAAAGCTCTCTCTTTCATAAGGAAACATGAATGAGAATCATCATATGAACTCTATGGAATATTTATGCATTCTCTGTCTACAATTCCTGAATTTCACAAACCTAAAAATTCAGTATGCATTGATTTATTTTATGAATTTTATGAATTAGTTTTGAGTGCTCTGCCAAAGGATTTGAAGATTGTTAGGCTTGACCATGTGTTTGAATGGATTTCTTGTTTTGAAAAGGTTAGAGATGATCATCAAAAAAATTATGTTTTCAATCTATAATGATAATGATTCTTCTGCTACATATGAGTTAAGAAATGAGTTATCACATGATGAAGAGAGTAGAACAAAGGTTGAAAATGTACATCCCAATGAAGCAAGTGAAATGAGTGGCACATTCATTGGTTATATATATAATGACAATAATCATCATTTTTCAAATGCATGGTCCAGAGAACAAAAGGAAGTATGTGCATTTATCCTTTATTGCAAGTCTACTAATCAAGGAATATAAATTGGCTCAAGTATTCAACATGGTGAATCAACCCAAGTGATTGGTGATGTTGAGGTAGTGTGTGAAAATAAAATATCTAAAGAATAGGAGCCTAAATACATGTTTGATATTTTCCTAGGTTTCAATTGTTTTGAAGAGTCCACTACCTATGCTCCTATGGAAGACATAGGACTAAGCATTCAATCTGAAAATTCTAAACATAGTTTCAATATTGATGAGTCCTCCTACTATAGTAATGATGTTGGCATTGAGAATGATCATTCCTCCATTGTTTATTTTTTTCCTCATGAAAAAGAAATAGAATCATTTGTTGCAAATAAGAAATATGTTGATAATAAGGGGAACACATGTTAGCTTAAGGAGGAACAACTTTCTTCCTATGAAGAGTTTTCAAAATGTGAGTCAAAGATGTTAACTATAGAGGATGTGAATGAAGTTGAAAATCTATCTATATGTTCTTCTAGTGATTGTAATGATTTTTAATACATTGATGACATGGAAGATTTAGACCTTCATGCTGATGAGGATGAGGCTTTTATGACAAAAATGAATGTAATGGAAAACCCCTTATTTGATGAGCCTTCATCTTCACTAGAGATGAGAAATGGTGATCCTTATTGGTACAGAGATAATCCACTCGTTGTTGAAAACTATAATGATGCATCTAATATAGGGTTAGAATGTGGCCTTGAGAAAATAAAGAAACACATTAATGAGCTCCCTGAGGGAATTTCTTATGAATTTTTTACATTTGGTGTGAATGTTGTAGACAAGGTTGAGTGTCATGATGCTAGCTACATGGAGTATGAATACTTTTAGTTTCCAATTCAGTTGGAAGGTATTTTGGTAAAGCACGACAATAAGATGAAGAGCATGGAATGTTATTTTCAATATGAATATGTTTTATGTGATGAATGTAACACATATGTGTCATGTGGTGATGAAATTTTTTTAGTTTACACCTGATTATACAATGAAGAATGATAATGATTACATTGGAAATGGTATAACCATAAAAGTTGTGATAGATGTTAATGTCACTGTTTGTAGTTAGGTAGATTTCAATGGTAACCACATTTTTTTCTTGTAAGAAAAAGGCTATACTCATTGCAATGGTATGGCAGAGGTAAATGTGGGTTGAGGGAAATCAATTCCTTCAACATATTAGTTTTTGAAAGGGGTAAGTATAAGTACTAAGTTTAGTGGCCTAGGGCCACAAAGTAAAGTTGAAGCCTAGTTGAATTGTAAGGTGCATATTAAGAACTTACACATCAAAAGAAGGCTTCAAATATGAAAGAGATTTAATCTCTTGATTTTGTGACCTATGTAAATATTGTACATATGTTGGTTGTTTTCGTATTGTCTTCTTGCTTGGTCTTCTTCACATGAGATTCTAGGATCTCACCATGCCTATGAGAGGCATGTGTGCCCAATAGGAGCCACTGATGGAACCCCTCAAAAAAAATTCTTTGGTTCCATTTTTAAGTTTGCATAATCTAGATTGGACCCTCCTTTCAAACTTAGGGTTATGTTCCTCATCACTACTATGGGGTTTATGTTGTCAAAACCCTTCCAAATTAACGTTTGAATCTAAAACACCCTAATTGGAATTCTATTTTGTTGTTGAAAATTTTATCCAATCTCTCTGTTGTTAAAGCCACCTCCTATGACATCAAAATCATTATATTTACCAACCCCATGTGTTTAGGTTTGTCAGTCACCAAGTTCCCTATTCAGTGCTTAAAATTTTCCTATGGTTGGGCTTGAATTTCATATTTAAACACTTTAATTCTTAGGTCTTCACTCCTAGGGGTCAAATTCCCATTGGCCTAGTAATGACCCCCTTTTAAAAGTTAAAATTTTTGACATGTGAAGATATGAGGATCCCTAATGAATGTTCAATCGCTACAAATAGATCACCACCATTCCCTGCATGCATGTTCCATTTCATTTCCTATTAAAATATTCGAACAGGCTGGTAGGTGGTTGAAATATATCATGTTAAATGGTGGGGCCAATGCTTCTACAAATTTAGTAGGTGAATTTTGAAGAAAGATCAACATCAGATGTTTCAACACATGTCTTCATCTAGGCCATTCCCCGTGTGCCTATCCATTTTGCACATTAAGGATAATTAGTCACATGGGTTGGTGGGCACTGGACATGTGTATCCTACATGTGGTGGGCCCAATATCTTCTTGTGATTTGTGAATGATATCAAAAGGAAATCTACAGTGGTTGTTGGGTGACAGTAAAATCTCCATCGCTTGCCGCCATCCCACCGTGTTTTATTTAATATTTATAAAATATCACGAGCTAGCAAGAAAGGTGACACCTATTGCTTCATGGAGGGACCTTCCAGGCTGTGAGGACAATTAATGTTGTAAGACGATAGAGCTTGATGGTTGATGGCAAATGATGTGGGTGAATCTTGACTACTCCCCACCATCCCATAAGGAGCCCACTTGTATCCCCTATTTCCTAGTGGGGAAGAAGGTGACTACCATGTGGAACATTTCAAAGGATCCAATGGACTCTAGTGGAGATGTAATGCTACTAAATTTGGTTGAGATGGCACTATCATAAAAATGACACCATATTTGAACTCCTTTTGTCATGTGTTTCAGATTTCTTCCATCAAATCTATCAAATGTTGGTATATGTGGGAAGGTGAAAATAAAGTGAGGCAGGGTATGGGTTGATATTTTGAGATTGAATCAAGATCACTCCCCACTATCCTGCTATGATGAGGTGCAAGTTTATTAATTTCCATGGGCAAGTGGGTAAATGTGACACAACATGATTTATTTAATACTAAATATTTAATTAAATGTGCTGATAGAGTGGGTGTCTATCAACTTGGGCTTTTTTTATTAGGAAAATCCATTAATCACATATGTTTGAAGCTTTGTCATAATTTTTTTTTATTGTAACTATCTATTGATTTATCTTAATGTGTAATCAACAACTAAGATTCAAAAAAATAAAGCAACCTATTGTCACCTCGCTCACGCAAGATTTTCTTGAGTATTAATGGTTGGCACGCTTGCATGACTCAATATAATAAGGATCGATGGCCATAATTTTTGATTCAGAGTTTGCGTTTAGAGATTGAAAATTAAGTTAAGTCTAAGAAAAATTTGGTGAGGAATTTTAGAGGGTTGAAGGGCATGCCGAAAATTTAAGAAATATGGTGTAAGGAGTAATTACCACCTAAGAAGCCAGATTGTTTTAGAAGAATTGGTCAATTTTAAGGGAAAGGAGCTAGTTAAGTCTAAAAAGAAGGTAGAAAAAAATGCAAGTATCGTAAGGCTTACATAGGGAGACATAATTCTCCCCTTGAGGTTTCTGATAGCTTTTCAGATGGAGGAGGTGACACTAATCCAAGGTGTGGCCATTATCCCTTTTCCATCATGCCTTTTGAAGATTCTAATGAGGAAGCAATGATGGTCCCTCTAAGTTCATCATGAACAACGTATTGGTGAGCCTACTCTGATGCTGATGACTCAGAGTAGTGTTTCTACCCCTTTTTTGTTTTTGTTTAGGATTATCTTCTTCAACACGTTTGTGGTTTTTTTTTATTTAGTGTTAATGTGGGTATCTTTTGGGCTAGTGTGTTGGAGAAGTCTTAGACTTCCTAACTTTGACAACAGGTATGCTTTTTCTAGGTGGTATACAAATTTTTGCTCTAGCTATGAATGGAGAATCTTCTTTAGTTAACAAGGACAAGGTAATTCGATGCTACTGTGGCCACCAAAAAATTACACTTTTTCCTTTCTTGATATGGGAATAATTAATGATAAATTGGATTTAATGTCACTTTGATCTAGTGTTGTGAGGTGTTTTAGACATCCACATTAGGTCTTGGACCCGTTTTAATCTAAATTAGCTTAAATCTACCCTAATTTAATGTTGTAAAATTTATTTATGTACACTTCCACATTAAATTTGGGAGGCTTATAAATCAACTGGACCTAATTAAGTGTTGTAATGTGTTTTACACATTCACATTAGATCTTGTGCCTTTCTAGGCTAAGTGGACCTCATTTTAATGTTGTAGTGTATTTAACTACACTTTCACATTGAAATTTATGTCCCTATCCCTAATCACCATTTATATTGATCATCATTAATAGGCCCCTAATTTCTACTTCTTGAGGCATATTTTGGCTAATATCCCAATAAAAACACTTTAAAACCCCGAAATCTTGAAGACCCACCTCAAAAACCTCAAGGTGGGACTCATTCACCACCTTGGGTGAATGAGTCCCCGTAGGTGGGACCCTGTCGCCAAGTGTGGTGAATGAGTCCCTTTTGGGGATTTTTTCAAAATTGAGTAGGAAAATTGCAATTCAAACTTGAATTTTGATGAATGTTGACCTAGAGGATCAAAATAATGGTCATTTCAGTGCCTTACAAATATAAAAAATCTCTCAAATCATTCTTTCATAAGGGTATTCAAGTTTTCAAGTCAAGCAAGAAATAGTTAAGCATTTCAATTCTTCACAAGGTTATCAAGATATCTTTCAAGGTCAATTCTAAGGCATTCAATGGCATATTCTTTATCAATTGCTGCAACAATTCAAGATCCATCATCATGGAAAGGTTCTAATTGGATTAATTTAGGTTGATTCTTCATTGTACCATAGAAAAATGGATCTTTAGACATTTTCATGGTGATTTAGGTCTTTTTCCTATGATGCTTGGCTTTTTTTGCTTAGATTTAATATTGTAATGTGACTTATACATTCACATTAGATCTTGAGTATTCAGGTTATTAAGATTTTATGATGTCTTATAAAGGTGTTATGATGTGTTGTAACACATTTCTACACATTTCTAGACTCTTCTTATTATAATTCATCTAAATATTCCCTTTTTATCCCTTACCACTTGAGTCTTACTTCAAAGTGTTGTAGAGTCTTGTAACAAAATTTCACACTTCTCTAGACTTGTCAACACTAAATACACCTTTTTTATGCTTTATTTGGCCCTTTTATGCACTTGTTGGCCTTAATTAAGTGCATTTTTTAATTTAAACCTGAGAAATATCATTAAATACAACTTAATCCCTGACACCCACTTGCATTCCTTGAGTGGGACCCATTTTCCATGGGTGGTGAATGAATCCCTCTTGGCACAAAAATAAAAATAATTTCAAATTTCTTTCGGGGTTTTATTCATTAAGCCCTTAGGTCAACCTGTGATGTTGTATTTTTAGGAAATTAGGGCATAAGTGTGTATAAATAAGTGTTTTTCTATCCATTTTAACCCCTTATTCACTCATTCATCATCAATCAACATTCTTGCATTCAATCCATCTAAGCTTTCATTATAGCATCATTCAATCAAGCAATTTTCAAGCATCTTGGAGCAACCATTGACATAACTTCGAACTTCAACAATAAGTGTTTGGTGAGTTCATGAAACCTGCATGTTATTTTATCATCATTCATTTCTTATTTCATTTCATTACATACAATTTTCTTACCAAAGTGGGGTTTGACCAAGGAAAATCCCTATCCTCTAACCCTTAACCATTTTCCCCTTCTTTGCATGTGTGTTTGTAGGTCTTGTAGGTGGATTTTTTAAAGAGATAGGTGTTGAAAAGTGGTCAATATGAGACAAAATTTATTCAAGTCAACAAATACCTAATTCAAGCTCGGAGACATCATCTATCCCATTTTCAATAGATTTGAATCTGTCAACCTGACAAGAAGACAAGTAGAGATCTTGACCCACAAAGTTGACTTCAGAATTTGTAGATTTTTGTAGGTTCACTAATTCACCATCTACAGTGAATCAGTCCCATTTCTAGACTAGAGAAAGTATTTTATGAGGTTTTTAGTTCCTGACATTCTAAAACCTATTTCTGTTGAATTTACCAGAACCAGGACTAACTCGCCATTTGTGGCGAATGAGTTGCAGTGGTCATCAATAGTAATTTATGAAACATTAAAAAACCTTCCAACATAAACATTATACCTCTATATTCACTCCATCCAATTTTATTAAGTTCTATTTTCATTCATTTATGTTTCTAGTTCATTTCTGCATATTACACTGTGTTTTCAAACACTTCATACTTCTTAAGTTTTGCATAAATAATCAATCCATTTTATCATTTTGTTGCATTTAGATCATTAAATTTGAGCATACTTTCATTATACTTGCATTATTTTGAGTGAACCACCTAGATTTTGTGTGGTCTATCTCACTGCTTTAGGTGAAAAACCCTAATTGAGCAAGAGAGTCATAACACCTACACCTAAAAATTTATGGTTCATTTTGGTGAACTTGCATATTGGACATTATCTTTTTGAGTTACATATGCATTTACATCCTAGGAATCATTACATTAGCTTTCTCACTGTTTTGCATCCTAGGGTTTACAACATTAGATTAGTGAATATCTCATATATATTTCATTTTTGCACTTCAAAACATTAAAAATACTAAAATTATGCATTTTAATCCTTGTTTTGCTTCAGAATAGCATAAAAATCACTTTAATTTTTTTGAAAAATCACAAAAAAGTTCACCCCTGGACTCATTCACCACCTTGGACGAATTAGTCCAGTTGCACTTTCTGCACAACAATTTCTATCATTTTCATAGTGTTTTTTGCATTTCTATTTTCTGATACTACATTTTTGTTTCAGTTTATAAAAATTATGTTATTTTCATTTTATTATTCCTAGTTTTCATTGCATTTTCATCCACCCTACCTTTTGTGTTATGTGTATGAGTGTTGGGTGCTGTCATAATAGTGGTTTACAATTGCTGAGAGGAACGAATTTTAGCTGAAATCACATATTTTTAGAAAATATAATGATTTACGCCTTAAAAAGTTCCATTTTAAGGATTCCAATTGAAGAGGGTTTGATCAAATCACCTTAGATCAAACCCCCTTGGATAGAACCTCGCTAGTTTTAAACCATACCTATAAATGTGTCTCCTTTATATCTATCAAAATGCTGATAAAAAATCACTTTTGATTTAGCTTTTGGGGGATCAAATGAATTCATTTAAAATTTATTTCAAATGATTATGGTATTCCTCAGAACAAGCTATCCAATGAATATAATTTTAATATGTTTTGGTTTTGTTATGTATTTGTTTTAAGTTTTATTAAACATAGGTTTTTCATCGAAAATGAATTTCTTTGTTCTTCACATGTGGAAAAATAGAAGATTATCAAAATTTTTTTTGAAAAATATGAGTGCCCTAGATATTGAAGTCCTTGATCAACAAAAAAAATAAAATAAAATTTTGACATATACAAAAAAGTTACGCGTTATACGGTCATGCTATGTCCGAATTGTAATTGGTTTGAATTTGAAACTTGATTAAGGAAAAAATATTCAATAAAAAACTATCTAACAAGTGGAAGCACTAGATATCAGAGTTACAAATCTAAATTTGAAAGAATTAGAATTTTATCTTTCAAGGAAAAAAAGTTATGCGTTATACGGTGTGCGTCACTTTTTAAAAATGTTGTTTTCACGAAAAAAAAATCAATTTTTCAGAGATGGAAAAAGTGCAATTTATTCCAAAATTTTTGAAAAAAATATTTTTAGAATCTCTGGACAAAATTTGATGAGACTCTAGTTTGCACCATCTTCAAATTCCTCACAGTTTAGCTGCTATAGGTGCCCGAATGTGAAGATTTAGTTAAAAATAATAATTTCAGTGTCCAGTTTGGCCAAAAATTGTAAACCACTATTATGGGATCACCCTGTTTTGTTCTCTATTGATAATACTTTAGTGAGGCGAAGTTCCAAACTCATGGCTTCCCATGATAGAAAATTCATTGTGGACCTTGGGTTATCTAAATATCCTACTCCTTGTATTGAAAATGGTGTATTATGCATGAATACTACCACTAGTACACCTTTGCATTCCCCTACAATCCATGTTGACACAAACATTAATTCCCTTCTGCAATACAAAGTGGTTAACATTCATGAGGACTTAGCATATCTCCAACATAACTTGTGTCTTGAAAACATTTCAACCACTACCATTCCTGCTATAGACAACATCCATCAAATTCTTGAAAGTGATAAAGGCTTAGATGTTATGAAATAAATTGTTGAGATATATCAAAAACATGCTTCTTCCACCTCTAGCACATCTCAACCAACAAACAGTGTGGTTAGCTAAGGAGGATCTCATATTCCTCCTCCTTCAACTATAGCATCCATACCCACCTATACCACCACTCAAATTACAACAACCATGCAATAGGTTAGTCATATGACTCCTTCTTTCACTATTCCAACTAGCATTCCTAGTTTGTTTATGGCATCAAATGTTCCATATTCCAAAACCTTCACCCCTATTAGTGTCCCCTTCACTTGTCCTAACATTACATACACTCCATCACCATTCTCTCTTCCACCTCATACCACTTACACTGACCCTATCATAACACAACTCTTTCACACTATTTTCTCCATGCAACAACAAATATCTACCATAAACCAAAGCCAAAAATGCACCACCCACCTATTATGTCTGTAGAGGTCCATTATCTTTGGAAATCTTAAGAACAGTGATGCCACAAAGGAAATGAGATGCCTAGGTTTGAGAAGTACAGAGGCAAAGGAGACCCTACTAATCATGTCAATGCCTATACTGCCTTATGCAATGATTTTGTCCTTGAAGATAAACTGTTAGCTAAATTGTTTCTTGGGACTTTAAAGGATATTTCCTTGGAGCGGTTTTCCTCTTTACCTAATCATTTAATTCATTCATTTAATGAACTTGTTGGTGCCTTTATAAGCCATTTCCAAGTACATATGACTCCTAAAAAGACAATGGCTGATTTAATGAGGTGTAAACAAAATGTGGATGAAAAAGTAATTGATTTTATTTCACGCTATCAGTCATTGTATACTAAAATAGATGTCAAGGTTCCTGATTCACATCTCCAAAAGATGTTTATTAAAAACTTGAAAACTCACATTCAAAATAAATTTACCATGATGAAATTTCCTTCTTTCATGCATTTATGCATAGCCCTTTGTGACTATCACAACTTGATTGTACTAGTCGTAATGCAAAATCCACTTCTAGCCAATCTAAGAAGTCTAAACAAAGCAATCAAAACAACTCACAAAACTTTAGAAAACCAAATAAGGCTTCTTATAGTTCAATCCCCCTCCTCCACAACCACCTCAACCTGTCAACAACCAAGTGTGCCGTAGAAAAAAGTACTCTTTGCTTGACATAAGATTAATTCATGATAAATTGGACTTAATGAGGCATTGATTAAGGTGTTGTGAGGCATTTTATGCATCCACACTAGGTCTTGGACCCTTATAAATTCAATAACATTCTTTTAACGATGTCTTGTAAAGGAATTTCACACTTTTCTAGACTTAATTAATGTCTTGTAATGTGTCTTACACATTCACATTGGTTTTTATGCCTTTCTAGGCTATGTGGACCTCATTTTAGTGTTGTAAAGTGTATTTAATTACATTTTCACATTGAATTATATGTCTCAATCCCTAATTAACCTTTGCATCATCATTAATAGGCCCCTATTAACCCATACTGTGCATCATGAGGCTGAAATTGATCAAATACCTGGCAAGGTTGCAATTTAAACCTTATTTCCTTATCCCCTAGCACCTTAGCTGTCAAAATGGACCCTATGGGACCCATTCACCATGCATGGAAAATCAATCCCATCTAGGTGGGACCCATTCACCATGGATGGAAAATCAATCCCATCTAGGTGGGACCCATTCACCATGTGTGGTAAATCAGTCTCATTTGGCCCAATTTTGACCTTTTAACAAGAAAAAAGTGAAATTTAAGTTCATTATTTCTTCATGTCGGCCTATGATGAGGTATTAATGGGAAAATAAGGTGAAATTACTATAAATATAAGTCTTTTAACTCATTTTCACATTGATTCTTCAACATTCATCCACCAATCATCCATCTCAAGTCAAGCAACTTAGGGTTTCATCATTGCAAGTCTCCAAGATATCAATTTTTAGACAATCAAGGGTAGATTCTTCATGTTTTGCTGCAGAATTTCAAGAACAAACATCATGGAAATGTAATCAACTCTGTTATTGTATGTTAAATTACATTTTTTCATCATTTTGGTTTATTACCTAAAAGGGGTTTGACCAAGGAAAACCCCCATGCCCTAACATTCAACATTTCTTCTTATCTTCTTGTGTATTTACAAATTTAGGACTCTTGGAAGCTTGGAAATCATTGGAGATCAAGTTGAAAGGTTTCTCAAGTCTTCTCTTCATTCAACAAGTCAAAATATCAACAAAAACTCACTTTCAAGTTCAGAAATCAAAGTTTCAGAAGTGGAAACCTGTAGAGAATCAAAGTGCAGAACAAGAGCCCTGGATTCCACTCTTGAATATTCAAAAATTCAAAAGTGGACTCATTTACCATGAGTGTTGAATGAGTCCCACTTCCAGGTCAATTCTGAGTTTTTTTCATTTTATAATACCCTTTTGTCAAAAACAGGTTTTGGCTCAGTTTTACAGAACTGGGACTAATTCACCCAGAATGGCGAATTAGTCCCACCAGGCCTAAAATATAGCTTCAAAAACTTTTCAAATGTAATGTACAAACTTCATCAAGATTCTAGGCACAAAATTTTAGTTTGGTTCATTTTTGTTAAGTTTTGCATTCATTTCTAGTTTATTTCTGCATAACACAATGTGTTTCAAACAAATCACATTTCCTAGGTTTTGCATACTTAATCAATCAGTATTATCAATTAACTGCATCTATAACATTGCATTTAGTCATAATTTCATAATACATATCTTATATTGAGTGAACCACCTAGATTTTGGGTGTTGGATGTATCTCTTTTCATTAGGTGAAAGACCTTAATTGAACAAAAGACACCTAACATTCCTAGTCCCAAAAATCAATGGTTCGCCAAGTAATAGCTATTAAAGTCACCATACCTTTTACTTATGGGGACCCAAAGAGATAGTTTACCCCTTTACTTGATACTCTCCGTAACACAATGAATCAAGTGCTACAACAATACATGATCACTTCGTGTACATTCAAACCGCTTGATCCTACCAAGCCTTTATCCCTCACCTTTAAACCAAATGCTTATTGTCATTTTCATCACCAAAATGAACATGACACAAAACAATGCAAGTGTCTCAAACACCTAGTGCAAGACCTCATTGATTCTGGTTGTCTATCCATTGCGGGTGTTAATGATCAGGGCAATAAGTCCATCACCCCTCCCAATTAGAATTTTCAATTTTTTACCAACCTAATGACTAAACACAATATATCATTTGTCAAAGCTAGTGAACCTTCAAACACTGATGTGATGAATGTTGATACAAATATTGAACAACATGATTTTCCTCCAAATGTTACCCATGTTAATCCTATGGATGAATTGGTGGGTACGATAGATGTTATCCCTCATAAGGGCCCAACTAACAAATCTCTTGCTATTACTTTTTCTTCTCACGATATACTTAACAAACTTCTCAATGGTCCTATTTACATAGTCGGCTGCATCTATGATAAGCCCACCAATGGGATATTAATAGATCCCACCTATGGAAAGAATGTGATCATAGAGGAATTTTAGTATTACATGATCTTTAGCAAGATTATTATGACAAACCCACAACATGGATTAAAACGCATACTAGTTTTGCATGCCCTAGGATCAGATCGATCGTACTCCCATTATAGATAGGACCGAAAAAATTAGATGTAACATTCTTTATCACTCCATAGTTGGATCAGTTTTGGTTTTTCGCTATGTCATCCTTGGCTTGGATCGATGAAAGTTGTCCCTTCAGTCATTCACAAATGTTTGAAGTTTTTGCTTGACAATGAGATATTTACTGTACACCATAGTGGCTTAAATCCATTGTCTTCTAAAGGTAATTTTTCCTTGGAAGCTTTCTGGCCTGAACCTATGGAACCCATTACCCCTCGCAAAGACTTCCTTTTCATTTCCTATTAAAAGTTCAAAGCCAAACAAATAGCCAAATTGTCTCTTCGCCACATGTCCCCATCCACTTCTAACACTCTGATCCTAGATGAGATAATGCTTCAACCTAAATCCCAACCTAAACAAACATTACAACCTTCAGAGAAACCAACAATAAAATCTTCACCTTCATCCTCTAAATTCCCAAGAGATAATGACACTAACCCCATCATGCCTCCTCGCATTCAACACGTTTAGAAATAAAAAGTGAAATTGATTGAACCATCTCCTTCAGTTCATTGTGTTCCTACCCCTCAGGAAGAAAAGGAACCTCTAGTGGATCAAATTGCTCTTACACCAACAAAAATTCAAAATAGAATCAAAAGCAACTGAGGTGCTAGAGAGCGTAGGTGTCATCATCGTCATCTCCTTGCTCATCAATTACATGTAGAAGAACACAAAGAAAATTAAAACCCACATTTGATAGAAGAAATAACTAACCACCCTTCTCCTCTCGACCCACCACAAGATAGTATGATACAACCATCATAGCAAAAGAATATGGTACAATAGCCACAAATCCTAATTCACCCTTCATTGGAAATGACCATTCGTCCTCTTATTGTGATCAACTTAGATGACAATGAAGACACAACACAAACTGACAATGAGATACATAATGAATTAAATACATTATTTTCCTTGTCTATGAGCTTCACTGAGATGTCTCCTATCAAGAGTAATGTGCCTAGTACTTCCCCTAGTTTGACACTTGCAATTGTCCCTTTAGACAGTCAACCACCCTCACAATACAATGAACATGATTTGGAGGTGGATGACTTGTTAGATGGTTGACTTGCATTTAAATCCTTAACTAGCCTTTTAACATTTTCCTTTTTCTTTTCTTTTCTTTGGTGTGATTCCATGTGCATATCGTGTTCCCCCATGACATGACGTTTGATGTTCTCCCTCTCTTTGCGCACTTCGTTTATTTGTACCTTCATTCTTCTATATGTTGTATATTGCTTTTGTTTTGTGTTTTACTTTTGGGAATGACACAAAGTGTTGAGACACCCTATGTCTCTTCCATGTTGACCCAAAAAGTCCCTTTTCCTTTTAGGGATGATGCGAGGCATTGAGACCAAAATTTCTCCTTCATGCTGACCCAAAATATTTTTCTATTTTTCTTTCACCTTTTTTTTTCTTTTCACTTGTATTTCCCTTTTGGGGATGATGCAAAGCATTGAAACAACAATGTTTCTTACATGTTGACCCAAAATTGATTTTATTTTTCTTTTGTTTTTGCTCTCTTTGTGTCATTCTTCCAGTTTTATGTATTTGGGGAATGATGACAGTTTTGAGCTCTTTGATAAAAAAATTGCAACAAAAAACATACTGACCCCAAATCCATATATCTCTTATGTGTTTGGTGTGTTCATTTTTTGGGGCAACCCCTCTTTCTTTTGTTCCTTTTTCATTTGCATGACGTAGCCTTACACAAAAACATATGACTTGGCATAGTGGCTTTCCAAGTTTCCTCTCATGTATTTTTTATTTTTTATTATTTTTCATTCACTACTTGAAAGTGATTACACATAGAACGGTGTGTAGCAATTCCTTTAAAGCGGGGGCATACATTGACATTATTCATTTTTCTTTTTCTTTTCTTTTCTTGGTTCTTAGTGTAGCCTTGTTACATTAGATGATACATTTTTTGCTTTGTGGATGACATTAGGTATGATGTCTTTCATGAGCATGATCTATCTTAGCATATTAGGGCATGTGCAGGATCATCATGGAAAAAACAGGCCCTTAAGTGGTAAAAAAAATAGAAAAATCAAAGTTAGGAAACTTGACGTAAAAATTTGAATAAGTTATCTATATTATTTAAAAAATATGTAAGAATAGAATCTGTAGCAAATTGAATGTAGTTTCTAAACTACTAGGCATTTTTTTTTTAAAATCTATTTGGTGAAAATTTTGAATTTCAATGTAGTAGTACTTAAATTTCAGGGAAAAAATAAGAAGTAGGTGTCTGTCTGACCACCCTAACCATAATAAAATGATAATATATTTTTATAAAATTTTAGACATAAGTAGAGGACTCATGTCTAAATGTGATGCATATATTTTTGTAATATTTTTCCAAGTAAATAATTAATTATGATTTTTTTAATTACAACTTTTAAAAAATATAAAAACTCGTATGTCTGACCACCTTAACTTGGTCAAAACTTCATGAAATTCCATTTTTATTTTTTTAATCCTATAGTATGTGAAGCATAGAATGTAATGCATGTTTTGGATTCCAAAAATGTGATACCATTTGAAAGCTATGGATGTTTTTCAATCAACCTATCAATCAATACTTTAGTCGTAATTCAAATAGAAAATGAATAATAATAATTAATTAAATTCAAAGTAAAGCATAATTTATATTGGTGGAAAGGTGAGAATATATTTTAAATCCCCTTTTCATTTCATCAATTTTGGGTAAAAATAAAGTCGTCAGCCACATAGCCTACAAATACCCATCATATCACCACTTATTGGCCCATCATGATCCTACACATACCCATTACATTCCTCTGGGTGGCATTATGTGACACACTTCATCCCCTAAGTTGTGAATTTTCTATTCTTTGATTGGTCCTCTCTTAGATACATTAGACACAATGTTCCCTAAGTGATAGACCTCTAAACAAGACTCATTTGAACATTTCTTTTGCATTCATATGGCCACCTTGCATAATGCAATTTGCATGCCTATGGTGCCATCTTGTTTGTTCATGGGTTCTAAGCATACGAAGTTTTGCTTGTCTCATGAAGCATGAACCGACATTTTCCTTTGCGACACCTTTTTAAAGTTATCAGAAGGTATAACCCTGATATGGTTGAGTGGGAAGCCAATTCTGAGGCACAAATTTCCCATAGCCACCTATGTGTTTGTGAGTACATACTAGCTGAGTCTATACTTATCACCTTTTGGGCCTTCTCACGCAACAGACAGCCATGAGTTCCATTGCCCTATAGTGAGTATGCATTTTCTTTTTTTAGCAAACAACCTACATATAATCCACAACTAGATGGACAAATGATCGGAGCTTGATCTGATTTTTCCTTTTTCTCTTCCTTTTCTTGTCTCTTTCATATGTGTTTTCCTCTATTCTTATGTTTATTTTTCCATGGGATCTTCATCTTGGGGACTTGATCATCCCTCTTGATCATTTTTGTCTAATTTTGCTAGCATAAGTACATCTAGATTTCTCTCGATATGCATGGCTACTTTAGTGTGAGTTTGAAGCAAGTTCATCCACTCAATAAAGTGGGGGCTAATTGTACCATAGAAAAATGGACCTTTAGACATTTTCATGGTCATTGAGCTCTTTTTCCTATGATGCTTGGCTTATTTTTCTTAGATTTAATGTTGTAATGCGACTTATACACTCACATTAGGTCTTGAATATTCAAATTATAAAGATTTTATGATGTCTTGTAAAGTTGTTGTGAAGTGTTGTAACACATTTCTACACTTTTCTAGACTCTTCTTATTATAATTAATCTAAATGTTCCTTTTTATCCCTTACCAAGTCTTATTTCAAAGTTTTGTAGACTCTTGTAACAAACTTTCAAACTTCTCTAGACTTGTCACCACTAAATACACCTTTCTTATGCTTTATTTGTCCCCTTTATGCACTTAAAAGCCTTAATTAAGTGTATTTTTAATGTAAACCTAAAAAATATCATTAAATAAAACTTAATCTCCAACACTCACTTGCATTCCTTGAGTGGGACCCATTCACCATGGGTGGTGAATGAGTTCCTCTTGGCACAAAGTTCAAAATAATTTCAAATTTCTTTCAGGTTTTTATTCATTATGACCTTAGGTTGATGTGTGATGTATTTTCAGGAAATTAGGGCATAAGTGTGTATAAATAAGTGTTTTTCTATCCATTTTAACCCCCTATTCACCCATTCATCATCAATCAACATTCTTGCATTCAATCCATCTAAGCATTCATCATAGCATCATTCAATCAAGCAATTATCAAGCATCTTCGAGTAGCCATTGACATATCTTCATAATTGAACAATAAGGGTTTGGTGAGTTAATGACACCTGCATGTTATTTTTTCATCATTCCTTTCCTATTTCATTTCCCTTTATAGGGTATGATTACCAAAATGGAGTTTGACCAAGGAAAACCCCTATACTCTAATG
Source organism: Sequoia sempervirens (assembly GCA_007258455.2). Classification (NCBI taxonomy): domain Eukaryota; kingdom Viridiplantae; phylum Streptophyta; class Pinopsida; order Cupressales; family Cupressaceae; genus Sequoia; species Sequoia sempervirens. Next base: position 150,664,284 of record VDFB02105785.1, on the reverse strand, counting down.
CTTAACCATTTTTCCCCTCTTTGCATTTGTGTTTGCAAGTCTTGTAGGTAGATTAGTCAAAGAGATCAGTTATGAAAAGTGGTCAACAAGTCATTAAAGATATTTAAGTCAACAAAGACCTAATTCAAGCTTGGAGACATCAATCATCCCATTCTTCATAGATTTGAATTTGTCAACTCGACAAGAAGACATGTATAGATCTGGATCCACAAAGTTGACTTCATAATTTGCTAATTTCTGTAGGTGGACTAATTCTCCATCTATGGTGAATCAATCTCAGTACTAGAATGAAGAAAGTGTTTTTCAAGGTTTTCAGTTCCTAGCATCTGGAAACCTGTTTCAGCAAAATTTATCAGAAGCAAGACTAATTCACCATCTGTGGCGAATAAGTCCTAGTGGTCATCAATAGTAATTTCTAAAACATTCCAAAACCTTCCAGAATCAACATTGTACCTCTAGGTTTAAACCATCCAATTTCACTAAGTTATGTTTTCATTTGTTTATGTTTCTAGTCATTTCTGCATATCACACTGTGTTTTTGAACACTTCATATTTCTTAGGTTTTACATAAATAATAAAATCCATTTTATCATGTTTTTGTATTTAGATCATTGCATTTCAACATACTTTCATTGCACTTGCATTAGTTTGAGTGAACCACATAGATTTTGGGGGGTCTATCTCTCTCCTTTAGGTGAAAAATCCTAATTAAGCAAGAGAGTCATATAACTTACACCTAAAAATCTATGGTCATTCATCATCTTATTTTATCATTTGATTTAATTACCTAAAAAGGGTTTGACCAAGGAAAACCCCTATCCCCTAACAATCAACATTTTTTTTCTCTCTCTCTTTGTGTGATTGCAGATCTAGGTGCTTTGAAGGATTGGAGATGATTGAAGAATAGGTTTGAAAATTTATTAGAATAATCTCCCTATTTTCAAGGTGAAAATCCTCACAAAAAGTCACTTACAACCCCAAAAATTTGGGTTTCAGATCTAGACACTCGGAGGTATAGATTGAGCAAACCAGGAGCTATAGATTCTACTTCTAAGTTTCCAAAAAAATCCAAGTGGAATCATTCACCAAGAGTGGTGAATGAGTCACACTGTACCTTTTCTTCAAATATTTTTATGAATTTGGATACCCATTTGGCTAAAACAAGCTTCGGTGCAGTTTTCTAGAATCGTGACTAATTCACCTAGAATGGCAAATGAGTCCCACTAGGTTTAAAAAATAGCAATTTCAAGATTTCAGAGCTCCATTCCATCTCTCTCCAGATTCTAGGTGCACACTTTTAGCTTTTTCGCTTTTTGTTTTGTTTCATGGTCATTTCTATGTCATTTTGCATCACATTTTGTTTTCCAACTCATTGTCTTTTCCAAGTTTACACTTGGTGGTGAACCCCCATTTTTTAAAATGCACTTAATAGTGCCTTAATTTAGTATCCCTTTATATTTTCAAACTTATTTTGGACCTCTTAATTAAATTGAGCTTAATTAAGCCTTAATAAGCCCTTTTATTCATTTACAAGCCTAATAAATTATATTTTTTGAAGGGGAAACCTAACAATTATTAATGCCTAAACATAACAGTTTACCTTGAGCAATGTGTGTTCTACGAATAGGGACCTGGGACCCGTTCGTCCATGGGAAAATGGGTCCTCCCTAGACCTTTGGATCTAAATTTAAATTATTTTTTTGGCAATATCTTAACATCTTTAAATCCATAATTCAATGTTGGCTTGTGATATTTGAATTTTGGGAAATTAAGGATACATTCCTATAAATACAAGGTGCTTTCACTAAGTTTCACCTAACAATTTTATAGCAATCTTATGAACATTTTTGGAGCAACCAAGAGCATTCAAGAGTAGATATATCAGAGATTTATTGGAAATATCAATATCAATTCAACATGTCAAAGTTTTCTCGCATCATGCATGTTTTCAGAGCCAACATCGTGATGTAGGTTTTAAGATCAAGTTTAAGCATTCAAAGAATTATTCAAGTGTCAAGATCCACATCCAATTCAACCATTTCATGCAAGTTGTAGACTTTCTAAGATCTCCATTATCAAAGTTTCATTCAAGGGTTTGTTGAGTGGTAACATAGCTCTATTCGTTCTTCATCCCCTCTTTCATGCATTATTTCAATTCAAGATTTGATTACCATAACGAGGTTTGACCAAGGAAAACCCCCATTCACCCAAAAATAAGCATTTTTCTCTCTTGTCTGTGTGATTGCAAATTTAGGTTGAAGAAGGATTGAAGACCTTTTGAAGAGGAAAACTTAGAAATTTGTCAAGGTTGTAAAAGTTGTCAAAGTTGTCAAACATGGAATCTAACCTACAAATCTAATTTCTGACTTTTCAACATTAAAAATTGGATGAATCAGAAACTATAGATCTATGTTAGAGGCTTTTGAAAGTTCCATAAAAACCTTGAGTAAAGACCCATTTTCCCATGGGGGAATGAGACCCAGATAGCCTTGAGAAACTACCTATTGATGACTGGTAAAAAAATTTCTACCCTTCTCACATCTGCATTTGGTTTTCTAGTTCTCCTAGTATTGAGTTTAATATTTTCTTTTGATGTGTTAGATTGCATTTTGGAGTTTATTTTCTATTTCTAGTATTTCTCCCCAACGTGTTGTTTGACCTTGAACCCCATCCTTCAATCATAAAGAAATCTTAAGATTCTCACATTGATTCACCTAAGGGTTGTTAGTCAATTCTTTGTCTGGATCTCATTTCCTAATGAAATAAAAGAAAATAGGTCTATTTATTATCATTTTGTTGAATCGTTTCATAAACTCTATTTTTCATTGTTTCAATAATATGCATACATGAGTGATTTGATAGGATAATTGAAGTAAATAGTTTCAATTTGTAAAATATTCAAATGTTTCATTAATATTCTTTACGTTAATGATTTAAATATATGATAAAATTTAATATTTTTTATGAATTAAACTATTTATTGATTGAAGAGCATAAATTTTTTAGAGATAGGAAATTCTTTGACGAAGCTGTGATGAGGTTCCCTAAGACCGAAACAGAGAAGCAAAAACTTGTCAAGATGACGAACAGTTACTATGAAGCGGACACCATAAAAACTTTATGGAGAAAAGTTCTAAGGGTTATCATGGAGTACATCACTCTCGACGGCCGCTTCACTAGGGTTTATGGATATCACTTCGTGTTGCTCAATCACTTCCGGCATAAGGTGCATGTTTCCATCCCTTTCTTCTTGCTCTGTTCCCTGAGAAATAGCTTTTCTGACCACAGTAGGAGCCCTAAAAGATACCTGATTCTTCACATGGGTCTTTTAAGGCTCATCTATGAGCACTTTCAGAATATGCCTGCCCTATCAAACCCTATAGCCCCTTTGGACCATGATGAGGACGATATAGAGCCTAGTATATCTAAAACTAAAGTTTCTTCCAGCTGTGTCAAGCTTTCCTCGCTTCCCCTACCCTCCCCTTCTGCCTCTAGCCAATCCCCCCAGCCTTCTGGTGCCTGCTCTGTTCCTGTCCCTGGCCGCACAAACCCTAATGCTAAAGTGGTGGGCTCCAGTTCTCTGATTAACAAGTTAGTCTCCTACCCTGATGACTCTCCTGTTGTTTCTACTAAAGCGGCCGAGGTTAGTCTTGAGGATCCCCATTTCCCTCAGAATATTCAACAGGAGAACTGTAGCCCTCCCAGAGGTGCGGAGTCGGTTAATTTTGGGGTTAATTCTGATTGTGACCCCCCTTTTGACTTCGTTGGAACTGCCATGAGATGTTCTGTGGACCAATTTAATTATGCTAAATGGTTGTTTTATGAAATCAGTGAGTTGAAGACCAAAAATCTGTCTCTTCATAGTAAGTTGGGGGAAATTGAAGCCAAAGTTGCAGGGCTAATTCAGTTCAAAGTGGAGAAGAATACCTTTGTGAAGGATAATATACAAAAGGACAACACTATTAAAAATGATCTTGATAAAATAAAAGGAACCATGAAAGAAATTGTTGATCAGAACTGCAAAATTGCCAGACATAACTCTTTAATCATCAAAGCCATGACCGAAAGATTGGAGAAAACCCAGAAAAGAGCGTTGATTGTCGACCTTGATTAGGAGAAAGACCAGGATGAGGAAGCGGGGATCTTTAAGCGAACCAGATCAAGTATGAAAAGAAAAACCCTGACTACCCCAAATATGACTCAGATTTTCATGGAGGGGGTCTAGGATATGGTGGACCTAGAAGAGGTTGCTGACGAGCTTCTGAAGTCTATGGATTAGCTGTGGCTAGGCCCAGTTTTATCTGTTTGCTGGCCGTCTGATGGTTTTTTTGTGACTTTTTGTGGCTGTCTATTTTAGCTGGTTTTTATCTCTATGGCAGCCTTTTTGTCTTTTGGACCTCTGTTTTGGTCTTTTCTTGTAATGTTACTTTGTGGTTTTGGGGCCCTGTAAAACCCGTTTATCCCCTTTTATCAAAAACTATTATTATTTCTAGAGTACATGTAAATGAATTTTTTTGTGAAAGACACTATGAAACAATGAAATATGAAAGTAGCTAGAGCTAGATAGATGATAGTTCATTAACAATAAAAAGTTAGTATAGAATAAAAAAATTGAATCAAAATTACTAGAATATATGGACACTCGGCCAAAAGAAATAAGGCCTTGAACTTCAATTTAGTCTACTTTTTCTTTAAAAAATGGTCAAAGGGGATGTAGTTAAAAATGCAAATAGATTAAAGCTTCCTACTTGTATGGGGTTGCTATTTTATTCAATATATTTGATTTTTTTTAGATATCTCTCTAGATATTGTTATGCATTCTAACTTAGATATAGACTCTATCAAGAATGTAGAAAATTAACCAACAATAATGGTGTGCAAACTGGTTTTTAAAGAAAATTTTCAACCTTCCCGAGCCTGCTTCGATGTACAGAGTTGCAATTGCAAGGCAATGGTATTAGGAGCATGATGTAGCTAAACTGTTAGAAGATTGGATTGGCCCTAATGTGTATTTACTTGAATTAAGGAATGTGAAGGATCGCCAAATTGCGAGTTTACTTAGTGAAATGTTTTATCTCTAAATAGACAATTCATGCTGGCTATTAAAGAGGAAGATTTCTACATGACTTTGTACCTGATTGATGCAACTTATGCTACGATGAAATATTACAAAACGGAGACCTGGTTCCAAAGTTCTAGTTGACAAGGTTTTCAAAGAATTACATGCAAACAGATATAACAGGGAGATCACTACTATTAGCGATTATTTCTCCCCATTGCGTATTAAAAAGTCCACTGCAAAGCATTGCCCAAAATGCATCTAGTATTCCCATCTCTAAACGAACAGAATGGAACATAATCCAAGTCCTTTTGTCTACGATGTAAACGTTTTATTCTTGTTGGATATGATTGAAAGGCTTGTTGTTCTTGTTCACGGTCAGCTAGTGGCAGCTGCTGGAGAGCAGATTGAGATTTTTCGTCTTTATTTCATGGATTACCTGATGCCTTCTTAGAACTTGTAGACACAAAATCAAAGTGGGTGGTACTTTTAAAAGCAATATGATTTATCCAAATACCTTGTCAACCCAGACTCGAAGATGTTTTTACTAGTACATCATGGCCTGTGATTAGAGTTACAGCGGTAACAACAGTTATGATATTTCTAAGTGCGTCAAAAAATTTAACATGCAGAAACATTTTAAGAACCATGTTGGTAACTGATGCGAATCAGCGAGTTTGCATGGAGTTCACTGTCATGTGCATCAGCCCGTTAAATTGCCATTCACTACCATAGTTTCTACTATTTTAGTATATTTCAGTTTGTTGTTTACAAATCTTCCAACGATGTATTGAAAACTGTCATTTATGAGTTTCTTTTTCTGTTTTCCCTTAAATGTTTTTCTATTCTATGAAACAATGTATTGAGCCTTGTTCCAAAGCTGCTTTCTTTTATTTTAAAATAATACAATGCTTTTTTCTGTGTGTAAAATCTTCATTATTGCTTATTGGCATTGATCACAGATGTAAGGGAATGCATTTATCACTACTATTTTGGGTAATTTCTTCAAATCATACTGTTGTTCAACTCTTTGTTACAAACATGTCGTGTCTTCTCTGATATAAATGTATAAAAATATAATAACGGACAGTGGCACAACGTAGTATCAAAATTTACCCTCTCTCACACAAAGAGTTGAAACGTAGGGATGCCAAAATAAAGCGGAAATACGGCAACGTAAATTTACAACAGCGAACGGATTTTTGTTCAACAAGCGTGACCGTTTTAAATTCTAGGCCTAGCTGGATGAAACGATTTCAATTATAAATTATTATATTGATTAAATTGATACATTTATAACTCATCAAAATATATATTTTGCATCTTTCACATATGTAGAGACAAGCACAAATAAAAAATAAAAAATTGAGCAGGCATCTGATTAATAACTTAATAAAGGAAAAGCAGTGCTATTATTATTGTAATATAAAACTATTTATAACATAGCAATACGATAATAGATAGTGAAGCCGCGGCTTCTACATTAACATTTACGAGTCGAAATTTCATGTCTCCCATCATTTTTCTCATCGTCGAAACCAACATGCAGTAATATTAATATGGTCGACCACAATCTAGACAACGTCTTCTTTACTTTATATATTTTGCGCGGAAATGCTATCTGCAACAAGAACAAAAAAGAAAACATAATTAATCACACAGCCTACCTAAGAACCAGTACAGTTACACACGTATGAAAGACATGGAAATGTAAACTGAGTTAAAACAGAATTGTGTAACTTACAATATCTAATGAGTAGGATGAGGTGGAGGAGACTCATGCATGGGAGGACGATTGTACTTTCCATACTTTGGTGGGGGGCTTATTACTGGCTTGGGAGGAGATTTGTTGAAAGGAGGATGCGGTTTACCATGGGCATTGAATAAGGGGGAGCCCGGGTTGTGATAGTGAGGAGCATTAGCAGGAGAGAAGGGTAGGGGTTTGTGAAAAGGTACCGGCTTTGGAATAAGGGGAGAAGGGTGGGGCGATTGTGGCTTTGGAAGTGTAGGAGGGTGAGCGTCTTTCGTAGGAGGCTTCTTCTCGAATGGGGGCTTGTGAAGGGGTGGGGGCTTCGGAACGAAGGGAGAAGGGTAGTGTGGTTGTGGACTGTGAAGTGGCGGTGGAAGCGTAGGAGGGTGAGCTCCTGGTAAAGGCTTTCCATTGTAGTGGAAGGGAGGCAATGGCCTCTCCGATGAACACACTGAGACAAATGCGAACAAGAGGATAGGTAAAAGGGAATGATGAAAAGCCATCGCCATTGTTGATGGTGAATTGAAACGGTCCAATGGTTGAAGAGTATTTATACATAACTCGCACTGCTGAACTGCTCTATTTTATAACTTTCGGCCACAACAAATAAATCAATAGGAAGACATGGTTATACGTGGCGTGAATGACGGAAAAGTCAAGATATGCGAGAGGGTGATTTTCCACAAACTTGACTTGTGTTTCAGACATGTGTACGACAAATTCAGTTTGTTAATCAGACATCAATTAAGGAGTTGGAATAATATTTCGGCGATTCACAAAGTCCAAATATTTGACAGTTTCGACAGTTTATCTGCGGCGTTTGCGTCTCCTTTTTAGAAAGGTGAGGACGTCTCACATGCGAATGCAAACCGCAGAAACTTAGGGAAAGCGATGTTCAATGTTTAGCTATGTGAATGGCATAAAGGCTGGATCCGCCTACAACAGCGTTGAGAAAATATATAATGGACTGCTACAATCTGAATGCTTCCCTTTACCTTTGACATTTTAATTCGAGATGTTTACCAAATGGAATATTTCCACACTTATGTTACCCTAATTATTCGTTCATTGTTTCCACTTTGTAGGGTAATATTCAAAGAGCTAAAAATATTTCGTCTAGAGGTATTTAGGTATGCCACTTTCGTCGAGTGCTTATCTAAATTAAAAGGCTCCGGGTCATCCTCCTTTTAGTTAAGTTAATCTACATCACATTTCATGTGGTTTATGTTTAGTTTAAGGGTAATTAGATTAAATTTACGGACAATTAATTCATAATGTTTAACAAACTCAATTAATTTATACTTATTAATTAAAAAGTTGAAATTTAAATATTTATATAAATCTAAAAACTCTTTTAGTTTTATAAATCATAAATGTTTAAAAATTGATGTACATTTGAATTAGATAAATTTTAGGATTAAGAATGGTAGATGACAAATTAGTATTTATTTTATTATTAGAATATTTTGTTGATTTTATGTACAAATGTATTCAACAATTTAAGATCAATATGTAATCACAAACTTGTCTTGCAACTATGTGTCTATATTGTGTGTTTCCTATATACTTCAGCCCCTCACTTCACTGGGTCAACTTTGACTTTGTCATCTTTTGATACTTTATGATCTAGTGGCACTTATAAATACGTTTATGGGGCTAGAAGTATGTTGAAGGGGACATATTTTTCTATGTTTACCCTCAAAAATGTGTATGAATAATTAAAAAAAATCTTCTATCATGCAAATTCTCTTACAAATTCTTTTGCAAAAGTTGATTTCTTTTAGTGTACCACTCAAAATTTACAATTTGAATATTATTTCAAAAGAAGGATATTTTTTCCTATGTTAGAATAAATTTATTAAATACATTTTAATATAAGGACATAGTAACGCACTCTACGAATTTATGTTTAGTTGGCCCTAATCAATAAGGACAAATTTGGTAAATAGATCAAATTTGAATTTAAAGGTTTAAATTAGTGAGGTTTGAATTTGTTGCCATGAGCTAGTCTTCATCTCTTTATTTTTACCTCTCCTTAATTCAAATTTGCATGCTTTGCATTGAAGGATAATTAACAATAATATATGTAGTTATTTATTTTTATAGGTATTGGTAAATTTTAGTTGCATTCTTAAGTCTATATATACAAAAAATATTCTCTAAATGTAATGGAGATTATTAAATCATCTTTCTAGATTTCATATTCCTTCAATCGTTATTAGATTTGTAGGGGTCCTATGAGTGCATCCAAAATCATTGCAATTTTTTGTTACTATGTATGGATGTGAGGAAGAGAGATATGTTGTTGAATTATAGAAGGAAAAATATGTAGTGTTTAGAATAGAAACACGAGGGTTTCAATCACTCTTGTGAGGATCCAATAAATATGTATTGATAGTTCTTGATTTGTACTTCTTAAGAATAGATAATGTGAGGAGAGGTTGATGTGGTTAACTTTCTGTATAGGAATCACTAGAATAAAATAATAATTATTCATTGAATATAGAAATTTACTAGGAATGAGGGTGTACAACACTTTTTTAATTTTTTCCTAGATCAAGTGCAATTAATAATTTTTATTTCCTTTGGTGTATACATTTTTGGGAAAGCTTAATATTGTTAGAGCCCATAAATATGTGCACATTGGCTATTTTTGAAGTTCATTATGATTATATAAGGATTGTATCTATTTCAAATGTAGATTTTGCATGGTGTAGATTCTTCCCATATAGGCTTTTTTGGAGTGTATTGCATATATTTTAAAGTAAATGGGAAAGGAATTTGAGTAGTGACACTGACAAGGAAAACATTAAGTTTTATAGAAGAAAACCTAAGTTACATATATCATTGTTTTCAAAGAGAGGTAATACATTATAGATTGTAATAGATGTGTTTTATTTATAACAAAATATATGTAAAAGGAATTTTTTGTGAACATTGGTCAATATTGAGTAATAAGATGTTGTAATAAAAGAGATAAGTATCCATTATTTAAGAAAAATAAGGATGTTCAAAATTATAAGTGTGTAACTAGAGATATGTGTTTTTTGTTAAGAAATAAGTGTTTGGAAATATTTTAAGATTATTGATTGAGTCCACATCATGGGATCTACTTTGTATGAAGATGCCATTTTATCTTTACCTATTAAAATTTATCACTGAATAGAATAAAATGAAACAAGAGAATGTTGGAGATTATTTAAACCTACTTTTATGTAGTTTTGTGCTCAACATATTTTACTACAATAAGAAATAGGTAGGTTGCAAGGTTAGACACTTGATATCCTAGCACAAAAGAAAAATATTGAATATGATGTTTCTTCTTCTAACATTTCTACAAAATAAGCAAGTGACAAACGTATTGTGATAATTAGGGAGTATTATAAAAAAGAAAAATGGTGTCTTGGTTATAAGGGTGTTGTTGTGTATTATGCTCTAAAGTATTTGAAACCCATCAAATTTATATCTATAGGTTTTATAAATGCATGCCAAATTAAATCTCCCTTTGCTAGTGTAAAATTATTTCAACGAAAATAGTATTCTTATTGTGGTCATTATGTTAATACATCAATTTTATGTTTTGATCTACAATATTTTTCTTTATGTAGTCAACATTCTCATTATATTATTCATTATTTCCAAAATAAAGTTAAAAAGCTTGTATTACATGTTGTTAATCCCTCAGTTGAACCAATCCCATGGGAGACAGGAGATATCTCTTTAGTTACTATAGTTGTGACACCTTTGATAGATATTGAATTGGACACCCAAAATAATGCTATGTTCAGTGCTACTGAAGCTATTTTTGGTGACAATTTAAATGATGTTGGTAATGTTCTTGCTAATAGCAATTCAATGTAAATAATAATAGTCATGATGATAATGTTATTGGTGATGATCTAAGATTGGTTATTCTTATCTTGAAATTTTTATGGATTCTCTTTATTTTTGAGATTCCTTTGATTTTATTTTAATAAATTATTGACGAGGGTGCAACCCAAGACACAAAAAATTAACACACTAAACAACGAGTGTTATTTTATTATTCTAAAAATGATCTTCTTACATGAAAAGGATCTGATATACTCAAGTTCTAGAAATATGCAAACTATAGAATTACAGAGAAACCCCTTTTCACAGTATGCAAACTTGTCCTCAAAACCTACACAAAAATTTGAAAACCCGGCCATAAATAGAGCTACCTTTTTAGCTTGGAGAAAAAAAATTAAATTTGAGTGTTTTTGGAAGTTTTCCACTGAAAATTACAACTTGAAATTCAAATTTCAAAAGTACATTCAAAATTAGTATCTTCTAGAAAGTGCGCCAACTTCCAGGAGCTATAACTTTTGATTCGGGACTTCATTTTTTGATCCGTTTGAACTGTTGGAAAGGTATTGGAGTCAAGAATGTGCTCAATATTTGTGATGCTGATTTCAAAAAAAAAATCTTTCCATTTCAGGACCATTTAGTGCCTCAAATCTAAACTGGAAGGTTTTTAGGTGCAATTCTAGGAGACTAAAACTACAATATATTTCAACCCAGGAATAAAAAAGTAAAACCATAAGTTGGGAATTACATTATGATGAAAAGGGTATCTAGAAATGCAAAAAAATATAAGAAAATTCCAACATGAAATGAAACTCTTTTTATTAGGTGATGCAAGATTGCCCTTACACCACTAGATGCTCCTGCATCAGACACCCAGGGTAGTTTGAGAAGTGAACCCTTCATGTCTTAGATGGTTGAGAAAAACCCAAATAGTCAACCTTTGCCTTAGATAGCCAGGATGAATCTTCCACAGGTCTTCCTCTCCATTTCACCAGATATTCTTCATACTGCCTATTTCTAGTACTCCTTCCCACACGACTATCCAGGATTGCTTCAATCTCCTCCTTCTCTAAAGTAGGTGTTGGAATTTCATATTTCCCTATTGTTGGTACATCCTCTACACCACCTTCATGATACTCTTTCAAATCTAAAATGTTGAACACAAGGGAAATGTTGACTCCATCTGGCATCTCTACTTCATATACATTCCCTCAGTCATGCTTCTTCAAAATCTTGTAGGGAAAGAATTTCTTCATCTTCAATTTGTTATAGGTTCCCACTAGAAACTTTTCTTTCCTCAAGTGGACCATTACTTCATCACCAATTTGAAACTCCTTATTCCTCCTTTTTTGATCTGCTTATGGTGTCACAACATGTTCCAAAGTGCTTCATTAATTTAAATATTTTGAGACCATCCTTGTAAAATCCATCTTGTAAACGTTGCATTCCCTAAGACTACATTTCTTTGAGGTATTTTTGTCAAACAGTTTGTGTTCCTTGTTTATTCTTCCACATTTTCCATTTTCCATATATTCCTACTCGAGCATTCCCAATGATAATATTTGACCAAATCCCTCCTTCCATTAAGCTTTATACATCTAACAAAGTCCTTTCCCTTTATCCTTTGATTGATTAAATACCTTGTTCCAAAGCTCCCATTTTGGCACATGCAGGGAGGATGTTGGCAAAGGTTGTGGTGTCTAGCTTTACACCCGCCAATTGCATTTGCTTGAAAGTTTATGAAGCCTTTTCAATAAATCCATTTTGTGTATATGCTACAATCATGGCATTCTATTAGACCACATTTATTTGGGGTATTTTGTCAAAAAGTTTACATTCCTTATCTATGCTTCCACTTTTTGTATACATGTCTACTAGGGTAGTTGCAGCTACAACATCTGATAAAATTTCTTTCCTTTATCCTCTGGTGGATGTTCATACCCCATTACAAAGCTCCCAAAGCTCCCATTTTGGCACAATCAGTGAGGATGATGGCAAAGATTGCAAATTCTAGGATTACACCTACCCATGACATTCAACTAAAATTTCTAAATCATTTTCAATGAATGTGTTTTGTGCATACCCTACAATTTTAGCATTTATTTGAGGCGTCCTATCAAACCGTTCATGTCTCTTTTCTATGCTTCCAAATTTTGCAGACATGTCTACCAAAGCATTTCCAATAGTGAAAATGGACGTCCATACCCAGTTACAAAGCTCCCATTTTGGCACAGGCCATGAGAAGGTGTGCAAATAAAGTTTGTTAGGTGCAGAAACCTATTTGTTGCATATGGGGATATACGAGCAAGAGAAAAATGTTTAAAAACTTTATGCAGGATTAACATAAATGAAATCAGAGATGAGATAAAAGCAAACTGACAATGACGAACAATAACCTTGATCTCTGCGTATTGCTTGCCAACTATGCTTCATTGTATCCCACATCTCGTTAGGTCAATATTTGTATGGATGGATGAGATCAATCTCATCGTCTCCTAACCCTCTTTCTCCATTTATGGCAAGAATCAGGTTGATTCATTTCAAATTGGATATGCCTTCGGTGTAAATAAAAGAAAAAAGCTTCACAACAACGATCAATACATTGTTTCATAGAATAGAAAAACATTTAAGGATAAATAGAAAAGAAACTCATAATAGATTGTTTTCAATACATCATTGAAAGATTTGTAAACAACAAACTAAAACATACTAAAATAGTTGAAAGTATGGTAGTGAATGGAAAGTTAACGGGCTGATGCACATGATAGTGAATTGCATGCAAACTCGATGATTCACATTAGTTACCAACATGGTTCTTTAAAAAAAATTGCATGATAAATTTTTTGATGCACTTAGAAATATCATAACTGTTATTACCACTGTAACTCCAATCACAGACCATAATGTACTTATAAAAACATCTTTGAGTCTAGGTGGACAATGTATTTGGATAAATCATACTACTTTTTAAAGTACCACTAACTTTGATTTGGTGTCTATAAGTTTGAAGAAGGCACCAAGTAATTCATGAAATAAAGAGGAATAATTTCCATCTTCTCTTCAATAGCTACCATGGGCTGATCATGAACAAGAACAACAAGCCTTTCCATCATATCCAACAAGAATAAAACATTTACATCATAGACAAAAGGACTTGGATTATGTTCCATTCTATTCGTTTACATATGGGAATACTAGATGCATTTTGGGCAATGCTTTGTATTGGATTTTTTAATACACAATGGGGAAAAAAATCACTAATAGTAGTGATCTCCCTGTTATATCTATCTACATGTAATTATTTGAAAACCTTATCAACTAGAACTTTGGAACAATGTCTACATTTTGTAATTTTTTATTGTAGCATAATTTGCATCAATCAAGTCCAAAGTCATGTAGAAATATTTCTCTTTAATAGCCAACCTGTCAAATAGTGGCACCCATCTACATGCATTGAATCTTTGTTCCTGAACAGTTTGCACATGGGAAATATGTCCTCTTTGATTACACTAAGTAAACTCACAAGTTGGTGATCCTTCACATTCCTTAATTCAAGTAAATACACATTAGGGCCAATCCAATCTTCTAACAGTTTAGCTACATGATGCTCCTAATACGATTTCCTTGCAATTACAACTTTGTACTTCGAAGTAGGCTTAGGAAGGTTCAAAATTTTCTTTAAAAACTAGTTTTTTCACCATTATTGTTGGTTAACTTTCTTCATTCTTGATAGAGTCCGTATCTAAGCTAGAATGTAGAAAAATGTCTAGAGAGATATCTAAAAAATTCAAATATATTGAATATAATAGCAACCCCATACAAGTAGGAAGCTTTAATCTATTTGCATTTTTAACTACACCCCCTTTGACCATTTTTTAAAGAAAAAGTAGACTAGATTGAAGTTTAAGGCCTTATTTCTTTTAGCCGAGTGTCCATATATTCTAGTAATTTTGATTCATTTTTTTGATTCTATACCAACCTTTTATGGTTAATGAACTATCATCTCTCTAGCTTTCGTTAGTTTCATATTTCATTGTTTCATAGTGTATTTCACAAAAAGATTCATTTACATGTACTCTAGAAATAATAATAGTTGATCACTTTATTTGATAAGTCAATTAATAAATGGTTTAATTCATAAAACTTAATAAATTTCATCATATATTTAAATCATTAACGTAAAGAATATTGATGAAACATTTGAATATTTTACAAATTCAAACCATTTTCTTCAACTATCCTATCAAATCACTCATGTATGCATATTATTGAAACAATGAAAATAGAGTTTATGAAAGGATTCAACAAAATGATAATAAATAGACCTATTTTCTTTTATTTCATTAGGAAATGAGATCCCCACAAAGAATTGACTAACAACCCTTAGGTGAATGAATGTGAGAATCTTAAGATTTCTTTATGATTGAAGGATGGGGTTCAAGGTCAAACAACACTTTGGGGAGAAAAACTATAAATAGAAAATAAACTCCAAAATGCTATCTAATGCTTCAAAAGAAAATATTAAACTCAATACTAGGAGAACCAAAAAACCAAATGCAGATGTGAGAAGGATAGAAATGTGTTTACCAGTCACCAAGAGGTATTTTCTCAAGGCTAACTGGGACTCATTCCCCCATGGGAAAGTGGGTCTTTGCTCAAGGTTTTTATGGAAATTTTAGAAGCCTCTAACATAGATCTATAGCTTCTAATTCATCCAACTTTTAATGTTGAAAAGTCAAAAATCAGATTTGTAGGTTAGATTCCATGTTTGGCAACTTTGACAACTTTGACAAATTTTACAACCTTGACAACATTTCAATTTTTCCTCTCCGAAAGGTCTCCAATCCTTCTTCAACCTAAATTTGCAATCACACACACAAGAGAGGAAAATGCTTATTTTTGGGTGAATGGGGGTTTTCCTTGGTGAAACCTTGTTATGGTAATCAAATCTTGAATTGAAATAATGCATGAAAGAGGGGATGAAGAATGAATAGAGCTATGTTACCACTCAACAAACCCTTGAATGAAACTTTGATAATGGAGAACTTAGAAAGTCTACAACTTGCATGAAATGGTTGAATTGGATGTGGATCTTGACACTTGAAAAATTCTTTGAATGCTTAAACTTGATCTTGAAACCTCAATCATGATGTTAGCTCCGAAAACATGCATGATGCAAGAAGACTTTGACATGTTGAATTAATATTGATATTTCCAAAAAATCTCTGATATATTTGCTATTGAATCCTCTTGGTTGCTCCAAAAATGCTCATAAAATTGCTATAAAATTGTTAGGTGAAACTTAGTGAAATAACCTTGTATTTATAGGTATGTAACCTTAATTTCCCAAAATTCAAATATCACAAGCCAAGATTGAATTATGGATTTAAAGATGTTAAGATATTGCCAAAATAATAATTTAAATTTAGGTCCAAAGGACTAGGGAGGACTCAATTCCTGGAATGCACATTGCTCAAGGTAAAGTGTTATGTTTAGGCATTAATAATTGTCAGGTTTCCCCTTCAAAAAATATAATTTATTAGGCTTGTAAATGAATAAAAGGGGTTATTAAGTTAAGTTCAATTTAATTAAGAGGTCCAAAATAAGTGTGAAAATATAAAGGGATACTAAATTAAGGCACTATGAAGTGCATTTAAAAAAAAGGGGGTTCACCACCAAGTGTAAACTTGGAAAAGGCAATGAGTTGGAAAACACAGTGTGACAGTAAAATAGACTACCTTGTAGCCCGTGATCTACAACTCTCGCACTGACATATCTTTTCATTGAATAAGTACGTTTTCTTTAATGATAAATATATCATCTACCTTTATAAGAGTAGATAGTATTAGCTGGCAACAATAAAGGTTTGCAGTGTGGAATTTTGTCTGGTAATGTGCAAGTATTCCATTCATAGGTGCGTTGTCCAAGAGAATTTAACCTGTAATGTATCTGCTCTTATCTTATCATTGTGTGGTGAGCTTATCAAACCAACTTGGCATTAAATAAAGAAAGTGTAATATTGAAAACCAACACGGATTGATAGCTGAGTCTATAGCTTTTATTTCACCGTATTATAACAAAAAATGTGGTCACCTGTATTGATTCTCCATAAGCTTTTTTCCACATAGTTTATTGTTGTTTATTTTAAATGATGCCACACATCATTTACTGCTGCAGTAAACCCTTTAGTAAAGAATGATGCATATTTTTAATAATTAATTTGTTTTGGTGCATTCATTTCAATAATCTCTCATATTATATCATTATTTAATGATCTTCTAATAAATGTCATAAATTATATTATCACATTTATTATAGTAAAAATTTGAGCCTCTAATGATGTTAGTGAGAGATTTATTCATTATAGTTAAATAGATTCATCCAAATCATTTGTTCTTGAAATCATGTTATTGTTTGGAGTTATTTATCAAAATGAATTTAACATTCTAATCCTCATATAATTGTCTTTTTTATAGGTACAAAAGCAAACGAAGGCTAGAAAAAGGTACAAATGAAGGAAAGTGAGGAAGACAAGGCTAGCAAAGGAAAATGAAAGAAGGAGGATATTTTGAAAAATCAAAGTGTTTTTAAATGCTTTAAGTGTTTGTTTAACACTTTTTCATGAAATTGTTATCTTTCGTTTTTAGGACTCTAACTTTCATTTGGGTCTAGAAAGAACACTTTGATTTTTCATTTGCAAAAGGTTAAAATTGAAACTTAGATACCTATTAGAATTCAATTTGGGCTAAAATCGAACAAGCAATCTTCATCTTTCCTTTAGTGTTTTAAAACGAATCAAATCATTACTTTGAAGGATAAAATGAACGTGTGCCTTTATTGTCTTGAAATTATTTACACAAAGTAATATCATCAAAAGACGTATGCACTTCTCTTGTGCCTCACGGTGATCTTGAGAATCAAAAGGATTTTGGTGACATTAAGTTGCGTAAATAATTTCCCATACACACTTCGATTTGGGTTTTAAAATTGAAGAAAACACTTTGCGAGTGTGAGTTAGGTATATCGCGTGTGTTCTCCCTTTGTTTCTAAACAAAGGTCGATCGAACTACGGATGTGCTTGCTCGCTATTGTTTACCTTTAGAGGGGCCTTCCTAAGAGATACATCCGAAAGGAGAACTCAGAGGTGACTCCAACCATTTTTTCATTCAGGCCGGTATATAAATGGATAAGACTAAACTGTCAAGTCCTCATGGTATGTAGGCCTTAGCTGTACAGTGTCTTTTAGAATGGGGTACTACCATAAAATGTATAAGAGCCCCTAGTAGGATTGATTAAAGCCTTTAGTGGCTTGCTAGACACTCGCGATGTGCCATGTCCCCAATGTTGTCATTAAGAACATTGTTTGTAGTAGCCAACCAGTCCATTGAAATGAGTTTATCAAAGTGGTGCATTGGAACTTAGATTCCAAGAAGTTACTTGCCATGTCCGATCTTGGTTGAAATATAGAGGTTAAGACTTCATTCTTAACATGCCTTTCTATTTTATCCTTGGTTGCATGTAAAATCATCTCTTCTACTACGAAGGGCATGAGGAAATCCCACTAAGAAAAACATACCAATTGAGCTAGGATGTTACATCGCTTGTAAATATAGTGTTCTATTCAAAAAAAATTGCAAACAAACACTTAACAATATAATTCAAATTAACCCTTTTGGAGACAAATTTCCTTGACTCAATCCATATGTTATTGCTTTCCCTTGGGATTCACATCCTTAGAGGTTTCTAAACATTGGATTATATCTCAATTTTTCTCCTTAAGTAAACAATAGGAAACCTTTGCCTTAAGTTCATTAAATTTCCACATAACATATCTTGTGGAGTTTGAAGAAATTAAGACATTGGACATCTTAGTTTGAAAACTTAATCAAAGAAAGTGTTTTTGGTAAAATAAAGCCATTAATCAAAGCTAAGCAAAATGAATTTTCATGTTTGATTGGATACTCACAAATCCCAAAGCAAAAATCATTGGAAATCCAAAAATGAATGTTCAAATGAAATCATTTCTTGGTTACAAAGGTCTTTAGGAAGCATTTGCATGCTCTTCAATACCTAGGTCTAGGAAAACAAAGTGTCTTTTTAGGTTCACCTAAGGATCAAAAACAAATCAAGCCTCTTTCATCCATCTTTCAAAACATCAAATCCATCTCACAAATCATCTTTTGGAAAATCTTGAAATCATCCTTGATACTAGGCTTTGTGGTGAAATAAAAAATCATCCAAATCATTGAGACTATATCCTTGAAAACATTATCAAAATCACCTTTGGCTAGGAATGTGTAAATGTATCCTTTTGCATATCCTTAGTCAAAGTTATCCAAATCACCTCGTTTAGCTTAGTATATGTAGATGAATCCTTCTCCAAATGCTTAGCAAAAGCTATTATCTTGTTTGAATAGGTGTGGGTAGATGCATCCTTCTCCTCACACATATTCAAATAGTCATCCTTTGAAAAAATCCATCCCTTAGATCATTATCAAACATCTTAGGGTCCTTTTGTTTAAAATCAAAACAAAGTCAAGGACAAAATCCCAAATCCAAAATCCAATCAAATCCAAGTCCTAAAGCCTAGTGTCTCATTCAAGATTTATCAAAAGCCAAAACATTCATATCATCATCATATCATCACCTTTGATCCCCAAAAAAGCATCCTAAAACTTTCACTTTGGGACATAAAATAGAGATTAATCCAAAGAATCAAGAGATTCATCTCCCATATTCTCAAAGATTGATCCCCGTTTTATGGTTCTAACTAGATCTCAATACAAGAAGAGTATGGAAGCCAACAAAGAAACACCCACTTCAAGTGATCTTAGCCAAACCACTCCTAAAACGAATCCCATTGGGGATGGAAATCTCATAATTAACCTTCCAACATCATCACAAAACCCACAAGAGGAAACCCAAGGAGAGGATCTTACCTTTGGAATGTCCCACAAAGAAATAGCTAAAATGCTCCAAAATCCAGAGAACCATAAAATCATCAACATCATGATGAGACTTAACCCTTCATTATACATGCTTGAACTAGCAAAACAAGGGGCCAAGTTACCTTCTGATTTCAATGTGAGTACCATAGTGGAGACATCATTTCCTCCAACCTCATCCACCATTCCCATCTCATCTACACCCCCATCTCAAAATGTCACGCAAAACATTCTGCAAATCATGACTTCTTTTGGTCCTATCGAACCTAATGTTAACAAGGGAAACACATTCCTCAATGCTCTTCAAGCACACCCCCTTGTTAATAATCAAGATTTAGATGCAAACACAATCTTGGAACAAAACATACCTCAAAATCCATTGCACAAGAATGTTCCTCTCACTTTCCATCATGATCCTTCATCATCATCATCATCATCTTTTCATGCAACACCTCAAACACCTCTTCTCACAAATTCGCAAGAGGAGGGAGATATGTTCAGACTAGGGGGCATATTTGACACCATAACATTCTCACAACAACTCACATTTCCACCACTTCCACCATTGCCATCATCATCCACACCACTCCTTGTTCTAGGGCTTCCTCCCCTACCAAGTATCAATCAAACCTATATCCCAACCATCAATCAAAACATTACACCAAATGCTCAAATTTCTCGTTGATATCGCAACAACAAATGACAAACACACAAGCAATGGCAATATCATCAAACACCCCCATAACTTCACAAAGCATGGTCTCTCAAGGACTAATCGCATCAACGGTGCCACTCATCACTCAAACCACCACACTAACAACACCATCCACCAATCAAGTAATCAACACGACAATACCATCCACCAATCAAGTAATCAAAACGACAACACCATCCACCAACCAAATAATTGACACAACATTATCACTCACTATGAACACCATTCCAAATCCACCACGACATCAAGTCAATATAACACAACCTTGCAAGCCGCTTTTCAAAGAGGCTACCAACAAGTGCAAAAACAAAAAGCCGTATACCTAGTTGCTCAACAAGCCACTCAAGCTACACAAGCTGCCCAAGCAGCCCAAGCCACACTACAAACGCAACAAGCACAACAAGCCTAAGCTTTATTGCAGCAACAACAACAAATGGCCGCTCAAGTTGCACAAGCATTGCGAGCACAAAAGGTGGCTCAAGCACAACTCCTATTGCAGTAACAAGCAGCACAAGCACAAGTCACCCAAGTGCAAAATCAATATCAAGCACATCAAGCGCATGCACAAGCTCAACTTCTTGCACAAGTAGTGCAATTGCAAGAATATCAACAAGCATTAAAGCAATACCAAGAGCAACAAGAAGCAACAAAATTGGTAGCCCAACAACAAGTGTTGTGGGAACAACAACAAGCACAACAACAAGCATTGTTGGAACAACAACAAGTGCAACAACAAGCAAAAATCCTAGTGCAACAACAACAAGATCAACAACAAGTATTGTTCATCCAAAAGCAAGTGGAAGCCTACTTCGATTGCTAGAACACACAAATACCATCAAACAATGTACCGACCAACCAATCCACCCAACCCATAATTGAAAGACCCCAAAACACTTTCATCCCACCCCTTGATCTGCAAGATGATGTGACGGTACAACTCAAGTTGCTTTCACAACAAGTGCTTGATATGCAATCCAGACAAACAATGAAAACACTAAGCAACTTGTGTCCCTATCCATTTGATAGGAGCCTAGACATGAAACCATTCCCCAAGGGATTTGAGATCCCTAAATTTGACAAATATCGAGGGACAGGAAACCCTGAAGATCACATCAGGGAATTCCAGGTTCATTGCATGGAAGTCACATATGATGATACTTATCTAATGAGGCTATTCCCCAAGAGCTTGGTAGGCACCACTATAGAATGGTTCTCTCGCTTACCTTCAGACATTAGAACATTTCAAGAAATTAGGGATGCATTCATTAAGAACTATGAATGTAACATTGCAATGGATGTCAGTCTCGAAGAACTCTTGGCTCTAAAATAAGGAAAGAATGAATCTTTCACTTCATTCCTTCAATGATGGTGATCCAATGCCAATCGGAGCAAGTGGACCATGCTAGAAGAACAACAAGTCTGCACCATCATAGCCAACCTTGAAGCTCGCTTGGCATTTCATCTCAAGGTTCAGGGTATCACCACATATGATCAACTGATCTCCAAGGCGCTCAGCATTGAAAGAGCCCTTGTGACTCAACCCATAGAATCAACATCATACCATGAACAACAAAACAATTTCCCATCATCCAATTACAATGATAAACCTCATACATGGGCAAGGAATAAAAACATTACTAATGATGGTGTCATTGATGCCAAGGTGGCCATTAGTGGCCCACATTAAAATCCACCCACACCGCAAATCCAAACACAAAACACTCATCACAGGACATAACAACCCAATAACAATCCAACCATCAATAACCTCAATGATGAAAGGGGACCACCTCAATGCAAAACCTATCCCAAATGAAAATACACCATTTTGGGGGAACCACTCAAAGACATAATGAAAAAGTTGATCGACAAAAAACTCATCAAGCCTCCTACATATGAGAATTACCAAGAACCCGATGTCAAACCTCTGTGGTATAATGAAAATCAGCTTTGCGAATTTCACAAAATCAAAAGCCACATCACAAACAGCTGCATGAGACTCAAAAACATCATCCAAGCTCTCATCGATAAGAAAATCTTAAACGTAGAACAACCTATGGGAAATTAGGATCTTAAAATCTACATGAATCCAATGCCGAATCATGGCAACAAAGGGAATAAAAATGATAAATGGAAAGGTAGTGTAAATCACGTATACAAAATAGTTGTTTCCTCCTTAAATGAAGACTGCATGGTCATCACCATCAAGGGCTCCCATATCGAAGATTGTTGAGTCACCACAAGAGGTGGAAAAGTCACCATTGTAGGATCATCCCAACCTAATAGAATCCCTTCATCTAGAGTCATTTCGCATAGCTACAATGTTGTAGAAAAACTCAAGAGAACACTAGCACACATCTCCATCATGGAGTTGTTAAAAATATCATCAGCCCATAAGAAGATCCTCGATGAAGCATTAGCCTCATCCACCATCCCCACATATCTCGATGCAGAACAATTCCAAGCTATGGTTAGAAATGTCATAACACCTAATCTCCTTACATTCTTTGACCAAGATTTTCCTGCCCAACCATCCCACAACCTTGCACTTCAGTTGGAAGCTATTGTAAACAAGAGAAAAATCAAAAGGGCCTCAGTGGATGGAGGTGCAGGTTTGAACATCTATTCTCTCAACCTGATCAAGCAGTTGAAAATATCAGAGGATTCTATCGACAAAGGGAAGGGTGTCACAATAAGAGCATATGACGACCAAGAAAGATTGTCTCAAGGCATGATTAAACTCCTTATTCAAGTAGGGCCTACCATCATGGAAACTACTTGCCAAGTCTTGGATCTTGACTTACCATATAATATCCTCCTGGGACATCCATGGATCCATGTGATGAAAGTCGTAGCATCAACCTTCCACCAATGTGTGAAATTCACACATAATGGACAAGAAGTTACTATTCATGGAGATCACGAACCTTTCTCATACTACAAGAATCTTGAAGCCAAAAATTACAAAATCCCCAAATGTGCCAAAAAATGATGAGGGCCCATCCACACAATACATTGATCCCGCCACCCTCGCATCGACTTTTGTGACAAAGACACCCACCACTCCCGCCATTCCCACCATCTTCGACATCAAGCTCATCATTCAAGATGACGGTTGTGGAAGCTACAAGCTCCCTAACAATGCTTTTGTGGTAGGAGAGTTACCACAATCTCCTAGATCATGGGGTCATCCATAAGAGAATCATGCTTCCACATCACAAACATCTCCTGAAGACTATCCCGAATTCACAAGCTGCAGAGACCTTGGCCAGGAGGTTATTGAGGAAGATCCATTGCACATGCTCTATTGAGATGAAAGACCAGTACATGATTTACCAATGGATAATAGAAGCAAGGGTTTACAAATGATGCTTGCAATGGGCTACAATAGAAACCAAAGACTTAGACAAAACGACAATGGACTCATAATACCTATCATGCCAAAGATGCGACTGATAACAAATATTGGCCTTGGATGTATGCCTCCAAGTATAATAATATGTGGCAGAAGTCCCCCAATTAGAACAACTAATGTTTCTCCTCAGCCAGTACTAGTACAAGTACACTCACCAATAGTCATAGGTAAGGACACACATAATTTCATAACTGAACCCTATATTAGTAGCGATGACGAGGATACCTTATCTAATCTACCTAGGTTATTTGAGGACACCACCCTGTGTATGATTAGCACCCTCTCCTTTGAAGCAGACCATCCAAATCATGAGATCCATTTAGTGTACCCCCAACTGATTGACTATGACCAATGAGGACCACCAATTCTTGATACATTCAAAAATGATGAAGCGCTCTTAGAATTCATGGGATTGAGAGAGAACATTCTAGATGGAGATCATAAAGCAGGATTTATAATGGAGTTGGACACACATGCCTATTACGGGGAAATGATTGAATCCTTCAGTCGCAAAAGTGAGAAACTAAGAATCATATCCAAGTCCTTGAGTGAAAACCACACCGTGGCACTCTCAAACAAGATAAAAGTAAAAAGAAAGGATGTATCCAATGGTGAAAACCTCTTTGAGGCATCCCAGGATGAAGGATTCAATTCCCTTTAAGAGCTATTCATCATGAAAAGTCAGCAGTCTTGGCCGAAAAATGTAATCTAGTCAACCTAGGAATAGAGGAGACCCCACATATCACATTCTATGTAGAATCACTATTATCAGAAGAGTAAGAACTCCTAGTAGCATTCCTAAAAGAAAGGAAAATAAACTTTGCATGGAGTTATGCCAATATGCCAGGGCTCGATCTAGAGGTCGTGGTCCATCACTTAGCTGTGTATCTAGAAGCCAAAATGGTCAAACAAAAGCTTCGAAAGAGGCATCCTCAAATTGCTCTATTGGTCAAAATGGAGCTCAAAAGGTTGTTAGATGTAGGATTTATCCGACCAATCAATTATCTAGAATGGGTATCAAATCTGGTACCTATTTTGATAGCTTGATAGAGCCATTAGAATCTATACAGAGTTTAGGGATTCGAATAAAGCATGTCTGAAGGATGATTTCCCACTTCCCAACATTGACATGATAGTAGATATGACGATAGGACATGAGATGCTATCACTAATGGATGGATTTTCAGGATATAACCAGATCATGATAGCAAAAGAAGATCAACATAAGATAACTTTTACTTGTCCATGGGGGACCTGCTGCTGGAACATGATGCCATTTGGCCTAAAGAATGTAGGAGCAACCTATCAAAGGGCCATGACGTTGATATTCCATGATATGATTCATAAAATAGTCGAAGATTATGTCGACGACATTCTAGCTAAGTGAAGAAAAAGATAAGACCTTATAGCAACCCTAAGTGCTATCTTTGATAGACTGGAGGAATACAAAGTCAGAGTAAATCCCAAGAAATGTGTCTTTGGTGTACAATCAAGTAAATTGCTAGGATACATAGTCTCCATGAGGGGTATCAAGGTGGATCTAGAAAAAGTGAAAGCAATCCTCAAGATGGAAGCACCAAAGACATTAAAACAATTGAGAAGCCTCCAAGGCAGACTCCAATCCATCAAAAGATTCATAACACAACTGGCAGACAAGCAGAACCCATATTCGCACCTACTCCACAAGGGGGTAGTATACAAATGGGATAAAAAGTGTGAAGAGGCATTTAACAAAATCAAGGAATACCTACTAACACCACCAGTTTTAATGCCACCCATCCCAAAGAAGCCATTGATCTTATATGTGTCAGCAACAGTGGCAACCCTTGGAGCTCTCCTAGTTCAACAAGATGAAAATGAAACAAAGAGGGCCATCTACTATATCAGTAGGACAATGGTTGGCCATGAGCTAAATTACTCATTCATTGAGAAGGCATGCCTCGCAGTAGTGTTTGCATCCCAAAAATTTAGACATTACATGTTGGCACACAAGATAAAGCTCATTGCAAAAATTGATACCTTCAAATATCTACTATCAAAGGAAATGCTAACCGGTAGAATGGAAAAATGGGTAATGATATTATCTGAGTATGACATCATGTATGTAGAAAGGACAACAATCAAGGGACAGGTTATTGCAGATTAACTAGCAGAAGCACCTATCTATTCTGAGAACCCTCTTGTCTCAGAGTTTTCAGACAAATCCATTTTTAACCTCAACGTAGCAGACCACTGGAAACTCTATTTCGATGGTTCATACACACAACACAGGTTAGGAGATGGTGTCTTCCTCATCACCCCACAAGGGGATTGCATACCAAGGTCATACAAATTAGCATTTCCCTAGACTAATAATATTGCAGAATACGAGGCTTTGACTATAGGTCTCACAATAGCAATGCAATGGAACATCATAGCTCTCAAGGTGTATGGAGACTCTCGGTTGATCATAAATCAGGTTAATAATGAATATCAAACTAAGGATGACAAGCTCACTCCATACAAGAAATTGGTGGAGACTCTACAGGAATCCTTCATTGACATAACATTTGAACAGATTCTAAGAACCAACAATAGAGCAACAGATGCCATGGCTATAATTGGGTCTCTATTAGATATCCCCAACAACATCCCAAAATATGAATTTCTGATCAAGCAGCTTCTCGTACCTGCATTCGAGGTACCGGAATCAGAATATGTGTGTGAAATCATTGGTCTTAGCAATCCTTGGTAACATGACATCTACACATATCTTCACATAGGTGTCATACCCGCTGACCTCCCATCGAGCCTAAAATGAACCTTTATCAAAAAGGCATCTAGATTTGTCATCCTAGGTGATACCTTATACCATAGAAGCATAGAAGGTACCTTGCTATGCTACCTAAATGCTGAGGAGGCATTAACCGCTCTAACTGAAGTAGACAATGGTATATGTGGTTCACACTCGAGTGGAATGACCATAGCCAGGAAACTACTAAGGATGGGGTATTATCGGCCCACAATGGAGCGAGAAGCACATGATCATGCTAAAAGGTGTTTATAATGTCAGCAGCATGGGGACCTCATCCATACTCCAGCTCAAGAGCTTCACCCGATTATCACACCATGGCCCTTTTCGTAGTGGGGACTCGATCTCATTGGGAAAATCTCACCCACCTCGTCCAATGGCCACAAATTCATTATAACTGCAACTGAGTACTTCACAAAGTGGGTGGAAGCCATACCCATGATCTATATCACTGGGAAGCGAATCTCAAAATTCATCCTGAACTATCTCATCTGTCGTTACGGTGTTCCACAACCCATTATCTCAGATAATGGGACACCATTCAAGAACCAGGAGGTTCACGACTTGTGCAAGAAATTCAAAATACAACATTGCTTCTCCACCTCGCACTATCCCCAAGGTAATGGCCAAGTAGAAGCCATGAACAAAACATCCTCAAAATCCTCAAGAAAATAGTCAATGATGCAGGTCGTGACTAGCACTTGTAGCTTAATCCTGCCTTTTGGGCTTATCAAACTAGCATCCGCACACCCACTAGCACCACCCCATTCTCCTTGGTCTACGGATCAAAGGTTTTACTCCCAATTGAGATCAAGCTCCCATCCCTTAGAATGTCATTGCAAAATATCATCACTAATGAGGACTACCGGGTGTCAAGATTAAACGAGTTGGAGCTACTAGATGAGAGATGCATAGATGCTTTGAATCATCTACAAGTCTATGAAAATAGACTCAAACAAAGCTACAACAAGAAGATCAGAAGCAGGACTTTCCAAGTCAGAAAATTGGTCTTAAAAGAAAATCAGAAGAATATCCCAAATCCCAGCAGCAAAGGCAAGTTCGAACCCAATTGGTTAGGGCTTTTCATCATCACAACAAGCTATAAATTAGGGGCATATGAACTATCAACACCCGAAGGGGAACCTTTGCAAGAGCCAATAAATAGCTTCCATCTCAAAAAGTTTTATGCCTAATTCTTCTAGGGTATAAAACCAAAAATCCAAAAAAAAATTAAAAAGTCCTAAAAAAATGGTTACTTCGGTGAAAACCTGGCAAATAGGCATCTTGGTGACAACAAAAAAAATAAAAAAATAAAAAAATCCAGAAAAATCAAAAAAAGGATAAAAAAATTGTCCTATAGTGAAAACTACTTTGGTGGCACTTTGGGCAAGTACCTTAGTGAAAACCTAGAAAACAGGCACCTTGTGTAAATAAGCACTATCCATCCACAAGATCTTTATGGCTTGATCTACATCACCCATTCATTTCGCTTCCATCACCCATCACATTCAGGTCTCCATCCATCACACATCCACTCGTGCTTGGTCCTGTGTTCGTATCATGATCCCTCCTAGTACTACTCAGCCCATCCTCAAGGTCATTTTTTCCTGCTTTTATCAGAGTAGTCTATCACATCACGCTAGTGGCATGTTTTTATCAGATTAGATTCATGTATGGTCTTAAAGTCCTCAAAATCAAAAAATCCAAAAACATCAAAAAATTAGAAAATCCAAAAACATCAAAACATCAAAAAATCCAAAAACATCAGATAATTAGAAAATCCAAAAACATTCAAAACATATCAAAATCCAAAAATAGGTCAAAAAGTCATTCAAAAAGCCAAAAACAAGATCGTCTTGTCGAATTACGTCGTCTCTGAACTTGAACGTAGGCAAGGTTGATCTTTGATCATCCCTCGAGACATTTAGGTCAGTCCTATAGGAGTCTATCATAATAAACTGGCAATTCATCATGTATATCTTCATTTGTAGATCGGTTGAGTCGTCAGTTGAACTATGTAGTCTCTGCGTATATAATGTAGGCAAGGCTAATTTGTTGATCAGCCCTTGAGGCCCTTAGGATAGGTCTTTAGGTTAGTTTCTTGGTCAAAAACTCAAAAAAATTCAAAAACATTGAAAATTTGAAAATCAAAACATATGTAAAACCTTGAAAACTACCAAAAATAGCCTCAAAACATTGCAAAACTCTAAAAACATCCAAATATTTGAAAAAATCCATCTATCTCATCTCGCTTACACCCTCAATAAACACCACTCATAATAAACTGATCATCATCCTTAACCATTGGTGAAATAGTTAGAAACAAGTCTAGCAGGTTAAAAGTAAAACTCAAAAGCGTCAAGCCTCAAGTCTAAGTCAGTACGTAAACAAGTTGGTCAATTCTTTGTGTCGATAGTCCATCATCAAAATAGTCCCATATCAATCATCTGATAACATCATGTCCTAGGATGAATCCATCCTACAAGGGGCATTATTTATCAGAAAGAACACTTTGGATAAATGAAATGGCGTGCTGCCATCCACTACCATGTCCTAGGATGTATTCTTCCTACAATGGGCATTATCTTTTGGCAATAAGTTTCGGTTCTTATCCTTAAAAACACATTCCCTTTTGGTTAGTGGTATTGAAGAACATCAACTTGTTTGTGTCTTTTATCTTTTTCTTTTGACTTATCTTATTGTGCTCAATCCAAGGACCTCTCAATGATATCCGAACGAAGGATTTAGAGAAATAGGAATGGGGCAACGATCATTATTCTTTTGTCTACTATGCTTGTTGGACGTTCTTGTAAAATAGCTTGGTGAATACTTTCTTTGTTAGATATGTATAGAGGATGTTTTGGATGGCTTGTTGACTATTGCATTGATTGGTTATACCTTTCCATGTTTTGGTTTGAGATGTTTGAAATTTCTAAAGTGCATCCTAGCAAGGTTTCCGTATGTTAGGTGTGAACAAGAATACTCCTATCTATTTGTCAAGTCAAAGTCCATCACACTAAGTACAATTCCATCTCAGTCCTTTATACCTTGATGCATCGTGCTTAGGTGTGTTATCAAACATAAAGTAAGTGACCCTTTTAAAAATCCAATCCTTGATAAGCAAATCATCCATCTATCATCATCATTTCTTATCATCATTTCTCATCATCATCTCTCATAATGTTGGCTTGGTGGACCCTCTTGTCATCATCTAATTTCTTCATTTTCCGCACTAAGATCACAGCATGAATAGTTAATCATCATCACCAATTCATCCATCATGCATCTATCGTGCATTCATATCATCATCATAATATAGATCTGTTAGTCTAAGCATCTCATAAATCATCCATTGCATAATTACAACAAATCACATCATCCATCTCATACATCAAATCATCATTTAAGTTGTTTAAGATAATATAGATTTGTTATTCTAAGCATCTTAAAATCATCCCATTTGTATCATCATCCATAACCATCCATTTTGAACCTCTTTATCGTGACATCGACCCTCAAATCGAATCTTTTCACTCGATCTCTTGAGGGGGCAATGTACCAGTGTACTTCTTTCCGCTGGGGTATCCAAAAAATCATAAAAAATTTGAATTTTGATCGTGGTAAGATTAGTCTTTGAACCAACACAACAAGTACATTGCTTCAAAGAGGGGAAAAATGTAGACATGCAAAATTAACATTATGCATTTAATTAGGTTCATTCACTAAGTAAACTAGGTCCATTTATCAATTGGTCAGATTCACCTTCATTCATTCATTAGGTAATTTCATTAATTTCCATCTGCCGAGGCCATTCATTCAAAATTAAATAAACATTATCATCAACCTTTTAATCAAATAAATCAAACATCATTCCTTTAATTAAATAAACCAAAACTTTATTTAATTAAATCTCCAAATCCATATTTCATCCTTTTCTGATTTAAATAAATTAAATATTTAAGTCATGAAAGTCAAACTAACCTAATCATCATTAATTTAATCTAACCATGATTAAATGCTAATCTTACCCACTTGCATTCTCTAGATTATACCACTTGCACAAATAAATCCATTTATTGATTTATTTAAATCATCATTTTCACTCAACATAGCATTTATGGGGAATATTCCCTCAACTTTGAAAAAATATGACAAGTTGATTTGTCCCTCCAACATTGCATTTATTTTTCATTTTCTTGTCCCCCTCTCAAAATTTATTGCAAAAATTTAATTTGAAACTCCCTTTCATGGGCACATTTCCCAAATCTTGCACAACCCTTGGCCTATCACCACTTGACAAGTGGCCTCTTCTCATTGGTGGATCTTTAGTCCCACATTCACCCATTTGAACAATCTCTCATCAAGAAAATCTATAAATGAAGGCCTTAATCTTCATCAATCCATCTACAACTTTCATGCAAGGTTACTCTCTTGGTTTGAGAACTAATCTTGCTCTTCATCATATTGGAATTTGCATCATTTTAAGCTTTGATCAAGGATTGGGAAAGGGTCATTGACACATTTGACACCAATCCACTATGGAATAGGTAACTTGTTATTGTTTTCATAACGCTTTCTTAGTTTTCTATTGTCATTTGTTTCATTTTGAAACATTCACAAGGTATTTCATAGGGTCATTCTTGAGTAATTTTTAAGCTACTAACCCTTGCATGGAGTTTAGTATTTGCAGATTTTAAAAGGATGTACCACAACACAAATGACGAAATCATGAAAAACATGGACAATATGATTGGAGTTATTTCAACCTTATAAGGGCCTAATCAAAATGATTCTTGGCATTTCTTTCCACAATATGACGTATTAAAAATGCACTTGATGGTCCTCTTTACATAGTTGAAAGAATCAATGACATCCCTACTAATAGGATATTAATTAATCCCATCTATAGCGAATGTGATTATTGAAAGAATTCTTATTTTTAAATGAAATTTATCAAGATACTTATGAAAAATAGAAAACATGGATTAAAATGCATAATGTTTTTTCTTTCTCTATGATAGGTTTGATAACTCTTCCTTTAAAATTTGGACCAAAAAAATTAAGTATCTCATTTTCCATCATCCCGTCACTAGACCAATTTCATGTGAAGTTAGGTTATCCATTGCTTCACTCCATGAATGTTGTCTCATTGGTTGTGCATAAATGCTTAAAGTTTCCATTTGGAAATGAGATCTTTATTGTGCATCATAGTTAATTTAATCTTGTATCTTCCCATGGGAATTTCTCATTGTATTTCTTTTGGCCCAAACCTAAGGAACCTATTAGTCCTCATGAGGACTTATTTTTCAAATCCCATAAAAAGTGTAAGGTAAAGCACATAGCAAAACTATGCCTTAGGAATATGCCTCAACACATGATTGAGCCTCCTATCTTTGACGAAACAATGATTAAACCAAAATCCATTCCAAGTAACAAAGAACAAAATATGACAAATCCTCTACCCATTTCCTATAAGATACCACAAGATAACCAAATAATTCTTGTTGTGCCTCCCAAAATCAAACAAGTTTACAAAGCTAAAGAAAAATTGGTTGAAAAACCTCCTATGTTTCCTTTGATTCCTACCTTAAGGGAAAAAAAGAAACCTATGGTTGATAAACTCACTCCTACATAATCAAAACTTGAAAATTGAACGAGAAGAAACTAAAATGCTAGAGAGCATAGGCATAGATTTCATGCTATTGCTCATTTGTTGCAAGCAAAATAAGAAAAGAACAACATAAAAAATACAAATCTATACTTACCTGAAGAAATGCATAATGATTCTCCACCTTCACCGAAACAAGAAATTCCTAAATCTCAAACACAACAATAATAATCATCTTCTATTAATATTATCATTAGACCTTCTTTTATGATTAACTTAAATGATGATAATGAGATTGTAAAGCTTTATGAGGAAGTGCATAAAGAGTTAAATTTATTGTTATCCTCTTCCATGAGCTTAAATGATAATAATGATTTCCTTATACAAAGAGTGTTTCACCATGTGTTGAACATGGTGATTGTCCTAGTTTGGGACCTGATGTTGTCCCTTTGGCTAGTTGTCAACCTTCTGCATACGATGAAAAAGATTGGGATGTAGAAATCTTGCCATAGGTTGACTCGCATGTGCCTTACTAGCCTTTTCTTTTTTATTTTCTTTATGTGATTGCAAGTGTGTATTGTGATCTCGTGTATTGTTCTATTTTGTGCTTCTTCATGTGCATTCCTCTATTTGTACCTTCATTCTTCTATGTCATAAACCTCTATATTTTCCTTTGTCTTGTGTTTTCCTTTTGGGGATGATGAAAGACATTGAGACATTTATGTCTCTTCCATGATGACACAAAATATTTTTCTTTTTTTTCACTTCTATGTGTCATTTTTCTCATTGCATGAGTTATTTGGGGAATGATGAAATTTTTGAACTCTATAATATCATTGTATCAAAGAAATACACTGACTTAGATTTTTGGATCCCTTGTGTGTTATTTTGGGATTTCATTTTTAGGGCAACCACTTCCTTTTTCATGGTGTAACTTCATTTAGAAATATATGCTTGACATAAGGATTTCCAAATAAGCGCCCATGTGTTGTTTTGCATTTATCATTCACTACTTTCAAGTAATTGCTCCCAACATGGTGTTAGCAATTTCATTAAAGTAGGGGCATATGTATTGCCATTATCATTTTAGAGATCTTGAACTATATCTTATGTTTCATTGTACGGTCTTCTTACTTCTTGTGATGTTTCTTCTTCTTGGTGGTGTAATTGGGTTTCATGTCGTCCAAGAGTGTGACCTTTCCTGGCATACAATTTTCCTCTTAGTGGTGATGATACATATTGCATTCCCTAACTTGTGAATCTTTTATCCTATACTTGTCCTCTCTTGGAGATATTAAGCATAATGTTCCCTAAGAGGAGACCTTACATGAACTAAGAAAATCCCCTTTCAACATGTCTTATCCTACTTACATTTTTCTCATAAGTGTTTAGAATAATGCAACTTGCTAACCTTGTGAATCTTGAAGTCACAAACCTTTTTCATGGCCACCAAGCAAAAAACTTTTTGAACCTATGGAACCTTGTTTGTTCATAAGTGTTTAGCATAACGTAGCTTGCTTAGCCTTATGAAGCTCTAATTTAATATCATGTTGTGCCTTATTAAAGTTATCAGAGGTATAACATCAGTATGGTATGGTAGCCTAATAAGATTCTCTCATTTTCTACCCTTGCAACCTCACCTAGTTACAATGAATTTTACTAGCCCGTGTAAGCATGCATTGTTGTTTACATAGTGGACAGTGAGTTCCACTTGTAAACATTTTTTGAAAAATAGCTAAGTCATGCTCCACATCACTTTGGGTAGTCGAGGGTCGATCCACCCTCTTTTATTTTCCTCTTTTTATTTCTCCCTTTGAGTATTTGACATTTTATGATTGAGCATCTTGTCATTGTTGCATATATATGTTTAACTTAGGCATGTGTCTCTTTGTGTGTTTCTTGGTTTTTCCATGAGATCTTAGATATTTGCGGCTTGATCATCCTCCTTGATCTTTGTCATATTATCCTTCCAATGATTGTACAATTAGACCTTTCTCCACTATTTAATTTAGCATGAGTTTGATGCAGGGTCGTCCTCTCACTAAAGTGGGGGCTAAATGTTGTGTTGAAAATTTATCCCTTTACATTTTCTCACTTGTTTGGGCCCTCCTTTTTTTCAAATGCACTTAATAGTGACTTAATTTAGTAGGCCTTTATATTTTCACAGTTGTTTTAGACCTCTTAGTTAAATTGAGCTTAA
Organism: Sequoia sempervirens; assembly: GCA_007258455.2. NCBI lineage: Eukaryota > Viridiplantae > Streptophyta > Pinopsida > Cupressales > Cupressaceae > Sequoia > Sequoia sempervirens. Next base: position 150,629,973 of record VDFB02105785.1, on the reverse strand, counting down.
TTAAGCCTTAATAAGCCCCTTTATTCATTTACAAGCCTAATAAATTATATTTTTTAAAAGGGAAACCTAACAATTATTAATGCCTAAACATAACACTTTACCTTGAGCAATGTGTGTTTCAAGAATAGGGACCTGGAATCCATTCACCCATGGGAAAATGGGTCCTCCCTAGACCTTTGGACCTAAATGTAAATTATGTTTTTGGTAGTATCATAACATCTCTAAATCCATAATTCAATGTTGGCTTCTGATATTTGAATTTTGGGAAATTAGCGACACATACTTATAAATACTAGGTCATTTCACTAAGTTTCACCAAGAAATTTTATAGAAATATTATGAGCATTTTTGGAGCAACCAACAAAATTCAAGAGTAGCTATATCAAAGATTTATTGAAGAAAATATCAATTCATCATATCAAATTCTTTTTGCATCATGCATTTTTTTGGAGCCAACATTTTGATGTATGTTTCAAGATCAAGTTCAACCATTCAAAGAATTATTCAAGTATCAAGATCCACATCCAATTAAACCATTTCATGTAAGTTGCAAATTTCTAAGATCTCCATTATCAAAGTTTCATCTAAGGGTTTGTTGAGTGGTAAAATAGCTATATTCATTCTTCATTCCCTCTTTCATGCATTATTTCAACTCAAGGTTTGATTACCAAAACAAGGTTTGACCAAGGCAAACCCACATTCACCCAAAAAAAGGTTTTTTGATCTCTTGTGTGTGATATTGCAAATTTAGGTTGAAGAAGAATTGAAGACCTTTTGAAGAGAAAGATTTGGAAAGTTGTCAAAGTTGTTGGCTAATCATGGAATCTAACCTACAAATATAATTCTTGAATTTTTGACATTGAAACTTGGATGAATGAAAAGCTATAGATCTATGTTAGAAGCTCCTCAAAGTTCCAGGAAAACCTTGAACAATGACCCATTCACCCATGGGCGAATGAGTCCCACACAACCTTGAGAAACTACCTCTTGGTGAGTAGTAAACACATTTCTACCCTTCTCATATCTGCATTTGGTTTTCTAGTTCTACTAGTATTGAGTTTAATATTGTCTTTTCAAGTGTTAGATTGCATTTTAGAGTTGATTTTCTATTTCTAGTTTTTCTCCCCAAAGTGTTGTTTGAACTTGAACCCTATCCTTCAATCAAAAGGAAATCTTAAGATTCTCACATTGATTCACCTAGGGGTTGTTAGTCAGTTCTTTGTGGGGATCTCATTTCCTAATGAAATAAAGGAAAATAGTTCTATTTATTATCATTTTGTTGAATCCTTTCACAAACCCTATTTTTTTTGTTTCAATAGTATGCATACACGAGTGATTTGATAGGATAATTGAAGTAAATGGTTTCAATTTGTAAAATGTTCAAATGTCTCATCAATATTCTATACATTAATGATTTAAATCTATGATGAAATTTATTAAGTTTTGCAAATTAAACCATTTATTGATTGCCTTATCAAAGAAAGTGATCAAATATTATTATTTTTAGAGTAAATGTAAATGAATCTTTTTGCAACAGATGCTATGAAACAATGAAATATGAAACTAACTAGAGCTAGAGAGATGATAGTTCATTAACCATAAAAAGTTAGTATAGAATCAAAATTACTAGAATATAAGGACACTCAGCCAAAAGGATTAAGGCCTTAAACTTCAATTTATTCTACTTTTTCTTTAAAAAAAAGGTCAAAGGAGATGTATTTAAAAATGTTAATAGATTAAATCTTCCTACTTGTATTGGGTTGCTATTATATTTAATATATTTGAATTTTTTTAGATATCTCTCTAGACATTTTTCTACATTCTAGCTTAGATACAGACTCTATCAAGAATGGAGAAAATTAACCAATAATAATGGTGAGAAAGCTGGTTAGAAGATTGGATTGGCCCTAATGTGTATTTACTTGAATTAAGGAATGTGAAGGATCGCCAACTTGTGAGTTTACTTAGTGAAATCAAAGAGGACATGTTTCCCATGTGCAAACTTTTCGGGAACAAAGATTCAATGCATCTAGATGGGGGCCACTATTCAACATGATTTTGGAAAATCCAATGATTCATAACTATTGTGGAGAATGTTTTATCTCTAAATAGACAATTCATGTTGGCTATTAAAGAGAAAGATTTCTACATGACTTTGTACCTGATTGATGCAACTTATGCTACAATAAAAAATTACAAAAATGGAGACCTAGTTCCAAAGTTCTAGTTGACAAGGTTTTCAAATAATTACATGCAAACAGATATAACATGTTGATCACTACTATTAGTGATTATTTTTCCGCATTGTGTATTAAAAAATCCACTGCAAAGCATTTCCCAAAATGCATCTAGTATTCCCATTTGTAAATGAATAGAATGGAACATAATCCAAGTCCTTTTGTCTATGATACAAATGTTTTATTCTTGATGGATATGACGGAAAGGCTTGCTATTCTTGTTCACGGTCAGCCCATGGCAGCTGCTGAAGAGTAGATGGAAATTCATCCTCTTTATTTCATGGATTACCTGATGCCTTCTTAGAACTTGTAGACACCAAATCAAAGTCGGTGGTACTGTTAAAAGTAGTATGCTTTATCCAAATACCTTGTCCACCCACACTCGAAGATGTTTTTACAAGTACATCATGGCCTGTGATTGGAGTTACAATGGTAATAACAGTTATGATATTTCTAAGTGCGTCAAAAATTTTATCATGTAGAAACATTTTAAAAACCATGTTGCTAACTGATGCGAATCAGCGAGTTTGCATGTAGTTCACTGTCATGTGCATTAGCCCATTAACTTGCCATTCACTACCATAGTTTCTACTATTTTAGTTTGTTTCAGTTTGTTGTTTACAAATCTTCCAAGGTTGTATTGAAAATAATCTATTATGAATTTCTTTTCTGTTTCTCCTTAAATGTTTTTCTATGATATGAAACAATGTATTAAGGTTTGTTATGAAGCTGCTTTCTTTTATTTATGCCGAAGGCGTATCCAATTTGAAATGATTCAAATTGATTCTTTCCATCAAAGGAGAAAGAGGGTTGGGAGACAATGAGACTGATCTCATCCATCCATACAAATATTGACCAAACGAGACGTGGGATACAGTGAAGCATAGCTGGCAGGCAATACGCGGAGATCAAGGTTACTATTTGTCATTGTTGGTTTACTTTTCTCTCATCTTCGATGTTGTTCCTGTTAATCCTGTGCAAAGTTTTAAAACCTTTTTTCTCTTGCTCGTATATCCCCATATGCAACAAAGAGGTTTCTGCACCTAACAGACTTCATTTGCACGCCTTCTTACGGCCTGTACCAAAATGGGAGCTTTGTAACTAGGTATGGATGTCCATTTTCACTGTTGGAAATGCTCTGGTAGACATGTCTGCAAAATTTGGAAGCATAGACAAGAGACATGAACTGTTTGACAGGATACCTCAAATAAATGCTAAAATTGTAGGGTATGCACAAAACGCATTTGTTGAAAAGGATTTAGAAATTTCAGTTGAATGTCATGGGTAGGTGTAAACCCAGACTCTACAATATTTGCCATCATCCTCACTGACTATGCTAAAATGGGAGCTTTGGGAGCTTTGGAATGGGGTATGGACATCTACTAGAGGATAAAGGAAAGGAATTTTATCAGATGTTGTAGCTGCAACTGCCCTGGTAGACATGTCTACAAAATGTGGAAGCATAGACAAGGCAGGTGAACTGTTTGACAGAATACCCCAGATAAATGTGGTCTAATAGAATGCCATGATTGCAGCATATATGCAAAATGGATTTATTGAAAAGGCTTCATAAACTTTCAAGCAAATGCAATTGGCAGGTGTAAATCCAGATGCCACAACCTTTGCTAGCATCCTCCCTGTGTGTGCCAAAATGGGAGCTTTGAACAAGGTATTCAATCAATCAAAGGATAAAGTGAAAGGAATTTGTCAGATGTATAAAGCTTAATGGAAGGAGGGCTTTGGTCAGATATTATAGTTGGGAATGCTCAAATGGGAGCTTTGAACAAGGTATTCAATCAATCAAAGGATAAAGAGAAAGGACTTTGTCAAATGTATAAATCTTCATGGAAGGAGGGCTTTGGTCAGATATTATCGTTGGGAATGCTTGAGGAGGAATATATGGAAAATGGAAAATGTGGAAGCATAAACAAGGCACATAAACTATTTGACAAAAACACCTCAAATAAATGTAGTCTTAGGGAATGCAACTTTTACGGGATGGATTTCACAAGGATGGTCTCAAAATATTTGAATTAATGAAGCACTTTGGAACATGTCGTGACACCATAAGCTTTGCTTTTGTTATATATGCATACAGCCATGCAGGTTTAGTGAATGTGAGCTATACATAATTCAATCACATGGGTAACCAATACCAAATTTTCTACAGCCATTGTATTGCATTCCTGGGGTGGATGTGTGCATCTGTTTTCTTGTTGTCTGTAGATCCCTTATGAATATAGGCTTAGGAGTATTTACAACAATGTTATTTATTTTATTTGGATCTTAAAAAGAATGTGATTAATGTTCTTTTCTCAAACATCTATGTAGAAGTGAGTGGGTTGTGTAAGCAAATGGTAAGGGGATTGATGAAAGATAAGAAATTAAAAAGCTCCCCAAATGTAGTTGGATTGAAGGCCATAAGATGGTACATGCTTCTTGTGTAGGAACTCACAGTAAATCTATGCAAATTGGAGAATTTGGCTTGGGAGATGAAGTTAGCAAGGTATTTTTGAGATCCAAGTCACTTACTTAGCGGTGTGGAAAGGGAGGGGAAAAAATTATTTCTTTGCCATCATAGTGAAAATTTATCAATTGCTTGTGGTTTTCTAGATATGCCCCTTAGAACAGCTATTAGACTTGTTCAAAACCTTAAATCATTGTTCATAATATTGTATTGATTCCTCCTTAGTTTTTGTTATCTTCCATATTTTATTTATGGCATTTACACAACTCTCCCTATCCTAGGCACTAAGAGAGAAGGTGGAGCATCTTTGCATTTAGTAGGTGGGTATGCTTATTAGTGGAGGAATCAGGATGCCATTTTTGGGAGTTGTTGCCATGTGACTTCAATTATTGAAATATTTTCATTACTGAATTTTCTATTATTGAAAGATGCACTCCATGTGCTACATGGGTTTTTGAATGAAACTAGAGTTTTGCAAAACCATATGAAGATTTCTTGTCCCATTATTCTATGAATTTGGGGTTATTATAGTTACATAGGTGCTATCAAATTGAACAGAGAAGTGTGTTGTTTATGTACTTTTGTTTCAAAAAATTACTATATACTTGAGTCTCTCTTTGATAGTCATGTTATTTTTTTACAAGGGTTTCTCCATGCACATTTGGTGTTAAATGTGTCATATTCTAATGACTTGTTTATTTGTATTTGCTATTATATACTTCCACATAATTTCATAATGCTTAATCTAATGTTGAATAGCTTACATTTGTAGTAATCTACTTTACTTTACCGACATTATGCATTTCCCATCATACAATTAGAATTTTGGACCTTACTTGTAAATATTATCAATTGCTCCCCAACCTCAAAATTCTAATGAATTAATTATTTCCCTTTCATGAAATTGTTTGTTTATGTTGCATTCCTACCATGTTACCTTTCACTCCTCCCATGTAGACTTTCTACTCTCCCTTAAAATTATAAAATTGCATATGCACCTTCAACCCCCCACCCACTTTACTCTATGGAGGTCCAAATGTCTCATTTAATTTTATAATCTTGATAATTTTTTATCCAAGATCAACCACTCTATTATATACTTATTCTTTTCAAAGTTTCAATACTTATGTAAAGTAATTGCTAACTGCTCACCAAGTTTAACATCTTGGCTCCAAATATTTGCTCCTCATTCATAATGCACAATAGCTAATTTGTTTGTGTGTAACTCAACTTTGTGGAGTGTGTGTAAGCCATCAGATGTACCCCTCCTTGTACATGCAACACTAATCATCTTTGGACATGCTCAACGTGTATACCTCATTTTCAATGACCACTCCATCTCATTTTAGAGATGCCATTTTGTTATGCATGGTACATAATTATTGATCTACATGTGTAGTAGTGACAACATAGTTCTATGTGGTTGTTTATGTTGGACGTTCACTTGGTGCCACATGTTACCATGTTGACATCACTAGTGGGCCCCAAAAATTTAATATTATAGGCAATTGGTCTTCCTTGACATGCTATATGGACTCAATAGTGAATGATTGCTTGATAGAAGTCACCTTCAATGGTGATATGCCTAAGCTCACATTTATGTGGTTGGAATTCTAAAGTTGTGGGAAGTTACTACACACTATATGACACTTGTGTGACAATTTTAGTAAGCTCAACTCTCCATTTGTGGCTTGGTTTTCTATCATGTATGCATGGGTGGCATGGTGAAGATGTATGGAATCTTCCAGTTAGTAACACATACACTAGCCTCAACAATTGAAATTATTAATGCACATTTTTCTTCAAATTTTGTGTGTAGGCCTTATAATATTATTCCATTTTAGTGAAGGTCATAAATATTCATCAAACGAATCAACCTTCATCTTTTAATAACGATGCTTGATATCCCCATGTGGCACAACCATTGTGGTGTTTTTCCTCATTGCATTAGTCTCCTATTGGTCCTTCTAGACCCCTTTTACAAACATAATTATTTTGAGATATTTGAGCCACTCAGATGGTAGCTTATCAATGGTGCCACATGTCTTCTCCAATGGGTCCTTTCTTCTACATAGCATTTTAAAAAAATTCTCATTTCTTAGTGATGGTGTTAGCTATGATATACCCTATTATTATTGTCTTAGCCTTCTAAAGTGATTCTAATTATGCATCTTGAGATTATGTGGCTTTATGTAGATCAGTGATCTAGAGTATTATTTTGTAGCATTATAATAATCATTGATCTCTACCATAAATAAAATATGATCATAGTGTAGGGCTCACTCTTGATGGTCTTCAAGCTCTATATATATACCATTATTAGGGGATTTCCTTTGTGCCAAGGATAATAATTACAAAGGCCAACATAAATAGTAAGCATGACCAATTTCCATATCTTTACATTATCCAAGAACTCACCATATATATATATATATATATATATATATATATATATATATAATGGATGTCTAAAACACTAGTGATTGTATTTTGTATTTCTATTGTCCATGCCTCAGTTATGCCCTATGTGCCCTAAATATAGGGTTTTCTTCCTCTAGCCAATAATATTGTGAATATGGTAGTTATCAGTGTGTATTGTGTACTTAAGCCTGTTGATAATGGACCCTAATTATCTTCCTAATTCAAAAGGTTTTGGTTCAGTCGTGTTTGAATTCTTGTAAGTTGATGCATAGTTGAATTGAAGCTATCATTTTTTTATTGAGACCTTTATTGCACAAACAAAATCATTTGATAAATGACCTATCGATTGATCTCATGTACTTCACAAATAAATGCAAAAATAAAAACCAAAATTTTCCCTAATTGACCTTCCACACCTATTCGATCTACCCATTGCACATTAAGGTGCGATTGCCAGTTTTAAAATAATACAATGTTTTTTTCTGTGTGTAAAATCTTCATTATTGCTTATTGGCATTGATCACAGATGTAAGGGAATGCATTTATCACTACTGGTATTATCGTATTATCGCTGTCTTTAGTTCGTTTCAATTATCTGGTTCAAGATTAGATTCTGGGTAATTTCTTCAAATCATACTGTTGTTCAGCTCTTTGTTACAAACATGTCGTGTCTTGTCTGATATAAATGTATAAAAATATAATAACGGACAGTGGCACAACGTAGTATCAAAATTTAGCTTCTCTCACAAAAAGAGTTGAAACGTAGGGATGCCAAAATAAAGCGGAAATACGGGCAACGTCAATTTACAACAGCGAACGGATTTTTGTTCGACAGGCGTGACCGTTTTAAATTCTAGGCCTAGCTGGATGAAACGATTTCAATTATAAATTATTATATTGATTAAATTGATACATTTATAACTCATCAAAATATACATTATGCATCTTCACATATGTAGAGACAAGCACAAATAAAAAATAAAAAATTGAGCAGGCATCTGATTAATAACTTAATATAGGAAAAGCAGTGCTATTATTATTGTAATATAAAACTATTTATAACATAACAATACAATAATAGATAGTGAAGTCGCGGCTTCTACATTAACATTTAGGAGTCGAAATTTCATGTCTCCCATCATTTTTCTCATCGTGGAAACCAACATGCAGTAATACTAATACTAATATGGTCGACCACAATCTAGACGACTTCTTCTTTACTTCATATATTTTGCGCGGACATGCTATCTGCAACAAGAACAGAAAAGAAAACATAATTAATCACACAGCCTACCTAAGAACCAGTACAGTTACACACATATGAAAGACATGGAAATGTAAACTGATTTAAAACAGAATAGTGTAACTCACAATATCTAATGAGTAGGATGAGGTGGAGGAGACTCATGCATGGGAGAACGATTGTACTTTCCATGCTTTGGTTGGGGGCTTGTTACTGGCTTGGGAGGAGATTTGTTGAAGGGAGGATGCGGTTTACCATGGGCATTGAAGAAGGGGGAGCCCGGGTTGTGATAGTGAGGAGCATTAGCAGGAGAGAAGGGTAGGGGTTTGTGAAAAGGTAGCGGCTTTGGAAAAAGGGTGGGGTGATTGTGGCTTTGGAAGTGTAGGAGGGTGAGCGTCTTCCGTAGGAGGCTTCTTCTCGAATGGGGGCTTGTGAAGGGGTGGGGGCTTCGGAACGAAGGGAGAAGGGTAGTGTGGTTGTGGGCTGTGAAATGGCGGTGGAAGCGAAGGAGGGTGAGCTCCTGGTAAAGGCTTTCCATTGTAGTGGAAGGGAGGCAATGGCCTCTCCGATGAACACACTGAGACAAATGCGAACAAGACGATAGGTAAAAGGGAATGATGAAAAGCCATCGCCATTGTTGATGGTGAATTGAAATGGTGCAATGGTTGAAGAGATTTATACACAACTCGCACTGCTCAACTGCTGCATTTTATAACTTTCGGCCGCAGCAAATAAATCAATAGGAAGATATGGTTATACGTGGCGTGAATGACGGAAAAGTCAAGATTTGCGAGAGGGAGATTTTCCACAAACTTGACTTGTGTTTCAGACGTGTGTACGACAAATTCAGTGTGTTAATCATACATCAATTAAGGAGTTAAGAAAAATATTTCGGCAGTTCACAAAGTCCAAATATTTGACACTTTCAAGAGTTTACTGCGGCGTTAGCGTGTCCTTTTTAGAAATGGTAGGACGTCTCACATGTAGAGGCAAACCGCAGAAACTCAGGGAAAGCGATATTCAATGTTTAGCCATGTGAATGGCGAAAAGGCTGGATCCGCCTACAACAGTGTTGAGAAAATACATAATGGACTGTTATAATCCGAATCCTTGCCTTTACCTTTCACGTATTAATTCGAGATGTTACCATATGGAATATTTCCACACTTATGTTACCCCAATTCTTTATTCACACCTTCATAAAAAAAAATTATTTATTCGTTCATGGTTTTCCACATTGTAGGGTAATATTCAAAGAGCTAAAAGTATTTCCTCTAGAGGTATTTAGGTATGCCACTTGTCGAGTGTTTATCTAAATTAAAAGTCTCCAGGTCATCCTCCTTTTCAGTTAAGTTTAATTTACATCATATTTCATCTGGTTTATGTTTAGTTTAAGGTTAATTCAATAAAACGTACATATAGGGACAATTAATTCATAATGTAATAAATTGAAAATTCAATTGATTTAGACTAATTAATTAAAATTTAAAATTTAAATATTTATATATATATTTAAAAAATGTTTTAATTTTGTAATTCATAAATGTTTAGAGATTGATGTGTGTTTGAATTAGAAAATTCTTTGGATCAAGAATGGTAGATGACAAATTAGTATTTATTTTATGATTATAATATTTAGCTAATTCTATGTATAAATGTATTCAACAATTTAGGATCAATTCGCAATCACAAACATGTCTCGTAATTATGCATATATATTGTGTGTTTTCTATACTTCAACTTCTCACTTCACTAGATCAACCTTGACTTCATCATCTTTTGATACTTAATGAGCTAATAGTATTTATACATACATTTATAGGACTACAAGTATGTCTAAGGTGATATATTTTTCTATGTTTACCCTAAAAAATGTGTATGAATAATTAAAAAAAAAATTATATTATACAAATTCTCTTCTGAATTCTTTTGCAAAAGTTGATTTCTTTTAGTGTACCACTTGAAATCTAAAATGTGAATATTATTTCAAGACAAGGATATTTTTTCTTATTTTAGAATAAATTCATTAAATACACTTAAGTCTAAGGACATACTAACACACTCTTTGAATTCTTTTTAAGTTGGCCCTAATCAAGTAGGATAAAGTTGGCAAACAAATAAAATTTGAATTTAAAGTTTAAATCAAGGAGAGTTGAATTTGTTGCCATGAACTAGTCTTCATCTTTTTATATCTACCCCTCGTTAATTCATTTTTTTATGGTTTGCATCAAAGGATAATAAACAATAATTTAAGTAATTATTTATTTTTTTATAGGTAGTTGTAAATTTTAGTTATATTCTTAAGTCCATATATAGAAAAAATTATTCTCTGAGAATGTATGGAGATTATTAAATCATCATTATACATTTCATATTCCTTCAATCGTTATTAGATTTTTAGGGATCCTATCAGTGCATCCAAAATTATTGCACATGTTTTTTGTTATGTGTGGATGTGAGGAAGAGGGATATGGTGTAGAATTATGGAAGGAAAAATACATAGAGTTTAGAACATAAACATAAGTGTTTGAATCACTCTTGTCAGGAGCCAACAAATATGTGTTGATCGTCGTTGATTTGTAGTTAGTAAGAATAGATAATGTGAGGAGAGGTTGATGTGGTTAATATTTTGTATAAGACTCACTACAATAATATAAGAATCATTTATTGAATGTAGACATTTGCTAGGCATTAGGGTTTATAATTTTTTTATTTTCTCCTAGATCAATTGTAATCAATAATTTTTGTTACCTTTTGTGTATGCTTTTTAGGGAAAGATTAATATTATTAGAACCCATAAATATGTAGAAATTGGTTATTTTGAATATTTTTGACTACTATACCATCATTATGATTGTATATGGATTGTGTGTGTTTCAAATGTAGATTGTACATGGTGTTGATTCTTCCCATAGGTTTTTTGGAGTGTATTCCATACATTTTAAAGTAAATGGATAAGTAATTTGATTAGTGACACTAACAAGTTAAATTTTAAGTTTTAAATAAGAAAACCTAAGTTACATATATATCATTGTTTGTAAAGAGAGGCAATACATTATAGATTTTAATAGATATGTTTTATTTGTAGAAGAAATAAATGTAAGAGGACTTTGTTTGCATATTTTTATTGGTCAATATTGAATAATAAGATGTGATAAAAGGGATAATTATCCATTATTTAAGAAAAATAAGTATGTTTAGAGTGATAAGTGTGTAACTAGATATATATATATATAGAAATAAGTGTTTGTAGGGGTTTTTTGAGATTATTGATTGATTCCACATCATGGGATCTACTTTGTATGAGGATGGTATTTAATCTTTACCTATTAAAATTTATATCTCAAAAGAAGAAAATGAAACAGGAGAATGTTGGAGATTATTTAAAGCTACTTTTATGTAGTTTTGTGCTTAACATATTTTACTACAACAAGAGATTGATAGGTCAAAAAATTGGAATCTTGGTATCTTAGCATGATAGAAGAATGTTGAATATGATGTTTCTTATTCTAGAACTTCCACATAATAAGAAAGTGAGAAACCTCTTGCAATACTTTGGGAGACTTAGAAACTAAATTGTTCATGTCAACCACCTCCTAGGAGAAACATCTGCAACAAAGAACCATCACGAATAGAGAGAAGAACTATTCTATTTTGCCAAAAATGAGCGAATAGATTGAGATGCTAAAAATACATATTGTACAAGCTTTTAAAGCTGTGAAAAAATCAAATAGGTGAGAAAACTACCCTATAGGACAAAACAACCCAAATTTATTTACCCTAAGATAATATGGCTTGGACCCTCATTTCTGACTTAGGGTTATGTTCCTCATCATTATTATGGGGTGTTTGTAGTTAAAACCCTTCGAAATTGACCTTTGAATCTAAAAAGCCCTAATTCGAATTCTATTTCATTTTTGACCATTTTATCCAGTCTCCTAATTCTTAAAGTCACCTCTTGTGCCATGAGAATCATTATGTTTACTGGTCCCATGTGTTTAGGTTTTTCGATCACCAAGTGCCTGTTTTAGTGCTTAAAATTTTCCTATGGTTGGGCTTGAATTTCATATTTAAATGCCTTAATTCTTACATCTTCATTCCTTGGGGTCAAATTTTCATCGGCCTACTAATGCACCCCTTTTAAAAGTTAACATTTTCAACATGTGCAAATATGAGGAACCCTGATGAACGTTTGATCGCTACAAACAAATCACCACTATTCCCTGTGAGCCCCTTCCATTTCATTGCCTATTAAAATATTTGAACAGGCTAGCGAGCGGTTGCCATGTGTGATGCCAAATAGTGGGACCAAATCTTCTATAGGGTCAATAGGAAAAGTTTGGAGAAATATCAACGACAAATGTTTCAACATGTGTCTTCATCTGGGTTGTTCCTCATGTGCCCGTCCATTCTACGCATTAAGGATAATTATTCACATAGGTTGGTGGGCACTGGACATTTTTTGGCTACATGTGGTGGGCCTAATATCTTCTTGTGATTTGTGAATGATATCAAAAGGAAATCTATGGTGGTTGTTGGGTGACATGGTCAAATCTCCACCACTCCCTGTCACCTTGCCATATTTTATTTAATATTTATAAAATATCATGGGCTAGTGGGCAAGGTGACACATGTTGCTTCATGGAGGGACCCACCAAGTTGTGGTTGTAGTGATTTTTTTGTAACGATAGAGCTCGATGGTTGATGGAGAATGACGTGGGTCAATCCTAACCGGTCCCTGCCATCCCATAAGGAGCCAAATTTTATCCCCTATTTCTTAGTAGGCAAGTAGGCGACTACCACATGGAACATTTTAAAGGCTCCAATGGACTCTAGTGGAGATGCAATGCTGGTAAATTTGGCCAACAGGCACTATGATAAAAATGGTTTCATATTTGAACTCATTCTTTTGGCACATGTTTCAAATTTTGGTCATCAAATCTATCAGATGTTGGTATATGTGGGAAGGTGAAAATAAAGTGAGGAAGGATACAGGCTGATATTCCGAGATTGAATCAAGATCACTCCTTGTCCTATTGTGATGAGGTGCAAGTGTATTAATTACCATGGGTGAGTGGGTAAATATGACATGACAGGATTTATCTAATACTAAGTATATGATTAAATGTGCTAACAAACTGAGTGTCTATCCACTTGGGATTTTTTTATTAGGAAAAGGTATTAATAACATATGTTTTAAGCATTTTCATAATTATTTTTTCTGATTGTAACTATTTGTTAATTAATCTTAATTTGTGATCAACGATTGAAATTCAGAAAATCCAAGTAACCTATTGTCAGCTTGCTCACACAAACTTTTCTTGAGTATTAATGGTTTGCATGATTGCATGACTCAATATAATGAGGATTGATGGTCATATTTTTCATTCAGAGTTTGCATTCAAAGATTTAAAATTAAGTTAAGTCTAAGAATAGTTTGGTGAGGAATTTCAAAGGTATCGTGATAAACCTTTCCATGGTATTCTTGTTCTTGTTCTAGTTATTATGAAAATGAGTAAGTCAGGTGAATTTTTTAAGCCAGTCCAAATGTCTAGGAGACTGAATTTTCTTGAGTCCAAGGAAAATGCTCTTGAAGATGAATTTGAAACACAAGGAGCTCTTGAAACACCAAAGGGTAGAAGGGTATGTACAAAATTTAAGAAATATGGTGTAAGGAGTAATTACCACCTAAGAAGCTAGATTGTTTTAGAAGAACTAGTCAAGTTTAAGAGAAAGGAGTTGGTTAAGTATGAAAATAAGGCAAAAAAAAGATGCAAGTATTGTAAGGCTTATGTAAGGAGACATAATTCTCCCATTGAGGTTTCTGATAGCCCTTCAGATGATGGAGGTGACACTGATCTAGAGTGTGGGATTATCCCCTTCCCTGGTTCCTTCTTAATATTTTGACGAGGAAGCAGTGATGGTTCCTCCAATTTCATCATGAACAAGGCATTGTTGAGCCTACTTTGATGCTCATGACTCAAAGTAACATTTCTACCATTTTTTGTTTTTGATGACACCATAGCCATTGCATTAGGATCATCCTCTTTAGCATGTTTATGATTTTTTGTTTCTAGTGTTGATGTGGGAATCTTTCGGGCTGGTGTGTTGGAGAACTGCCAAAATTTCTAACTTTGACTGTAGGTATGCTTTTTCTAGATGGTATACAAATATTTTCTCTAGATATGAATGGAGAATCTTCTTTGGTCAACAAGGACAAGGTGATTTGACACTGCTACAGTAACAAACTATGCCTTTTGGAAGGTTGGATAGTCTTTTTTCAAATCATGTGGAGTTTTCTCTTTTACTCTACCATACTCTACAATGATTACATGTAACTAACTGGGGAACATCTCAAAATTTGGTGCAAATAATATTCAAATGAAATGAAATGTAACTATAATTGAGCCTTATGCTTGTTTCTCCCTTGTTTTATAAAAGTGATTTTAGGACTCGGTATAGGGGGTTCAATTTTTGAGTCCCGTAATGGTCTAGGTAGAAGCTTAGTTTAGGAAGGAGCATACTGTAGAAAATATCAATGAATAAAATAATAAATTGTCTTGGTTATGGGTCATGTATGTAAGAATCATAAATTAGTTTTATAGAATCCACAAATATAGCAGAAAATATTAATTCTTGAGCATGTACTCTCCTATGCAATTATCTTGTAGATTATAAATGAAAATTATCAATGATCTTTTTGTTCATCTCTAGTTGTTTAAATTATATGTGTGAATTCATTTTTTTTTCGATTCAATGATTTGGTTAAATGCTTAAATAAAGTCATAGGTATGTGAGTGAAGAGTACATGATTTAGTGATTTGAATACTACAAAGTAGCATGGCAATAGCCCATCAATGTCTAAATCAAATGGCTAATATATTATTGGTTGTTGCATATTTGACTCCATTATCTCAATTGATGAAGCATTGGTCTATTTTTTAGGAAATCTTGCAAGTAAATGAACTAGTGATACATCTAGCTATGGATTTAAAATGAGAATAAAACTCATTAAAAAATATTTCAATTATGAATTATGAGGTTGAAGTATTCCCTGACTTCTAGCAAATAGATAATAATTTACTCAAAGGTCTGTCAAATCTTTAGTGAATTACATTTATTTGCAATTAACAGGAATTGACCTGTGTATAATTTTTTTCTCAATTATATAGACATCACTTGAACACAATAAGGAACACCCTCCTAGGTCTCATAGAACCTAAAGAGTAAGAGTGAAGGTCTCAAAATCCTTTACTTATTTTTTGGCCACTAGCTTTGAAGGTTCTCGAGAATAAAGGTTGGCTACCCTTTAGAGAACTTCAAGGTTTTACTACAAAAAAAACAAATAGATTGGTGACTCTACTAGGGAACATCAAAATAATATCCATTTGCATAGAGTGAAGAATTTGGAAAATCTGAACATCTGGTTGAGATATTCTAAAATTTTCAAACCTGGAAGTGGTTTTGTTGCAGAAATTTAAAAGGATTTATGTGTGACTCTACTAGTGAAAAGAACTCAAAAGGAAAATCATATTTGAAGGAGCTTCATATTGCTTGAAGTTTAGTCATCTATGAAGAGAGGTGGAAACTCTATCTAAAGAACCTAATAAAGATGTGAACAAAGTTTTAGATCTATAATATTTCTAGTTAGGAAGAAGAATTTGCAGCAGTTGAAACACATCAAGGTATTTTTCATATTTTGGTTTTCAAGAAGGATAAAATTGTGTGAAAACCATATTTGATAGTTTGAAAGAATTTTGATTCCCTATCGAGTGAAAATAAACACTAATAAATTGAATTTAGTTTCTAAACTACTAGGTTTATTTATTTTTTAAATCTATTTGGTGAAAATTTGAAATTTCAATGCAATAGTACTTAAATTTCAGGGAAAAAATAAGAAGTAGGTGTTTGTCTAACCACCCTAACCACAATAAAATGATAATATTTTTTTATAATCTTTTAGATATAAGTAAAGGACTCATGAATGGATGTGATGCATATTTTTTTGTAAGTTTTTTCCAAGTAAATAATTAGTTATGAATTTTTAATTACAAGTTTTAAAAAATATAAATACTCTTATATCTGACCACCTTAACTCTATCAAAACTTCATGAGATTGTTTTTTTTTTAATCCTATACCATGTGAAGCATAGAATGTGACACATGTTTTGGATTAAAAAAAAGTAATACCATTTGAAAGCTATAGATGTTTTTCAATCAACCTATAAATCAAGACTCTAGTCATTATTCAAATAGAAAATGAATAATAATTATTTATTAAATTCAAAGTAAAGCATAATTTATATTGGTGGAAAGCTGAGAATATCCTTTAAAAACCCTTTTCATTTCATCATTTTTTGGTTAAAAAAAAGTTGTCAGCCGCATACCCTACACATACCCATCATATTGCCACTTTTTGGCACATCATGATCCTGCACATATCCTCTACATTATAAAAGCTTAAGATTAAGTTGTAAAAGAAGTTTGAAGTACCCTGTGTAACTGCAATGTTGATATGAAAAGGCTTGTAGAGGTGTAAGAAAATGTATCATCAATATATGCATCCTTGTATGGTTCATAGTCCAGCCATGGTTTGTGATTAGCAACAACCAGGTTTTAAAAGAAGTTTCAGCACTAAAAGGAACATATCCATCAATTTCAGTAGAATTATTGGTTACCCAAATGTTATTCCACCTGACATTAGAGATAAGATACCAAAATTCAGGGGTATAAAGAGTGAGTTTACTAATAAGCATCTTCAAGAATTCAATAATATAATGGATTATTACAAAGTTGACCCTGGGGATGTAATCATGAGGTTGTTTGTTAAGTATTTAAAAGGAGATTCAAGAGATTAGTTGTCTAATTTACCAACATGCTCTATCCATTCTTGGAGTGAGTTGAAAGTAGTGTTCATGGAACAATTTGGTGAAAGAATCAATTCTAGTTCTTTGCTCAATAAATTTATGAGCATTGAGAAAGAAGAGGAAGAACTGGTTCTAACATTTAACCAAAGATTTGCTAAAACATTAAGGGATATTCCTGAGGTTTTGAGACTAAGTGATGCAATGTGTTTGGTTGTTTATTTGGGATATTTTGATAATGAAATGAGCTATTTTTTGAGAGATAAGGATCCTAAAACCTTACATCAGGCCTATGGGATAGCCATGAACACTAAAAACAACTAGAAATATGGAATGCACAAGGGTCATTTGTCTACAAGAATTTGTTGTCTTGAGACACCAAATGTTGATGAAAGGTGTAAGTCAAAAATTGAAAATGAATGTCATAACACTTACACCCCTACTATCCCAGCCTACACATCATTCCATAATATTGATCACATAGAGCCCCAAAAAAATGGTCAAGAAGTGGCATGAATTTGTGATCCTATGGTCTCTATTCAAGCTCTCTCTTGCATAAGGAAACATGAATGAGAATCATCATATGAACTCTATGCAATATTTATGGATTCTCTGTCTACAATTCCTGAATTTTACAAACCTAAAAATTCAATATGCATTAATTTATTTTATGAATCTTATGAATTAGTTTTGAGTTCTTTGCCAAAGGATTTGAAGATTGTTAGGCTTGACCATGTGTTTGAATGTATTTCTTGTTTTGAAAAGGTTAGAGATGATCATATAAAAAATTTATGTTTTCAATTTGTAATGATAATGATTCTTTTGCTACATATGAGTTAAGAAATGAGTTATCACATGATGAAGAGAGTAGAACAAAGGTTGATAATGTACATCCCAATGAAGCAAGTGAAATGAGTGGCACATTCATTGGTTATATATATAACGACAATAGTCATCATTTTTCAAATGCATGGTCTAGAGAACAGAAGGAGGTATGTGACGTTATCTCTTATTGCAAGTCTACTAATCAAGGAATAGAAATTGGCTCAAGTATTCAACATGGTGAATCAACATGGTGGCTCAAGTTATCTCTTATAAATATTTTTCAGAATGTGAGTCAAAGATGTTAACTATAGAGGATGTGAATGAAGTTGAAAATATATCTATATGTTCTTCTAGTGATTCAAGATGTAGACCTTCATGCTGACGAGGATGAGACTTTAAAATAAATAGAATCATTTGTTGAAAATAATAAATATTTTGATAATGAGGGGAACACATGTTAGCATAAGGAGGAACGACTTTCTTCCTATGAAGATTTTTCAGAATGTGAGTTAAAGATGTTAACTATAGAGGATGTGAATGAAGTTGAAAATCTATCTATATGTTATTCTAGTGATTGTAATGATTTTGAATACATTGATGATATTGAAGATTTAGACCTTCATGTTGACGAGGATGAGACTTTTATGATGACAATGAATGTAATGGATAACCCCTTATTTGATGAGCCTCCATCTTCACTAGAGATGAAAAATGGTGATCCTTATTGGTGCAGAGATAATCCACTCTTTGTTGACAACTCTAATGATGCATCTAATACAGGGTTAGAATGTGGCCTTGAGAAAATAGAGAAACACATTAATGAGCTCCCTACGGGAATTGCTTATGAATGTTTTACATTTGGTGTGAATGTTGCAAAAAAGGTTGAGTTTCATGATGCTAGCTACTTGGACTATGAATACTTTCAGTTTCCAATTCAATCGGAAGGTATTTTGGTAAAGCATGACAATAAGATGAAGAGCATGGAATGTTAGTTTCAATATGAATATGTTTTATGTGATGAATGTAACATATATGTGTCATGTGGTGATGAAAATTTTTAGTTTACACCTGATTATACAATGCAAAATGATAACGATTACATTGGAAATGGTATATCCATAAAAGTTGTGATAGATGTTAATGTCACTATTTGTAGTCAGGTATATTTTAGTGGTAACCACATCTTTTTGCTTGTAAGAAAAAGGCTATACTCGTTGCAATGGTATGGCAAAGCTAAATGTGGGTTGATGGAAATCAATTCCTTCAACAGATTAGTTTTTGATAGGGGTAAGTATTAGTACTAAGTTTAGTGGCCTAGGGCCACATAGTAAAGTTCAAGCCTGGTTGAATTGTAAGGTGCATATTATGAACTTAAACCTCAATAGAATGCTTCAAACACGATAGCGATTTAATCTCTTGATTTTGTGACCTATGTAAATATTGTACATATGTTGGTTGCTTTCGTATTGTCTTCTTTCTTGGTCTGCTTCACCTGAGATTCTAGGATCTCACCATGCCTGTGAGAGGCATGTGTGCCCAATACGAGCCACTAATGCAACCCCTCAAAAAAAATTCTTTGGTTCCATTTTTAATTTTACATAATCTAGATTGGACCCTCCTTTCAAACTTAGGGTTATGTTCCTCGTCACTATTATGGGGTTTGTGTTGTCACAACCCTTCCAAATTAACCTTTGAGTCTAAAAAACCCTAATTGGCATTTTATTTTGTTGTTGACCATTTTATCCAATCTCTCAGTTGTTAAAGTCACCTCCTAGAACATCAAAATCATTATCTTTAATGACCCCATGTGTTTAGGTTTGTCAGTCACCAAGTTCCCTTTACAATGCTTAAAATTTTCCTATGGTTGGGCTTGAATTTCATATTTAAACACCTTAATTCTTAGGTCTTCATTCCTAGGGGTCAAATTCCCATTGGCCTAGTAATGGCCCCCTTTTAAAAGTTAAAATTTTTGACATGTGAAGATATGAGGATCCATGTTGAATGTTCAATCGCTACAAATAGATCACCACCATTCCTCGCATGCCCGTTCCATTTCATTTCCTATTAAAATATTCAAATAGGCTGGTAAGTGGTTGCAATCTATTGTGTCAAATGGTGGGACCAGTGCTTCCACAAAGTTAGTAGGTGAATTTTGGAGAAAGATCAACGACAGATGTTTCAACACATGTCTTCATCTAGGCTGTTCCCCGCACACCTGTGCATTCTACACATTAAGGATAATTAGTCACATGGGTTGGCGGGCACTAGACATGTGTTTCCTACATGTGGTGGGCCTGATATCTTCTTGTGATTAGAGAATGATATCAAAAGGAAATCTAAGGTGGTTGTTGGGTGACATGGTCAAATTTCCACCGCTTGTCACCACCCCGCCGCGTTTTATTTAATATTTATAAAATATCATGAGCTAGCAGGAAAGGTGACACCTATTGCTTCATGGACGGACCTGCTAGGCTGTGAGGGAAGTGAATTTTTTGAGAGGATAGAGCTTGATGGTTGATGGTGAATGACGTGGGTGAATCTTGACCACTCCCCACCATCCCATAAGGAGCTCACTTGTATCCCCTATTTCTCAGTGGGGAAGAAGGCAATGCCCATGTGGAATATTTCAAAGGATCCAATGGACTCTAGTGGACATGGAATGCTACTAAATTTTGTTGAGATGGCACTATCATAAAAATGACACAACATGATTTATTTAATACTAAGTATATGATTAAATGCGCTGATAGAGTGGGTGTCTATCCACTTGGGCTTTTTTTATTAGGAAAATCCATTAATCACATATGTTTGGAGCTTTGTCATAATTAGTTTTTTTTATTGTAACTATCCGTTGATTTATCTTAATGTGTGATCAACAACTAAGATTCAAAAAAATAAAGCAACCTATTGTCACCTTGCTCACTCAAGATTTTCTTGAGTATTAATGGTTGGCACGCTTGCATTACTCAATATAATGAGGATCGATGGCCATATTTTTCATTCAGAGTTTGCATTCAAAGAGTCAAATTTAAGTTAATTCTAAGGAAAGGTTGGTGAGGAATTTCAAAGGTATCATGATAAAACTTTCCCTGGTCTTCTTCTTTCTCTAGTTATTGTGAAAATGAGTAAGTTAGGCAAGTCTGTTAAGCTATTTCGAAGGTCTAGGAGACTGAATTTCTTTGAATCTAAGGACAATGCTCCTAAAGATGAAGTCAAAACATAGGGAGCTCCTAAAACACCAAAGGGTTGAGGGGTACACCCAAAATTTAAGAAATATGGTGTAAGGAGTAATTACCACCTTAGAAGCTAGACAGTTTTAGAAGAACTGGTCAACTTTAAGGGAAAGGAGCTAGTTAAGTCTAAAATGAAGATAGAAAAAAATGCAAGTATTGTAAGGCTTACATAGGGAGACATAATTCTGCCCTTGAGGTTTCTGATAGCCCTTCAAATGGTGGAGGTGACATTGATCCAAGGTGTGGAGGTGACATTGATCCAAGGTGTGGCCATTGTCCCCTGTCCATCATGTTTCTGAAGATTCTAATGAGGAAGCAATGATAGTCCCTCTAATTTCATCACAAACAATACATTGGGGAGCCTACTCTGATGTTGATGACTCAGAGTAGCATTTCTGCCCCTTTTCTATTTTTGATGACACTATAGCCACCACATTAGGATTGTCTTCTTCAACACATTTTTGTTTTGCTTTATTTAGTGCTGATGTGGGAATCTTTTGGGCTAGTGTGTTGGAGAAGTGTTAGACTTCCTAACTTTGACAATAGGTATGCTTTTTCTAGGTGGTATAAATTTTTTTTCTCTAGCTATGAATGGAGAATCTTCCTTAGTCAACAAGGACAAGGTAATTCAATGCTACTGTGCCACAAAAAAATTACACCTTTTCCTTTCTTGATTTGGGTATAATTAATGATAAATTGGATTTATTGTCACTTTTATCTAGTGTTGTGAGGTGTTTTCGACATCCACATTAGGTCTTGAAACTGTTTTAAGCTAAATTAGCCTAAATCTACCCTAATTTAATGTTGTAAAATTTTTTTATCTACACTTCCACATTAAATTTGGGAGGCTTATAAATTAATTGGACCTAATTAAGTGTTGTAATGTGTTTTACACATTCACATTGGATCTTGTGCCTTTCTAGACTAAGTGGACCTCATTTTAATGTTGTAGTGTATTTAAATACACTTTCAAGTTGAAATTTATGTCCATATCCCTAATCACCATTTATATCATCATTAATAGGCTCCTTATTTCTACTTCCTGAGGCATATTTTGACAAATATCCTAATAAAAACACTTTAAAACCCTGAAATCTTGAAGACCCACCTCAAAAATATCTAGGTGGGACTCATTCAACACCTTGGGTGAATGAAAACCCTTAGGTGGGACTCATTCACCACCTTGGGTGAATGAGTCCCCTTAGGTGGGACCCTTTTGCCAAGTGTGGTGAATGAGTCCCTTTTCGGGACTTTTTCAAAATTGAGTAGGAAAATTTCAATTTGAACTTGAATTTTGATGAATGTCGACCCTGAGGATCAAAATAATGGTGATTTGAGTTCCTTTCCAATATAAAAAAGATTTCAAATCATTGTTTCATAAGGGTATTCAAGTTTTCAAGTCAATAAATAAATAGTTAGGCATTTCAAGTCTTCACAAGGTTATCAAGATATATTTAAAGGTCAATTCTAAGGAATTCAATGGTATATTATTTATCAATTGCTGCAAAAATTCAAGATCCATCATCATGGAAATGTTCTAATTGGATTACTTTAGGTTCATTCTTCATTGTACCATAGAAAAATGGATCTTTCGACATTTTCGTAGTGATTTAGGTCTTTTTCCTATGATGCTTGGCTTTTTTTGCTGAGATTTAATATTTTAATGTGACTTATAAATTCACATTAGGTATTTAATATTCAAGTTATTAAGATTTTATGATGTCTTGTAAAGGTGTTATTAAGTGTTGTAACACATTTCTACACTTGTCTAGACTCTTCTTATTATAATTCATCTAAATATTCCCCTTTTATCCCTTATCACTTGAGTCTTACTTCAAAGTGTTGTAGAGTCTTGTAACAAACTTTCACACTTCTCTAGACTTTTCACCACTAAATACACCTTTTTTATGCTTTATTCCGCCCTTTTATGCACTTGCTAGCCTTAATTAAGTGTATTTTTTAATTTAAACCTGAGAAATATCATTAAATACAACTTAGTAGCCAAAACCCACTTGCATGCCTTGAGTGGGACTCATTTTCCATGGGTGGCAAATGAGTCCCTCTTGGCACAAAATTAAAATAAATTTCAAATTTATTTCGGGTTTTTATTCATTAAGCCCTTAGGTCGGCCTGTGATGTTGTATTTTTAGGAAATCAGGTCATAAGTGTGTATAAATAAGTGTTTTTTCTATCCATTTTAACCCCCCATTCACTCATTTATCATCAATCAACATTCTTGCATTCAATCCATCTAAGCTTTCATCATAGCATCATTCAATCAAGCAATTATCAAGCATCTTAGAGAAACCATTGACATATCTTCAAACTTCAACAATAAGGGTTTGATGAGTTCATGACACTTGCATGTTATTTTTTCATAATTTCTTTCTTATTTCATTTCATTTCATAGGTTTTGATTACCAAAGTGGGGTTTGACCAAGGAAAATCCCTATACTCTAACGCTTAACCATTTTTCCCTTCTTTGCATGTGTGTTTGCAAGTCTTGTAGGTGGATTTGTTAAAGAGATAGGTTTTGAAAAGTGGTAAATAAGACATCAAATCTATTCAAGTTAACAAATACCTAATTCAAGCTTGGAGGCATTATTTAGCCCATTTTCTACATATTTGAATTCGTCAACCTGACAAGAAGACAAGTGGAGATCTCGACCCACAAAGTTGACTTTAGAATTTGAAAATTTTTGTAGGTGGACTAATTCACCATCTATAGTGAATTAGTCCCATTTCCAGGATAGAGAAAGTTTTTTCTGATTTTTTTAGTTCCGGACATCCTAAAACTTGTTTCAACAAAATTTACTAGAACCAAGACTAATTCTGCATATGTGGCGAATGAGTTGCAATGGTCATCAATAGTAATTTATGAAATGTTCTAGAACCTTCCAACATCAATATTCTACCTCTAGGTGAGCTCCATCCAATTTTATTAAGTTCTATTTTCATTCATTTATGTTTCTAGTTCATTTCTGCATATCACACTGTGTTTTCAAACACTTCATATTTCTTAAGTTTTGAATAAATAATCAATCCATTTTATCAATTTTTTGCATTTAGATAATTTCATTTGAGCATAATTTCATTATAATTGCATTATTTTGAGTGAACCACCTAGATTTTGTGCAGTCTATCTCTCTGCTTCAGGTGAAAAACCCTAATTGAGCAAGAGAGTCATAACACCTACACCTAAAAATTTATGGTTCATTTTGGTGAAGCTGTATATTGAACATTATCTTTCTAATTTACATATGCATCTACATCTTAGGACTCATTACATTAGCTTTTTCACTATTTTGCATCCTAGGGTTTACAACATTAGATTAGTGAATATCTCATATAGATTTCATTTTTGCACTTCAAAACATTTGAAATACTAAAATTATGCATTTGTATCCTTTTTTTTGCTTCAGAATAGCATAAAAATCACAAAAAAATTCACCCCTGGACTCATTCGCCACCCTCGGCGAATTAGTCCAGTTGCACTTTCTGTACAACAATTTCTATCATTTTCACAGTGTTTTTTGCATTTCTATTTTTTGATACAAAATTTTTGTTTTAGTTTACAAAAATTATGTTATTTTCATTTTATTATTCCTATTTTGCACTGCATTCGCATCCACCCTACCTTCTGTGTTATGTGTATGAGTGTTTGGTGCTCTATTGATAATACTTTAGTGAGGCGAAGTTCCCAACTCATGGCTTCCCATGATAGCACATTCATTATGGACCTTGGGTTATCTAGAGATCCTACTTCTTGTATTGAAAATGGTGTATTAGGCATGGATACTACCACTAGTATAGCTTTTCCTTCCCCTTCAATCCATGTTGATACAAACATTAATTCCCTTCTGCAAGACAAAGTGGTTAACATTCATGAGGACTTAGCACATCTCCAACATAACTTGTGTCTTGGAAGAATTTCAACCACTACAATTCCTACTATAGACAACATCCATCAAATTATTGAAAGTTATGAAGGTTTAGATGTTATGAAATAAATTGTTGAGATATATCAAAAACATGCTTCTTCCACCTCTAGCACATCTCAACTAGCAAACACTGTGGTTACCTAAGGAGGATTTCATACTCCTCCTCCTTCAACCATAACATCCATACCCACCTATACCACCACTCAAATTATAGCAACCATGCAATAGGTTAGTCATATGACTCCTTTCACTATTCCAACTAGCATTCCTAGTTTGTTTATGGCATCAAATGTTCCATATTCCACTACCTTCACCCCTATTAGTGTCCCCTTCACTTGTACTAACATTACATACAATCCATCACCATTCTCTCTTCCACCTCATACCACTTACACTGACCCTATCATAACACAACTCTTTCACACTATTTTCTCCATGCAACAACAATATCTACCATAAACCAAAGCCAAAATACACCACCCACCTATTATGTCCATAGCAGTCCATTATCTTTGGAAATATTAAGAACACCGATTTCACAAAGGAATTGAGATGCCTAGGTTTGAGAAGTACAGAGCCAAAGGAGACCCTAATAATCATATCAATGCCTACACCCCCTTATGCAATGATTTTTTCATTGATGATAAATTGTTAGCTAAATTGTTTCCTAGGACTTCAAAGGATACTGCCTTGGAGTGGTTTTCCTCTTTCCCCAATCATTCAATTTATTCATTTAATGAACTTGTTGATGCCTTTATAAGCCATTTCCAAGTCCATATGACTCCTAAAAAGACAATGGCTAATTTAATGAGGTGTAAACAAAAAGTGGATGAAAAGTAACTAATTTTATTTCATGCTATCAATCATTGTATACTCGAATAGATGTCAAGGTTGCTAATTCACATCTCCAAAAGATGTTTATTAAAAGCTTGAAAACTCACATTTAAGATAAATTGACCATGATGATATTTCCTTATTTCATGCATTTATCCATATCCCTTTGCGACTATCACAACTCGGTTACTAGTCGTAATGCAAAATCCACTTCTAGACAACCTGAGAAGTCTAAACAAAGCAACCAAAACAACTCACAAAACTTTAGAAAACCAAACAAGGCTTCTTACAATTCAATCGCCCTCCTCCACAACCACCTCAACCTATCAACTACCAAGTGTGTCATAGAAAAAAGTAACCTTTTCTTGACATAAGATTAATTCATGATAAATTGGACTTAATGAGGCCTTGATTCAAGTGTTGTGAGTAATTTTATGCATCCAAACTATGTCTTGGACCCTTATAAATTGAATAACATGCTTTTAATGATGTCTTGTAAAGGTGTTGTAAAGTCTTGTAAAGGAATTTCATGATTTTGTAGACTTAATAAACCTATTTCTCCCTAATTCAACATTATAAAATATGTTTAATTAGATCATCACATAAATCTAGAAGGTTTTTGAATTAAAATTAATGATAAACTAGTGTTGTAATGTGTCTTACACATTCACATTGATTTTTATGCCTTTCTAGGCTATGTGGACCTCATTTTATTGTTGTAAAGTGTATTTAATTACACTTTCACATTGAATTCTATGTCCCAATCCCTAATTAACCTTTGGGTGATCCCATAATAGTGGTTTACAATTTTTGGCCAAATTGGACACTAAAATTATTATTTTTAACTAAATCTTCACATTCGGGCACCTATAGCGGCTAAATTGTGAGGAATTTGAAGATGGTGCAAACTAGAGTCTCATCAAATTTTGTTTGTAGATTCTAAAAATATTTTTTTCAAAATTTTTGGAATCAAATTTCACTTCTTTTTCCATCTCCCACGAAAATTGATTTTTTTAGAAAACAACATTTTTAAAAAGTGACACCATATAATAACTTTTTCTATGAAGGATAAAATTCTAATTCTTTCAAATTTAGATTTGTAACTCTAATATCTAGTGCTTCCACTTGGTTAAATAGTTTTATTGAATATTGTTTCCTTAATCAAGTTTCAAAGTCAAATGAATTACAATTCAGACATAGCTAACCGTTATAACGCGTAACTTTTTGTATATGTCAAAATTTAATTTAAATTTTTTTGTTGGATCAAGGACTTCAATATATGGTGCACTCATATTTTTCAATTTTTTTTTTGATAATCTTCTATTTTTCCACATGTGAAGAACAAAGAAATTCATTTTCGATGAAAAACCTATGTTTAATAAAACTTAAAAAACAAATACATAACAAAACCAAAACATATTAAAATTATATTCATTGGATAGATTGTTCTGAGGAATACCATAATCATTTGAAATAAATTTTAAATGAATTCATTTGATCCCCAAAATCTAAATCAAAAGTGATTTTTTCATGTTTTGATAGGTGTAAAGGAGACATTTATAGGTATGGTTTAAAACTAGCAAGGTTCCATCCAAGGGGTTTTGATCTAAGGTGATTTGATCAAACCCTCTTCAATTGGAATCCTTAAAATGGAACTTTTTAAGGCTTAAATCATTATATTTTCTAAAAATATGTGATTTCAGCTAAAATTTGTTCCTCTCAGGAATTGTAAACCACTATTATGACATCACCCCTTTGCATCATCATTAATAGGCCCCTACTAACTGATATTGTGCATCATGAGGCTTAAATTGATCAAATACCTGACAAAGTTGCAATTTAAACCTTATTTCCTTATCCCCTGGCATCTTAGCTGTCAAAATGGCCCCTGTGGGACCCATTCACCATGCATGGAAAATCAGTCCCATCCAGGTGGGACACATTCACCATGTGTGGAAAATTAATCCCATTTGGCCCAATTTTGACCTTTGAACAAGAAAAAAATGAAATTTAGGTTCATTATTTCTTCATGTCGGCCTATGATGAGGTATTAACAACAAAATAAGGTGAAATTCCCATAAATATAAGTCTTCTAACTCATTTTCACATTGATTATTCAACATTCATCCACCAATAATCCATCTCAAGTCAAGCAACTTAGGGTTTCATCATTGCAAGTCTCCAAGATATCAATTTTTAGACAATCAAGGGTAGATTCTTCATTTTTTGCTACAAAATTTCAAGATCAAACATCATGGAAATGTAATCAACTCCATTATTGTATGTTTCATTACATTTTTTCATCATTTTGGTTTAATTACCTAAAAGGGGTTTGACCAAGGCAAACCCCCATGCCCTAACATTCAACATTTCTTCTTATCTTCTTGTGTGTTTGTAGATTTAGGACTCTTGGAAGCTTGTAAATCATTGGAGATCAAGTTGAAAGGTTTATCAAGTCTTCTCTTTATTCAACAAATCAAAATATCAACAAAAGCTCACTTTTAGGTTTGGAAATCAAAGTTTCAGAAGTGGAAACCTGTAGAGAATCAAAGTGCAGACCAAGAGCCCCAGATTCCACTCTTGAATATTCAAAAATTCAAAACTAGACTCATTTACCATGAGTGGTGAATGAGTCTCACTTCCAGGTCAATTTTTAGTTTTTTGCATTTTTAGATACCCTTTTGTAAGAAACAGGTTTTGGCTCAGTTTTGCAAAACTAGGACTAATTCACCCAGAATGGTGAATAATTCCCACCAAGCCTAAAAAATAGCATCAACAACATTTCAAATGTAATGTAAAACCTTCATCAAGATTCTAGGCACACACTTTCAATTTGGTCAATTTTTGTTAAGTTTTGCATTCATTTCTAGTTCATTTCTGCGTAACACAATGTGTTTCAAACAAGTCACATTTCCTAGGTTTTGCATACTTAATCAATCAATATTATGAATTAATTGCATCTATAACATTGCATTTAGTCATAATTTAGTAATACATATCTTAGATTGAGTGAACCACCTAGATTTTGGGTATGGGATGTATCTACTTTCATTAGGTGAAAGACCCTAATTGAACAAAAGAGACCTAGCATTCCTAGTCCCAAAAATCAATGGTTCACCAAGTAATAGCTGTTAAAGCTGCTTTACCTTTTACTTATGGGGAACTCAAGAGACAGTTTACCCCTTTACCTAATACTCTCCATAACACAATGAATTAACTGCTACAGTCAAACCACTTGATCCTACCAAAAATTTACCCCACTCCTTTAAACGATGCATTTTCTGCTTTGTGGATGACATTGGGTATGATGTCTTTCATGAGCATTATCTATCTTAGCATATTACATTCCTCTTGGTGGCCTGATGCAACACACTACATCCCCTAAGTTGTGAATTTTCTATTCTCTGACTGGTCCTCTCTTAGAGACATTAGACACAATTTTCCCTAAGTGATAGACCTCACATGAACTAAACAAGATTCATTTGAACATTTCTTTTGCATTTTATAATTTTACATTCATATGGCCACCTTGCATAATGCAGCTTACATGCTTGTGGTGCCATCTTGTTTGTTCATGGGTTCTAATAATATGAAGCTTTTCTTCTCTCATGAAGCATGAACCGACATTTTCCTTTGTGGCACCTTATTAAAGTTATCAAAAGGTATAACCTTGATATGGTTGAGTGAGAAGCCCATTTCGAGGCACAACTTTCCCCATAGCCACCTATGTGTTTGTGAGTACATACGAGCCGAGTGTATGCTTATCACCTTTTGGGCCTTCTCACCCAATAGACAACCATGAGTTCCATTGACCTAGAGTGAGTATGCATTTTCTTTTTTTGACAAACAACCTACATCTGATCCACAACTAGATGGAAAAATGATCAAAGCTTCATCTGACTTTTCCTTTTTCTCTTCCTTTTCTTTTCTCTTTCATATGTGTGTTCCTCTGTTCTTATGTTGATTTTTCCATGGGATCTTCATCCTAGGGACTTCATCATTTTTGTCTCATCTTGCTATCATAAGTACATTTGGATCCCTCTTGATATGCATGGCTACTTTAGTGTGAGTTTGAAGCAAGTTCATCTACTCACTAAAGTGGGGGATAATTTTTACCATACAAAAATGGACCTTTAGACATTTACATGGTCATTTAGGTCTTTTTCCTATAATGCTTGGCTTATTTTTCTTAGATTTAATGTTGTAATGTGACTTATACATTCACATTAGGTCTTGAATATTCAAATTATAAAGATTTTATGATGTCTTGTAAAGGTGTTGTGAAGTGTCGTAACATATTTCTACACTTTTCTATACTCTTATTATAATTCATCTAAATATTCCTTTTTATCCCTTACCAAGTCTTATTTCAAAGTTTTGTAGAGTCTTGTAACAAACTTTCACGCTTCTCTAGACTTGTCACCACTAAATACACCTTTCTTATGTTTTATTTGTCCCCTTTATGCACTTAAAAGCCTTAATTAAGTGTATTTTTAATGTAAACCCAAAAAATATCATTAAATAAAACTTAATCCCTAACACTCACTTGCACTCCTTGAGTGGGACCCATTCACCATGGGTGGTGAATGAGTCCCTCTTGGCACAAAGTTCAAAATAATTTCAAATTTCTTTCGGGTTTTTATTCATTAAGACCTTAGGTCGATGTGTGATTTATTTTTAGGAAATTAGGGCATAAGTGTGTATAAATAAGCGTTTTTCTATCCATTTTAACCTCCTATTCACTCATTCATCATCAATCAACATTCTTGCATTCAATCCATGTAAGCATTCATCATAGCATCATTCAATCAAGCAATTATCAAGCATCTTGGAGTATCCATTGACATATCTTTAGACTTCAACAATAAGGGTTTGGTGAGTTCATGAAACTTGCATGTCATTTTTTCATCATTCATTTCTTATTTCATTTCCCTTCATATGGTTTGATTACCAAAATGGGGTTTGACCAAGGAAAACCTATATACTCTAATGCTTAACCATTTTTCCCCTCTTTGCATTTGTGTTTGTAGGTCTTGTAGGTAGATTAGTCAAAGAGATCAGTGTTGAAAAGTGGTCAATAAGTCATTAAATATATTTAAGTCAACAAAGACCTAATTCATGCTTGGAGACATCTTTCATCCCTTTTTTCATAGATTTGAATCTATCAACCCGACAAGAAGACATGTACAGATATGGACCCACAAAGTTGACTTCAGAATTTGCTAATTTCTGTAGGTGGACTAATTCACCATCTATGGTGAATCAGTCCCACTTCTAGAATGAAGAAAGTGTTTTTTGAGGTTTTCAATTCCCGGTATCTAGAAACCTATTTCAGCAGAATTTACTAAAAGCAGGACTAATTCACCATTTGTGGTGAATGAGTCCTAGTGGTCATCAATAGTAATTTCTCAAATATTCCAAAACCTTCTAGCATCAACATTGTACCTCCAGGTGCACTCCATCCAATTTCATTAAGTTCATTTTTCATTTGTTTATGTTTCTAGTTCATTTTTGCATATCACACTGTGTTCTCAAAAACATCATATTTCTTAGGTTTTATATAAATAATAAAATCCATTTTATTAGGTTTGTTCATTTAGATCATTTCATTTCAACATACTTTCATTGTAATTGCATTTTTTTGAGTGAACCACATAGATTTTCGGGGGTCTATCTCTCTCCTTTAGGTGAAAAACCCTAATTAAGCAAGAGAGTCATAGAACTTACACCTAAAAATCTATGGTTCATTCATCATCTTATTTCATCATTTGGTTTAATTACCTAAAAAGGGTTTGACCAAGGCAAACCCCTATCCCCTAACATCTCTCTCTCTCTCTCTCTCTCTCTCTCTCTCTCTCTCTCTCTCTCTCTCTCTCTCTCTCTCTCTCTCTCTCTCTCTTGTGTGCTTATAGATCTAGGTGCTTTGAAGGATTGGAGACGATTCAAGAATAGGTTTCAAACTTTATTAGAATCATCTCCCTATTTGCAAGGTCAAAATCCTCACAAAAAGTCACTTACAACCCCAAAAATTAGGGTCTCATATGTAGACACTTGGAGGTATAGATTGAGTAGACCAAGAGCTATAGATTTTACTTTTGAGTTTCCAAAAAAGTACAAGTGGACTCATTCACCAAGAGTGGAGAATGAGTCCCACTGTACCTTTTTTTCAATTATTTTTATGAATTTGGATACCCATTTGGCTAAAACAAGCTTCGGTGCAGTTTTCCAGAATGAGGACTGATTCACCTAGAATGGCAAATGAGTCCCACTAGGTCTAAAAAATAGCAATTTCAGGATTTCAAAGCTCCATTCCATCTCTCT
Organism: Sequoia sempervirens; assembly: GCA_007258455.2. Classification (NCBI taxonomy): domain Eukaryota; kingdom Viridiplantae; phylum Streptophyta; class Pinopsida; order Cupressales; family Cupressaceae; genus Sequoia; species Sequoia sempervirens. The sequence continues at coordinate 150,597,587 of VDFB02105785.1, read as the reverse complement.
CCAGATTCTAGGTGCACACTTTTAGCTTTGTAGCTTTTTGTTTTGTTTCATCGCCATTTCTATGTCATTTTGCATATCACAAGTTATGTTTTCTAATTCATTGTCTTTTCCAAGTTTACACTTGGTGGTGAACGCCTAATTTTTTAAATGCACTTAATAGTGCCTTAATTTAATATTGCTTTATTTTTTATACTTATTTTGGACCTCTTAATTAAATTGAGCTTAATTAAGCCTTAATAAGCCCTTTTACTCATTTACAAGCCTAATAAATTATATTTTTTGAAGGGGAAACCTATCAATTATTAATGCCTAAACATAACACTTTACCTTGAGAAATGTGTGTTCTAGGAATAGGGACTTGGGACCCATTCATCCATGGGCGAATGGGTCCTCCCTAGACCTTTGGACCTAAATTTAAATTATGTTTTTGGCAATATCTTAACATCTTTAAATCCATAATTCAATGTTGGCTTGTGATTTTTGAATTTTGGGAAATTAAGGATACATACCTATAAATACAAAGTCATTTCACTAACTTTCACCTAACAATTTTATAGCAATTTTATGAGCATTTTTAGAGAAACCAAGAGCATTCAAGAGAAGATATATCAGAGATTTATTATAAATATCAATATCAATTCAACATGTCAAAGTCTTCTTGCATCATGCATATTTTCAGAGCTAACATCGTGATGTAGGTTTTAAGATCAAGTTTAAGCATTCAAAGAATTATTCAAGTGTCAAGATCCACATCCAATTCAACCATTTCATGAAAGTTGTAGACTTTCTAAGACCTCCATTATCAAAGTTTCATTCAAGGGTTTTTTGAGTGGTAGCATAACTCTATTTGTTCTTCATACCCTCTTTCATGCATTATTTCAATTCAAGATTTGATTACCATAATGAGGTTTGACCAAGGAAAACTCCCATTCACCCAAAAATAAGAATTTTTCTCTCTTGTGTGTGTGATTTCAAATTTAGGTTGAAGAAGGATTGAAGACCTTTTGAAGAGGAAAACTTGGAAAGTTGTCAAGGTTGTAAAAGTTATCAAAGTGGTCAAAGTTGTCAAATATGGAATCTAACCTACAAATCTAATTTTTGACTTTTCAACATTAAAACTTGGATGAATCATAAGCTATAGATCTATGTTAGAGGCTTCTGAAAGTTCCATAAAAACCTTGAGCAAAGGCCCATTTTCCCATGGGGGAGTGAGTCCCAGTTAGCCTTGAGAAACTGCCTCTTGGTGACTAGTAAACACATTTCTACCCTTCTCACATCTACATTTGGTTTTCTGGTTCTCCTAGTATTGAGTTTAATATTACAAAACAGAGACCTGGTTCCAAATTGCTAGTTGACAAGGTTTACAAAGAATTACATGCAAACAGATATAACAGGGAGATCACTACTATTAGTGATTATTTTTCCCCATTGCGTATTAAAAAATCCACTACAAAGCATTTCCTAAAATGCATCTAGTATTCCCATTTGTAAGCGAACAAAATGGAACATAATCCAAGTCCTCTTGTCTGCGATGTAAATGTTTAATTCTTGTTGGACATGATGGAAAGGCTTGTTGTTCTTGTTCACGGTCAGCTCATGACAGCTGCTGAAGAGCAAATGGAGATTCTTCGTCTTTATTTCATGGATTACCTGTTGCCTTCTTAGAACTTGTAGACACAAAATCAAAGTGGGTGGTACTTTTAAAAGCAATATGATTCATCCAAATACCTTGTCAACCCAGACTCGAAGATGTTTTTACTAGTACATCATGGCATGTGATTAGAGTTATAGCAGTAACAACAGTTATGATATTTCTAAGTGCATCAAAAAATTTAACATGCAAAAACATTTTAAGAACCATGTTGGTAACTGATGCGAATCAGAGAGTTTGCATGTAGCTCACTATCATGTGCATCAACTAGTTAACTTGGGGTTGGCTTAACCGGCACACTCTAAGCACTGACTGCTTAGGTGGCTGAGCCCGTTCCCTTGACATTTCTGTACCGTATCACATCAACGTTTCTGCTTTTTAGAAAGTCCATTTCCATAGATTGTGTCCAGGCCATTTTCACGTTTAGAGTTATTTTTTTTACTCCCACATTCCTTGCAAACTAAATACCATGGAAGCTTTACCTATAAATACTCCGCCAATTGAGAGTATAGAGTATTTTAAAACAGAACTGTATGCTAGAGTATAGCACAAATATTTTAAAAGAGAACAACGCGCTTGTGTGTAGGAGATAAATCAGGTGTAATGGTAGTTTAAATAAAGATGCCTTATATAATAAGGTATTTAAATAATTAATTAAAAAATGGTTTAATAATAACTATAATGAAAGATAGATGAAACAAAATTACAATAAAAATATATTTAATAATAAATGTATAATGAAAGATTTTGAAATAAATTTTATATAATAAATTATTTTTTTGTATTATTTTATATTTTTAATTTTTTTAAATATATTTTTATTACGAGTGTTTTTAATGTATATAATGATTTTCTCATCACAACATGTCTTTTATGATAATATATTTATATAATATTATTATCTTATTTTTAAAATAATATAAATATAATATAAATATACTAATTATATTTGTTGATACAATAATATACATTCCTTTTCATTTAGTATTTGATACTTCATTTTTATTTATCTAAGATTTATTTTCTCCATCTTCATCTCCCATGTGTCTATTAGGTTCAAAATTTTCTAAGTGTGTAGGTATGTTCAATTTCCTAAGTGTGCAAGCTTTTAAACTTTCATAAATTTACATCCTATCATCTCATATATCCAAACTTCCCTCTTTCTTTTATATTCCTATCAAAACATTCAACTTTCCTCTACTAGCATGTCTTTTTTACCAACACTTCCTTAAATTACTATCAAAATATAAGATATCCTTATCCTAGCATGCCTTTCTACCTAACTTCATTGTTTCCTTTATTCCTATTGAGATATCATACTTTCTCATTGTGGCATGAATTTCTTTCAAGTCTATTTTTTTCCTTTGTCCCCACTATTTTTTAATTCTCCTTCCCAACAACCCTTTCCTTCAATCCCCCCAATTTTACTTAGTTTTATCATATTTTTGTGTTTTCCTTACTAATATGCCTTTAGCCTAGACCCAAATCCCCCAACACTTACATCAAATTACCTTTCAATATTGGATCTTCAACCTTTACTAACTCAATTACCTTTCATCTCATTTTTTCCATTGAATTTTATGAATTATAATATTTTGAAAGTTGTTTATATTTTTATGTTATTATTATATTTTAATAGTGTTATTGGAATTAGTTTTGTTTAATCCGTTAGAAATTATAATATTGATTGGTATTATTTTATTTTCTTGAGAGTTTTTTTATAAGAATCATTTCAAATTAAAAATAACTATAAATAGAGAAAACTCTTGAATAAATAAAATAAAAAAAATCTCCACTAGTTATAAAGTGAAAAATATAAATAAAGTAAATAAAAATAATGTATCAAATACTAAATAAAAATATATATATTTAATTAGTATATTTATATATTGTTTTAAAAATAAGATAATGATGTTATATAAATATATTATCATTAAAACATATATGTTATGATGAAGAATTAAAGACACTCATAACAAAAATATATTAAAATAATTAAAAAATAATTTATTATATAAAATTTTAAAATCTTGTAATTTTTTCATCATCCTTCATTATATTTATTAGTAAACTGTTTTTAATTACTTATTTAAAATTTTATATTATTTAAATATCCTTAATTATTTTTAAAAAGTAATCTTTATTAAAACTGCATTACACCTAATTCGTCTATCACGCCTAAACGGACGGTTCTCATCCCTATGGCGGAGTATTTATAGGAAAAGATTCCACCACATTCATTCTCCCAGGGAATGTGGGAGTAAAAAAGATAATTTTAAATGTGAAAACGGAGGAACAAACTTCACGAAAGGGAATTTCTAAAAAGTGGAAAGGTTGATGTGACAAGGTACAAAAACGTCAGGTAAGTGGGCCCGGCCACCTAAGCAGTCAGCGCTTAGAGTGTGCCGGTTAAGCCCGGCCGTTAACTTGCCATTCACTACCATAGTTTCTAATATTTTAGTATGTTTCAGTTTGTTGTTTACAAATCTTCCAACGATGTATTGAAAACAGTCATTTATGAGTTTCTTTTCTGTTTTTCCTTAAATGTTTTTTAATTCTATGAAACAATGTATTGAGCGTTGTTCCGAAGCTGCTTTCTTTTATTTTAAAATAATACAATGCTTTTTTCTGTGCGTAAAATCTTCATTATTGCTTATTGGCATTGATCACAGATGTAAGGGAATGCATTTATCACTACTGGTATTATCGTTATCTTTAGCCCGTTTTAATTATCTGGTTCAAGATTAGATTCTGGGTATTTCTTCAAATCATACTGTTGTTCAGCTCTTTGTTACAAACATGTCGCGTCTTCTCTGATATAAATGTATAAAAATATAATAACGGACAGTGGCACAACGTAGTTTCAAAATTTAGCTTCTCTCAGGCAAAGAGTTGAAACTTAGGGATGACAAAATAAAGCGGAAATACGGGCAACGTAAATTTACAACAGCGAATCGATTTTTGTTCGACAGGCGTGAACGTTTTAAATTCTAGGCCTAGCTGGATGAAACGATTTCAATTATAAATTAATATGTTGATTAAATTGATACGTTTATAACTCATCAAAATATACATTTTACATCTTTCACATATGTAGAGACAAGTACAAATAAAAAATAAACGATTGAGCAGGCATCTGATTAATAACTTAATAAAGGAAAAGCAGTGCTATTATTATTGTAATATAAAACTATTTATAACATAACAATACGATAATAGATAGTGAAGCCGCGGCTTCTACATTAACATTTACGAGTCCAAATTTCATGTATCCCATCATTTTTCTCATCGTCGAAACCAACATGCAGTAATACTAATATGGTCGACCACAATCTAGACGACCCCTTCTTTACTTTATATATTTTGCGCGGACGATGCTATCTGCAACAAGAACAGAAAAAGAAAACATAATTAATCACACAGCCTACCTAAGCCTGTACGGTTACACACATATAGACATAGAAATGTAATGTGAGTTAAAACAGAATTGTGTAACTTACAATATCTAATGAGTAGGATGAGGTGGAGGAGACTCATGCATGGGAGGACGATTGTACTGTCCATGTTTTGGTGGGGGGCTTATTACTGACTTGGGAGGAGATTTGTTGAAGGAGGGATGAGGTTGACCATGGGCATTGAAGAAGGGGGAGCGTGGGTTGTGATAGTGAGGAGCATTAGCAGGGGAGAAGGGTGGGGGTTTGTGAAAAGGTGCCGGCTTTGGAATAAGGGGAGAAGGGTGGGGTGATTGTGGCTTTGGAAGTGTAGGAGGGTGAGCGTCTTTCATAGGAGGCTTCTTCTCGAATGGGGGCTTGTGAAGGGGTGGGGGCTTCGGAACGAAGGGAGAAGGGTAGTGTGGTTGTGGACTGTGAAGTGGCGGTGGAAGCGTAGGAGGGTGAGCTCCTGGTAAAGGCTTTCCAAAGTAGTGGAAGGGAGGCAATGGCCTCTCCGATGAACACACTGAGACAAATGCGAACAAGAGGATAGGTAAAAGGGAATGATGAAAAGCCATCGCCATTGTTGATGGTGAATTGAAACGGTCCAATGGTTGAAGAGTATTTATACATAACTCGCACTGCTGAACTGCTCTATTTTATAACTTTCGGCCGCAACAAATAAATCAATAGGAAGACATGGTTATACGTGGTGTGAATGACGGAAAAGTCAAGATTTGCGAGAGGGTGATTTTCCACAAACTTGACTTGTGTTTCAGACGTGTGTACGACAAATTCAGTTTGTTAATCGGACATCAATTAAGGAGTTGGAATAATATTTCGGAGGTTCAAAAAGTCCAAATATTTGACAGTTTCGACAGTTTATCTGCGGCGTTTGCGTCTCCTTTTTAGAAAGGTGAGGACGTCTCACATGCGGATGCAAACTGCAGAAACTTAGGGAAAGCGATGTTCAATGTTTAGCTATGTGAATGACAAAAAGGCTGGATCCGCCTACAACAGCGTTGAGAAAATATATAATGGACTGCTACAATCTGAATGCTTCCCTTTACGTTTGACATTTTCATTCGAGATGTTACCAGATGGAATATTTCCACACTTTTGTTACCCTAATTATTCGTTCATTGTTTCCACTTTGTAGGGTAATATTCAAATAGCTAAAAATATTTCCTCGGGAGGTATTTAGGTATGCCACTTTCGTCGAGTGCTTATCTAAATTAAAAGGCTCCGGGTCATCCTTTTAGATAAGCTTAATCTACATCACATTTCATGTGGTTTATGTTTAGTTTAAGGGTAATGAGATTAAATTTACGGACAATTAATTCATAATGTTTAATAAACTCAATTAATTTAGACTTATTAATTAAAAAGTTGAAATTTAAATATTTATATAAATCTAAAAACTCTTTTAGTTTTATAATTCATAAATGTTTAAAAATTGATGAACATTTGAATTAGATAAATTTTAGGATTAAGAATGGTAGATGACAAATTAGTATTTATTTTATGATTAGAATATTTTGTTGATTTTATGTACAAATGTATTCAACAATTTAAGATCAATATGTAATCACAAACTTGTCTTGCAACTATGCATCTATATTGTGTGTTTCCTATATACTTCAGCCCCTCACTTCACTGGGTCAACCTTGACTTCGTCATCTTTTCATACTTTATGATCTAGTGGCATTTATAAATACCTTTATGGGGCTAGAAGTATGTCGAAGGGGACATATTTTTCTATGTTTACCCTAAAAAATGTGTACGAATAATTTAAAAAAATCTTTTATCATGCAAATTCTCTTACAAATTCTTTTGCAAAAGTTGATTTCTTTTAGTGTACCACTCAAAATTTACAATTTGAATATTATTTCAAAAGAAGGATGTTTTTTCCTATGTTAGAATAAATTTATTAAATACATTTTAATATAAGGACATAGTAACACACTCTATGAATTTGTGTTTAGTTGGCCTTAATCAAGGACAAATTTGGTAAATAGATCAAATTCGAATTTAAAAGTTTAAATTAGTGAGGTTTGAATTTGTTGCCATGAGCTAGTCTTCAACTTTTTATTTTTACCTCTCCTTAATTCAAATTTGTATGCTTTGCATTGAAGGATAATTAACAATAATATATGTAGTTATTTATTTTTATAGGTAGTGGTAATTTTTTGTTACATTCTTAAGTCTATATATACAAAAAATATTATCTAAATGTAATGGAGATTATTAAATCATCTTTCTAGATTTCATATTCCTTCAATTGTTATTACATTTGTAGGGGTCCTATGAGTGCATCCAAAATCATTGCAATTTTTTTTTACTATGTATGGATGTGAGGAAGAGAGATATGGTATTGAATTATAGAAGGAAAAATATGTAGTGTTTAGAATAGAAACGCGAGTGTTTCAATCACTCTTGTGATGATCCAATAAAGATGTGTTGATAGTTCTTGATTTGTTCTTAAGAATAGATAATGTGAGGAGAGGTTGATGTGCTTAACATTTTGTATAGGAATCACTAGAATAAAATAATAATCATTCATTGAATATAGACATTTACTAGGAATGAGGGTGTACAACACTTTTTTAATTTTTTCCTAGATCAAGTGCAATCAATAATTTTTATTTCCTTTGGTGTATACATTTTTGGGAAAGCTTAATATTTTTAGAGCCCATAAATATGTGCACATTGGCTATTTTTGAAGTTCATTATGATTATATAAGGATTGTATCTATTTCAAATGTAGATTTTGCATGGTGTAGATTCTTCCCATATAGGTTTTTTTGGAGTGTATTGCATAGATTTTAAAGTAAATGGGAAAGGAATTTGAGTAGAGACACTAACAAGGAAAACATTAAGTTTTAAAGAAGAAAACCTAAGTTGCATATATCATTGTTTTCAAAGAGAGGTAATACATTATAGATTGTAATAGATGTGTTTTATTTATAACAAAATATATGTAAAAGGAATTTTTTGTGAACATTGGTCAATATTGAGTAATAAGATGTTGTAATAAAAGAGATAAGTATCCATTATTTAAGAAAAATAAGGATGTTCAAAATGATAAGTGTGTAACTAGAGATATGTGTTTTTTTGTTAAGAAATAAGTGTTTGGAAAGATTTTAAAATTATTGATTGAGTCCACATCACAGGATCTACTTTGTATGAAGATGCCATTTTATCTTTACCTATTAAAATTTATCACTGAATAGAATAAAATGAAACAACAGAATGTTGGAGATTATTTAAACCTACTTTTATGTAGTTTCGTGCTCAACATATTTTACTACAATAAGAAATAGATAGGTTGCAAGGTTAGACACTTGATATCCTAGCACAAAAGAAAAATATTGAATATGATGTTTCTTCTTATAACATTTCTACAAAATAAACAAGTGACAAACCTATTGTGATAATTAGGGAGTATTATAAAAAAGAAAAATGGTGTCTTGGTTATAAGGGTGTTGTTGGGTCTTATGCTCTAAAGTATTTGAAACCCATCAAATTTATTTCTATAGGTTTTATAAATGCATGCCAAATTGAATCTCCCTTTGCTAGTGTAAAATTATTTCAACCAAAATAGTATTCTTATTATGGTCATTATGTTAATACATCAATTTTATGTTTTGATCTACAATATTGTTCTTTATGTAGTCAACATTCTCATTATATTATTCATTATTTTCAAAATAAAGTGAAAAAGCTTGTATTAAATGTTAATCCCTCAGTTGAACCAATCCCATGGGAGATAGGAGATATTTCTTTAGTTACTATAGTTGTGACACCTTTGATAGATATTGAACTGGATAGCCAAAATAATGCTATGTTGAGTGCTACTGAAGTTATTTTTGGTGACAATTTAAATTATGTTGGTAATGTTCTTGCTAATAGCAATTCAATGTAAATAATAATAGTCATGATGATAATGTTATTGGTGATGATCTAAGATTGGTTATTCTTATCTTGAAATTTTTATGGATTCTCTTTATTTTTGAGATTCCTTTGATTTTATTTTAATAAATTATTGACGAGGGTGCAACCTGAGACATAGAAAATTAACACACCAAACAAAGAGTGTTATTTTATTATTCTAAAAATGATCTTCTTACATGCAAAGGATCTGATATACTCAAGTTCTAGAAATATGCAAACTACAGAATTATACAGAAGCCCCTTTTCACAGTATGCAAACTTGTCCTCAAAACCTACACAAAAATTTGAAAACCTAGCCATAAATAGAGCTCCCTTTTTAGCTTGGAGCCAAAAAAAATTCAAATTTGAGTGTTTTTGGAAATTTGCCACTGAAAATTACAACTTGAAATTCAAATTTCAAAAGTGTATTCAAAATTAGTATCTTCTAGAAAGTGTGCCAACTTCTAGGAGCTATAACTTTTGATCCGGGACTCCGTTTTTCGACCCGTTTGAACCATTGGAAATGTATTGGAGTCAAGAATGTGCTCAAAATTTGTGACATAGATTTCAAAATAAAATTTCCCCATTTTGGGACCATTTAGTGCCTCAAATCTAAATTGGAAGGTTTGCAAGTGCAATTCTAGGAGACTAAAATTGCAATATCTTTCAACCCATGAATAGAAAAGTAAAACCGTAAGTTGGGAATTACATTATGATGAAAAGGGTATCTAGAAATGCAAAAATATATAAGAAACTACCAACATGAAATGAAACTCTTTTTATTGGGTGATGCAGGATTGCCCTTACACCACTAGATGCTCATGCATCAGACACCTAGGGTAGTTTGAGAAGTGAACTCATCATGTCTTAGATGGTTGAGAAAAACCTAAATAGTCAACCTCTGCCTTAGATAGCCAGGATTAATCTTCCATAGGTCTTCCTCTCCATTTCACCAGATATTCTTCATACTACCTATTTCTAGTACTCCTTCCCACACGACTATCCAAGATTGCTTCAATCTCCTCCTTCTCTGAAGTACGCGTTTGAATTTCATATTTCCCTATTGTTGGTGCATCCTCTATGCCACCTTCATGATACTCTTTCAAATCTAAAATGGTGAACACAAGGGAAATGTTGACTCCTTATGGCAACTCTACTTCATATACATTCCCTGATTCATGCTTCTTCAAAATATTACAGGGAAAAAATTTCTTCATCTTCAATTTGTTATAGGTTCCCACTAGAAACTTTTCTTTCAACAAGTGGACCATTACTTCATCACCAATTTGAAACTCCTTATTCCTCCTTTTTTGATCTGCTTATGGTGTCCGACATGTTCCAAAGTGCTTCATTAATTCAAATATTTTGAGACCATCCTTGTAAAATCCATCTTGTAAGCGTTGCATTCCATAAGACTACATTTCTTTGAGGTGTTTTTTTCAAACAATTTGTGTTCCTTGTTTATTCTTCCACATTTTCCATTTTCCATATATTCCTACTTGAGCATTCCCAATGATAATATCTGACCAAATCCCTCCTTCCATTAAGCTTTATACATCTAACAAAGTCCTTTACTTTTATCCTTTGATTGATTGAATACCTTGTTCCAAAGCTCCCATTTAGCACACGCAGTGAGGATGTTGGCAAAGGTTGTGGCGTCTAGCTTTACACCTGCCAATTGCATTTGCTTGAAAGTTTCTGAAGCCTTTTCAATAAATCCATTTTGCGTATATGCTACAATCATGGCATTCTATTAGACCACATTTATTTGGGGTATTTTGTCAAAAAGTTCACGTTCCTTGTCTATGCTTCCACATTTTGTATACATGTCTATTAGGGCAGTTGCAGCTACAACATCTAATAAAATTTCTTTCCTTTATTCTCTGAGGGATGTCCATACCCCATTACAAAGCTCCCAAAGCTCCCATTTTGGCATAGTTAGTGAGGATGATGGAAAAGATTGCAAAGTCTAGGATTACACCTACCCATGACATTCAATTGAAATTTCTAAATCATTTTCAAATAATGTTTTTTGTGCATACCCTACAATTTTAGCATTTATTTGAGGTATCCTGTCAAATAGTTCATGTCTCTTGTCTATGCTTCCAAATTTTGTAGACATGTCTACCAAAGCATTTCCAACAGTGAAAATGGACGTCCATACGCAGTTACAAAGCTCCCATTTTGGCACAGGCCATGAGAAGGTGTGCAAATAAAGTCTGTTAGGCGCAAAATCCTGTTTGTGGCATATGGGGATATACGAGCAGGAGAAAAATGTTTAAAAAATTTGTGCAGGATTAACATGAATGAAATCAGAGATGAGATAAAAGAAAATTGACAATGACGAACAATAACCTTGATATCTGCATATTGCCTACCAGCTACGCTTCACTGTATCCCACATCTTGTTCGGTCAATATTTGTATGGATGGATGAGATCAATCTCATCATCTCCTAACCCTCTTTCTCCATTTATGGCAAGAATCAGGTTGATTCATTTCAAATTGGATATGCCTTTGGTGTAAATAAAAGAAAAAAGCTTCACAACAATGCTCAATACATTGTTTCATAGAATAGAAAAACATTTAAGGAGAAATAGAAAAGAAACTCATAATAGATTGTTTTCAATACATCATTGAAAGATTTGTAAACAACAAATTGAAACATACTAAAATAGTTGAAACTATGGTAGTGAATGGAAAGTTAACGGGCTGATGCACATGATAGTGAACTGCATGCAAACTCACGGATTCGCATCAGTTACCAACATGTTTCTTAAAAAAAATTTGCATGATAAATTTTTTGACACACTTAGAAATATCATAACTATTATTACCACTGTAAGTCCAATCACATGCCATGATGTACTTATAGAAACATCTTCAAGTCTGGGTGGACAAGGTATTTGGATAAACCATACTACTTTTAAAAGTACCACTGACTTTGATTTGGTGTCTACAAGTTCTAAGAAGGCACCAGGTAATCCATGAAATAAAGAGGAAGAATTTCCATCTTCTCTTCAATAGCTACCATGTGTTGATTGTGAACAAGAACAACAAGCCTTTCCATCATATCCAACAAGAATAAAACATTTATATCATAGACAAAAGGACTTGGATTATGTTCCATTCTGTTCGTTTACATATTGGAATACTAGATGCATTTTGGGAAATGCTTTGCAGTGGACTTTTTCATACATAATGGGGAAAAAAAACACTAATAGTAGTAATCTCCCTGTTATATCTGTCTGCATGTAATTATTTGAAAACCTTATCAACTAGAACTTTGGAACCAGGTCTCCATTTTGTAATTTTTTATTGTAGCATAAGTTGCATCAATCAAGTCCAAAGTCATGTAGAAATATTTCTCTTTAATAGCCAACATGAATTGTCTATTTAGAGATAAAACATTCTCCACATAGTTATGAATCATTGGACTTTCCAAAATCATGTCGAATAGTGGCACCCATCTAGATGCATTGAATCTTTGTTCCTGAATAGTTTGCACATGGGAAACATGTGCTCTTTGATTTCACTAAGTAAACTCGCAAGTTGGCGATCCTTCACATTCCTTAATTCAAGTAAATACACATTAGGGCCAATCCAATCTTGTAACAGTTTAGCTACATGATGCTCCTAATATGATTTCCTTGCAATTGCAACTTTGTACCTTGAAGTAGGGTCAGGAAGGTTGAAAATTTTCTTTTAAAACTAGTTTTCTCACCATTATTGCTGATTAATTTTCTCCATTCTTGATAGAGTCTGTATCTAAGCTAGAATGTAGAAAAATGTCTAGAGAGATATCTAAAAAATTCAAATATATTGAATATAATAGCAACCCCATACAAGTAGGAAGGTTTAATCTATTTGCATTTTTAACTACACCCCCTTTGACCATTTTTTAAAGAAAAAGTAGACTCGATTGAAGTTTAAGGCCTTATTTCTTTTAGCTCAGTGTCCATATATTCTAGTAATTTTGATTCATTTTTTTTATTCTATACTAAATTTTTATGGTTAATTAACTATCATCTCTCTAGCTCTAGTTAGTTTCATATTTCATTGTTTCATAGTTTCTTTCACAAAAAGATTCATTTACATGTACTCTAGAAATAATAATAGTTGATCACTTTATTTGATAAGTCAATTAATAAATGGTTTAATTCATAAAACTTAATAAATTTCATCATATATTTAAATCATTAACGTAAAGAATATTGATGAAACATTTGAATATTTTACAAACTCAAACCATTTACTTTAATTATCCTATCAAATCACTCATGTATGCATATTATTGAAACAATAAAAATAGAGTTTATGAAAGGATTCAACAAAATGATAATAAATAGACCTATTTTCTTTTATTTCATTAGGAAATGAGATCCCCACAAAGAATTGACTAGCAACCCTTAGGTGAATCAATGTGAGAATCTTAAGATTTCTTTATGATTGAAGGATGGGGTTCAAGGTAAAACAACACTTTGGGGAGAAAAACTAGAAATAGAAAATAAACTCCAAAATGCAATCTAATGCTTCAAAAGAAAATATTAAACTCAATTCTAGGAGAACCAAAAAACCAAATGTAGATGTGATAAGGGTAGAAATGTGTTTACCAGTCACCAAGAGGTAGTTTCTCAAGGCTAACTGGGACTCATTCCCCCATGGGAAAATGGGTCTTTGCTCAAGGTTTTTATGGAACTTTCACAAGCCTCTAACATAGATCTATAGCTTCTGATTCATCCAAGTTTTAATGCTGAAAAGTCAAAAATCAGATTTGTAGGTTAGATTCCATGTTTGGAAACTTTGACAACTTTGACAACTTTTCAATTTTTCCTCTCCAAAAGTTCTTCAATCCTTCTTCAACCTAAATTTGCAATCACACACACAAGAGAGGAAAATGCTCATTTTTGGGTGAATGGGGGTTTTCCTTGGTCAAACCTCGTTATGGTAATCAAATCTTGAATTGAAATAATGCATGAAAGAGGGGATGAAGAACAAATAGAGCTATGTTACCACTCAACAAACCCTTGAATGAAAATTTGATAATGGAGATCTTAGAAATTCTACAACTTCCATGAAATGGTTGAATTGGATGTGGATCTTGATGCTTGAATAATTCTTTGAATGCTTAAACTTGATCTTGAAACCTACATCACGATGTTAGCTCTGAAAACATGCATGATGGAAGAAGACTTTGACATGTTGAATTGATATTGATATTTCCAACAAATCTCTGATATATTTGTTGTTGAATGCTCTTGGTTGCTCAAAAAATGCTCATAAAATTGCTATAAAATTGTTAGGTGAAACTTAGTGAAATAACCTTGTATTTATAGGTATGTACCCTTAATTTCCCAAAATTCAAATATCACAAGCCAAGATTGAATTAAGGATTTAAAGATGTTAAGATATTGCCAAAAACATAATTTAAATTTAGGTCCAAGGACTAGGGAGAACCCATTCGCCCATGGGTGAATGGGTCCCAGGTCCCTATTCTTGGAATGCACATTGCTCAGGGTAAAGTGTTATGCTTAGGCATTAATAATTGTTAGGTTTCCCCTTCAAAAAATATAATTTATTAGGCTTGTAAATGAATAAAAGGGCTTATTAAGTTAAGCTCAATTTAATTAAGAGGTCCAAAATAAGTGTGAAAATATAAAGTCATACTAAATTAAGGCACTATTAAGTGCATTTAAAAAAAAGGGGGTTCACCACCAAGTGTAAACTTGGAAAAGACAATGAGTTGGAAAACACAGTGTGATATGCAAAATGACATAGAAATGACCATGAAACAAAATAGAAGGCTACAAAGATAAAAGTGTGCACCTCAAATCTGGAGAGAGATGGAATGGAGCTCTAAAATCCTAACATTGCTATTTTTTAGACCTAGTGGGACTCATTCGCCATTCTAGGTGAATCAATCCCGATTCTAGAAAACTGCACCGAAGCTTGTTTTAGCCAAATGGGTATCCAAATTCATAAAAATATCTAAAGAAAAGGTATATTGGGACTCATTCACCACTCTTGGTGAATAAGTCCACTTGGAATTTTTTGGAAACCTAGAAGTAGAATTTGTAGCTCCTGGTCTACTCAAGCTATACCTCCAAGTGTCTAGATTCGAAACCCTAATTTTTGGGGTTGTAAGTGACTTTTTGTGAGGATTTTGACCTTGAAAATAGGGAGATTATTCTAATAAATTTTGAAACATATTCTTCAATCATCTCCAATCCTTCAAAGTACCTAGATCTGCAATCACACAAAGAGAGAGAGAGAGAGAGAGAGAGAGAGAGAGAGAGATATTGATTGTTAGGGGATAAGGGTTTTCCTTGGTCAAACCCTTTTGTGGTAATTAAACCAAATGATGAAATAAGATGATGAATGAACCATATATTTTTAGGTGTAGGTTCTATGACTCTCTTGCTTAATTAGGTTTCACCTAAAGGAGAGAGATAGACCCCCCAAAATCTATGTGGTTCACTCAAACTAATGCAAGTACAATGAAAGTATGTTGAAATAAAATTATCAAAATGCAACAAACTGATAAAATAGATTTGATTATTTATGCAAAACCTAAGAAATATGAAGTGTTTGAAAACATAGTGTGATATGCAGAAATGAACTAGAAACATAAACAAATGAAAATAAAACTTAATGAAATTGGATGGAGTGCACCTAGACATATAATGCTGATGCGAGAAGGTTTTGGAATGTTTCAAAAATTACTATTGATGACCACTGGGACTCATTCACCACAACTGGTGAATTAGTCCTACTTCTAGTAAATTATGCTGAAATAGGTTTCTGGATGCCGGGAACTGAAAACCTCGAAAAACAATTTCTTCAGTCTAGTAGTGGGACTGATTCACCATAAATGGTGAATTAGTCCACCTACAGAAATTTGCAAATTCTTAAGTCAAGTTTGTGGGTCCAGATCTGTACATGTCTTCTTGTCGGGTTGACAAATTCAAATCTATGAAAAAATGGGATGAATGATGTATCGAAGCTTGAATTAGGTCTTTTTTGACTTAAATATATTTAATGACTTTTTGAACACTTTTCAACACCAATCTCTTTGACTAATCTACCTACAAGACCTACAAACACAAATGCAAAGAGGGGAAACATGGTTAAGCATTAGAGTATAGGGGTTTTCCTTGGACAAACCCCATTTTGGTAATCAAACCCTATGAAGGGAAATGAAATAAGAAAGGAATGATGAAAAAATAACATGCAAGTGTCATGAACTCACCAAACCCTTATTGTTGAAGTTTGAAGATATGTCAATGGCTACTCTAAGATGCTTGATAATTGCTTGATTGAATGATGCTATGATGAATGCTTAGATGGATTGAATGCAAGAATGTTGATTGATAATGAATGAGTGAATGGGGGGTTAAAATGGATAGAAGAAAAACTTATTTATACACACTTATGCCCCAATTTCTTGACAATACATCACACGTTGACCTAAGGTCTTAATGAATAAAAACCTGAAAGAAATTTAAAATTATTTTGAACTTTGTGCCAAGAGGGACTCATTCATAACCTATGGTGAATGGGTTCCACTCAAGGAATGCAAGTGAGTGTTGGGGATTAAATTTTATTTAATGATATTTTTTGGGTTTACATTAAAAATACACTTAATTAAGGCTTTTAAATGTGGAAAGGGGACAAATAAAGCATAAGAAAGGTGTATTTAGTGGTGACAAGTCTAGAGAAGTGTGAAAGTTTGTTACAAGACTCTACAACACTTTGAAATAAGACATGGTAAGGGATAAAAAGGAATATTTAGATGAATTATAATAAGAAAAGTCTAGAAAAGTGTAGAAATGTGTTACAACACTTCACAACACCTTTACAAGACATCATAAAATCTCTATAATTTGAATATTCAAGGCCTAATGTGAATGTATAAGTCATGTTACAACATTAAATATAAGAAAAATAAGCCAAGCATCATAGGCAAAAGACCTAAATGACCATGAAAATGTCTAAATATCCAATTTTCTATGGTACAATTAGCCCCCACTTTAGTGAGTGGATGAACTTGCTTCAAACTCACACTAAAGTAGCCATGCATATCGAGATGGATCCAAATGTACTTATGCTAGCAAGATGAGACAAAAATGATCAAGAGGGATGATCAAGTCCCCAGGATGAAGATCCCATGGAAAAATAAACATAAGAACAAAGACACACACATATGAAACTCACTCTAGGGCGATGGAACTCATGGCCATCTATTGGGTGAGAAGGCGCAAAAGGTGATAAGCATACACTGAGCTGGTATGTACTCACAAACACATAGGTGGCTAGGGGGAAAGCGGTGCCTCGGAATGGGCTTCCCACTCAACCATATCAAGGTTATACCTTTTGATAACTTTAATAAGGTGTCAGAAAGGAAAATTTTGGTTCCTGCTTCATGAGACAAGCAAAGCTTCATATGCTTAGAACCCATGAACAAACATGATGGCACCACATGCATGCAAGCTATGTTATGGAAGGTGGTCATATGAATGTAAAAATATAAAATGCAAAAGAAATGTTCAAATGAGTCTTGTTTAGTTTATGCGAGGTCTATCACTTAGGGAACATTGTGTCTAATGTCTCTAAGAGAGGACCAGTCAAAGAACAAAAAATTCAAAACTTAGGGGATTTAGTGTGTCACATCAGGCCACCAAGAGGAATGTGATATGCTAAGATAGATCATTCT